>CAWUFW010013467.1:0-474107 GCA_963921515.1 Calotriton arnoldi
CACACTTACATTTTGGTCACTGTGATGAATGGGGTTTGGACCCCATTTCCACAATGTTCAAAATGTGCTTCAGCTATGGACCCCACACTTACATTTTGGTCACTGTGATGATGGGGGTTTGGACCCCATTGCCACAATGTTCAAAATGTGCTTCAGCTATGGACCCCACACTTACATTTTGGTCACTGTGATGATGGGGGTTTGGACCCCATTGCCACAATGTTCGAAATGTGCTTCAGCTATGGACCCCACACTTACCTTTTGGTCACTGTGATGATGGGGGTTTGGACCCCATTGCCACAATGGTCATGGCCTGCTTGCATTGTGGGTGCCACACACATATATGTGTGGCACATGTGCTAGGGGGTCACATTGTATGTTCAAAGTCATGTTCGGTGTTGTAGGCATTTGACACAGTCTACACACGCTTGTCATGGTGTTGGGGGATGTCTTCTTATTGCATTCCCTAGGTTGTGGTGTGCTGGTTGTGTCATGCATTGTCCATCCTATGAGTGGGGGTGGTAGTAGTGGTAGGCATCCTGCCCCCTGGCTAAGGGTGGTGGTAGGCATCCAGCCCCCTGGGTGAGGGTGGTAGTAGTGGTAGGCATCCTGCCCCCCCTGGCTAAGGGTGGTAGTAGTGGTAGGCATCCTGCCCCCCCTGGGTGAGGGTGGTAGTAGTGGTGGGCATCCTGCCCCCCCTGGGTGAGGGTGGTACTAGTGGTGGGCATCCTGCCCCCTTGGGTGAGGGTGGTAGTAGTGGTAGGCATCCTGCCCCCTGGGTGAGGGTGGTAGTAGTGGTAGGCATCCTGCCCCCCTGGCTAAGGGTGGTAGTAGTGGTAGGCATCCTGCCCCCCTGGGTGAGGGTGGTAGTAGTGGTGGGCATCCTGCCCCCCTGGGTGAGGGTGGTAGTAGTGGTAGGCATCCTGCCCCCCTGGCTAAGGGTGGTAGTAGTGGTAGGCATCCTGCCCCCCTGGGTGAGGGTGGTAGTAGTGGTGGGCATCCTGCCCCCTGGGTGAGGGTGGTAGTAGTGGTAGGCATCCTGCCCCCCTGGGTGAGGGTGGTAGTAGTGGTAAGCATCCTGCCCCCCTGGCTAAGGGTGGTAGTAGTGGTAGGCATCCTGCCCCCCCTGGGTGAGGGTGGTAGTAGTGGTGGGCATCCTGCCCCCCGGGTGAGGGTGGTAGTAGTGGTGGGCATCCTGCCCCCTGGGTGAGGGTGGTAGTAGTGGTAGGCATCCTGCCCCCCTGGGTGAGGGTGGTAGTAGTGGTGGGCATCCTGCCCCCCCTGGGTGAGGGTGGTAGTAGTGGTAGGCATCCTGCCCCCCCTGGGTGAGGGTGGTAGTGGTGGTAGGCATCATGCCACCCCTGGGTGAGGGTGGTAGTGGTGGTAGGCATCATGCCACCCCTGGGTAGGGGTGGTGGTGCGCATTCAGGCCCCTGTGTGCATATGTGGCATTGGTGATGGGCATCCCGCCCCTATGGTGCTGCTGTTGCTGGTGTAAGTATATTCTGCATCCCTGTGTGTGTGTGTGATGTGTCGTGTACGTGTTGTATGTGTTTTGTGGTTGGTGTCTGGCTTACCTTCTGCGCCGTACGCGTCCGTGCCTGTTCCTGTAGTAAATGTAGAATATTGGTATGATCGGGACGAAGGGATTCATGGTTGGTTCGTGTCGTTCGTCCTTCTCGTTGCTTCGCGTCGTCCTCGTCGCTTCGCCTCGTCCTCGTCGCTTCGCCTCGTCCTCGTCGCTTCGCGTCGTCCTCGTCGCTGCCGTGTTCGTCTCGGAGCCGTGGATCGTGTTGTGGCGCGAATCGGAGCTTATGTGCGCCTCTCCCGGATGCTTTGACGTGCCGTGCGTAGCGACGGGTTCGGCGCGTACGGAAAGCGCATCGTACTTGTCCGGCCGGACGGGGCTGCATTTTTCCTTCCGTGCGACTCGATTCGGCGTTTCCGGATTCGCCTCGGTCGGAGAACAGGACCTGGTTTGGGTGAGTACGGCTCGGCCGGATTTTTTGCTGTTGTGCGCATCGTACTTGCTCGTTCGGTGTGCTGTACGGATCGGTCGGGAAACAGGCTTTCGCATGGCTTTTTTCCCGACCGAATGGTATTGGGTGCGCCTCCGACCGAGATCGGAATCGGCCCCTGAATGAGAGCAGAACCACCAAAGAAGTTGAGAGAATCACAATCTTTCTTGAGGGCTAGGGAGAAAATAGAGGGTGATTCTGTATAGCTCTGAGTAAGACTCCTCCAAGTTAGCTTTCACTTTTCAAATATTAAAGCGAACAGTAATTGGATATTGGAATGTTTAGTGATCGAAAATAAGGCAGAACACATACCAACTACTGTGCAATTGGTAACAGTGAGTGGTATACAAGACAAAGTGGGAACAGGGTTCAATGTAAAAGGGAAAGTGGGCAACTCTACAGAGATTACAGTTCTCAGATCCTTGACAAAACAGTAATTGTTTTTTCCAGGCATTTTGATAGGTGAGATACGAGTGTTGCAGAAGCTAGTGTTGGGGACAAGGGTGCCTTGTTCTAATGACCCAGTTCAGTTCAGTTCACACAGCTTTATTCGATCTTAATAAACAGACCATAAAAGCACAACCGTACATATAAAATTTCCACACTAATAAATATAAATATATACAAAGTTAAAATAAGTATTAATCAAGTTTGCTGTGGTCCGGAAAAGCCATTAAAAACGTTTAAAAAACAATTGATAAAATAAAACTACACAGTACTACTAAGATATATACCCGCCTTTTTCCTCTTCCTAAAACAGGCCCATAGGAATGAGGCAACACAAAAGCAAACAAAAGGGTCAAGTAAGGCCTTCCGAAAATACATGGCGACCCGGCATTGCCTAAAATTATGGCGCCTCAGGATTGGGAGTATAAATGTTTTTCTCTCCTCAGAATATTTTTTTACAAAATAGGACGATATGTAGGTCTGTCTGCACGGCATGGTTATTGCAAGGGCAGGGAGCAAGATCTGCTAGTCTGTATTTGTTTTGTGGATGTCCCAGGAATAACGGGATCATATTCATTCGGAAACGCAATAGGATAAATCTATGCTGAGCGTTATTTAAACGAGATAGGTAATGGAAACCTTCTCCTGGTATTGACGGGACCAGATCATAAGCAATGGAAGAAGGAAGGATACGTTTTTTTTCCCTTTGAACATGATTTAATCTTTGGGTATACAAGTCCAATATCCATTTCTTCGTAACCTTATTGCATGAGTCGGGGTCCTGAAAAAGTTTTCCCAGCCCTAGAGCTTTCAGTTCAGACTCGACATGATTTAACCACCCAATCCTTTTATAGTGGTCTAAACTACAGCATTCCCTAATGATGGTTTGGGTCAAATCCACCGTAGTTCTCCGCCATATTGAGAGCCACAGGAGGACTGGGGCCAACCTTAAAGTATCACTCAAATCGGGAAGCCCCAGTTCAAGATGTAGGATGTAATTTGGGGCTGATTGGGGTAGAGATACACACTTTTAAAAAAAGGAGTCTTCCATTTGCTGTAATGATGCAGCATTAACCATCCCCCAGACACCTGCCCCATATGTTGCCGCCGATTTTGTTTTTCCTAGATAAATATTTTTTATTACATCTAGTGGACTTCCTCCCAATTTTTTTTCAAATCTCTTAACAGCGTTAAGGCTCCTTTGCATACCCTGGCCTCTTTTTTCCACTAGTTTAGACCACAAAAGGTCTTTATCAAAGAGCACTCCAAGGTATGAAAAGGAGTCTACCACCTCGATTTTCTTACCTGCTAGCTGGAAATGTGGATGTTTCTCACCTTTGGTCGCTCCGGTTACAATTATAAATGATTTGGATTCATTAACTTTTAGATCGAGGGAGGCCATAAAGATGGAATAAGCTTTAACTAGTTTTTGTAAGGCTAACCCCGATCTAGACATCAATACCGCATCATCGGCGTACGCCAAGATCGGGAGGGGGATTTGTTCAAATTTCGGCATGTCCAGTGAAAGGGCTGACAGGGAGGACTCAACCCCGTTCGTATAGATAGAAAAAAGGAACGTGGAGAGCACACACCCCTGTCGTACTCCCTTTTCGATTTTGAAATGACGGGTGCACTCCCCCTTCCTTCCATACCTTACACAGGCAGTGGCGTTCGCGTAGAGCTGGCGAATGAATCCAATAATCGTCGGGTTAATGCCCATACCCTCCATCATGGACCACAGCCTAGAGTGTGATACACAGTCAAAGGCTGATGTTAGGTCCATGAAGGCCATGTATAGCTTCCCGCTTTTAGCCTTTGAGTACTTCCCAATAGTTAGGGAGAGGTTTAGGCACTGATCGACCGTCCCCATTCTTCTGTGGAACCCATATTGAGCCTTCATAATTATGTTATGGGATTCTGCCCAGTCCTCAAGTCTAGACAGGAGAACCCGGCTCATTAATTTAGCAGTGGTGCCGAGGAGGGATATAGGGCGATAATTCTTTGGAGAGCACCTATCCCCTTTTTTATAAATCGGCACAATGATACTCTTATTCCATGAAGGAGGTGGACCCATTATCTGGATGCTATTAAACACATTTACGAGTAAAGGGACCCACATATGGTAGTTAAGTTGGAAGAGGTCGATTGGTACTCCGTCTGATCCCGGGGCCTTACCGGGAATACAGGATTCTAGTGCCTTTTGTACCTCAGATACAGAGACGATTAGCCCTCCGTGGGGTAAAGGTTCTGAACAGCGTACTGGAGTGGGTGAGGAGGTTGATGACCCGAATATTCCCTCAAAATGACTCGCCCATGCCTCTTCATCTACATGCGCATCTAGTACGGGATCACTAATATCTTTAAAATGGGGAGCATTCACAATTTCCCAGTTATAACAAGGTGACCTCCTTCTTTAGCTTTAGGTCGGATGAGATATTGGATATACAGGAAAGGTTTTTCATGGGATTCAAACAAATCTTAATGGCATTAGCATTGAATAAACCCCTAATTTGCTAGTATGCAGGGACCACAGTTTAGAACCCTGTTCTCAAATAGTAGAATAATCTTCTGAAGGGCTTTGGATACAACTGAGGGAGAAGATTCACTCAACAAAGCTAAAACTGCATATTTATTTTGAATAGGACATCCAAATAAACACCATTGAGAACATAATACAGAATACAGTTAATTTAAAACAGAAAATCATGTCCTAAAATATTAGCGGACAATAAGGGACTGATCTGGAAATCATGCTGATTGTAAATGAGGCTTAGGGATATAGTACAGAGCTGATAACATTGTGGGGTACCCTATGATTATAAATACGAGATAAATTGACCATTTTGCATGAGAGAAATGAAAGGGAAATCGGAAACCCTCAAATCTGATTGGTTAATGCCAGCATTGATAAGACATGTAGTGGACATAGCTCTGATAAAACACATAAAGACAAATGTACGGGATCATCACCATTAGTTTCTTTTATATACTCCATAACCTGGGAAAAATGCTGTGATGTGTGGGATGGTTGAGGAATAAGTTTTAAGTCTTGCCCTCATACAACTAATCTGGTACTTTAGTTTGCCCTAGGAATCTTTAAGGATCCTAAACCGGGATTATTGATACACTTGGTGGCTTACTCATGCCAAATTAGTAAAGTCTGCCATTAGCGAGGTGAGATGTTACTTTTGGGCTATTCTAATCTGCATTTAAGATGTATTAATCTTTACAAATAAAAAGTTAGTGCTTTTATCACACTGTGTTTATATATAGTAAGCTGGAGTTGCATTATGTGGAATTGTGGGTCTTGAAGAGCCTCTGATCTCCAGTTATCCTAGGTTACCCTCAAGCAGCCTAAGAAGAAGGACGGCTAATGACAGTTTATCTCCTGGTATCGAGGACAGAAGGTACACAACTACACCTGCTCAGTCATGAAGATCCACTAGCCTCTTCGCAATCAAGAAATGTTAGGTCAAAACCAGGTTAGGATTTCAGAGTTCTTGGGCATAGGGAAATGAGCAAGGGTAAGTTACTGACTTGGTCAAATCCATTCATCCAATAGGGTCTATTCTGGACAAAACGACATAAACAATATGCCACCAGGGCTGCCTGTTCTCGCTTGGATTTCACTCATACCTTCTGATTTCATAAGCTCTCCCCTTCCTATCCATTCCTTGTCTGACCCACTTCACCCCTCTTTATCGCTTGCACCCAGGCCTTCCAAAGATACAAAAATACTTGTTTTTACACCAATAAATAAAAATACAGACTCTCGTTTAAAAGTTAAAATCTCAAAAACTGACTTGGTTAACAAGATTAGTGTTTGACTGTCCCTCACTCTAGTTCCTAGTCCACACAGCGAAACCTCTGCCTTACCACAAGCATTCATTGGATTAAAGAGTGGTGATACATTTTCTGGATTTCTCAACGGAACATGGCCCAGGAATGTGTTCTCTAGACTCTGGCACTAAAGACTAGGCTTATGTGCCAGTTTGAGTCAGACAACCCAGCGGGCTGCAACTTCCTGCAACCCACTGAGCATTATTCCAATAAAGTGTCTGTTAGGTAACAATTAGTCCTGTGACACTCCCAAGAATAGTTAGTGGAACCCAAACCCACTTTCATTATAACAAGACACACTCAAGAACACTATAACATTAGCAAAATGTATTAAAATAAAAATTCTAGCGTAATGCACATGGTATGAATAGTGGTTATCATAAAAAAAATAAACAAAACAGTGGCAATGATAGTTGTCAATAGGTAGAATACCAGAAAATACAGTATCATTATGACAGTATTTTAGAGTTCCTCTACATCAATAACTCCATTTCCTCCTTTCCCTAGGCTAACTAAACAAATCTTTGCATCAATAATGGGACTACTTGAGTTTCATAGATGTCCTACCCCTTCATATCCTTTGAGAACAATAGAAGCAGTGTTCAATTAAGCGACTATTGCTGTTTTCATCTCTACCCTTCAGCAATGAAGTTAAGATAAGCCTGTCAGAGGACTCGCTGTGCCTTTTCTGCAGCCTTCAACTAAGAAAGGTGTTCACAGCTACTGTGTGACCTCTGCCTGGATTAAAATGTCTCTCTATCTAATAATGCTTGGTTCCAATTTTTATACTTTGTCTGAATATTGTTGAATATTTTCAAAAGAGACACTCTATAAAACAAAAGCATTCCTCTTTCATCTATTTATATTCTGTGAAGCATTGTGTTCTGTATAAAAACAATAAATGAAAAATCAGGATATCAAATTCTATGAAACCTTGTTGATTGCTTAGGAATAATAACTAGTAAATCAAAATATCAAGCCAGAGTAAAAATAAATATTCGGGCAATCTGAACTATAACATTGCAATGAATCAAAAACCTCAATGTCGTTGGTAATTGTGCATTTGCACTGTAAAACATACACCTGACTAAATGAACATATATAATTCAAAAAGGGAATATCTCAAATGAATGGCATATGAAGATTAAATTGATCGAGGTCTGATCCACACTCAACTTTCACTTCTTTTTTTGTTCAAATATTTTTCTTATTTTAGATAAAAAGAAATACATTTGCAATATAGTAGAAACACATAAGAATCAGAGACAAATATATAATAATAAGGAATTAAAAAAGGACTAACTAACAAAGAATTACTGGATTGGGATAAAAAGATGTCAAAATTATTATATAAAAATGATCATATAAATGCATAACAGATAACAGATATTACAAATTCATCAAATATTAAGTATAGAACCCATGAATATGGGACAGATGGAACATTAACATGTATCCCAACAAAATCATGTGTGAGTATGTATTGCTCGGTAAATAAGATACATCAGCAGGGGGGAAGAGGTGAAAAAAGGGAAGAGAGAAAGAAAGAAAGAAAAGAGGAAAGGATACTAGAGGGAAGGAAAGAGGGATGAGATATTGGAAGGGAACATCTGCTTTACTTCTGAACAGTAAGTTAAGAGAAAGAGTCAAAAGGATATTGCGCTACCAATCCCTGAGAAGATAATTCCATATAGTTATCTAAAGAACGCGATACCCTGCTAGCATTTGTGGGTGAATGTTTCTTTTCAACAAAAGAATGAGCTCCACAAAGGTATGAAACCCACGCCCACCAGGTATGGTAAGAAAGGAGGCAAAAATATTTCCATTCTGTAAGTATAATTTTGACTGCAATGGATAAGAGCAAATCTAAAAGCTCCAAATCCATACTGTCAAGAGGTAAAGGGATATCTAAGGCCCATGGACCCAACAAGATCATAGGTAAAGAGAGAACGTTAGTTATATTAAAGATTAATGATGAATGTTTTTGAATCAGACTCCAAAAGGATTCTAAGAGTGTACGATCAAAGAGCGTATGTTGATGGGTGCCTGGAGCTGAATTACAATTCCAACAAAGATCATTCTCTCTTAATTTCAGCTTGTATAAACGAGCAGGAGTCCAGTGTCAAAGATTCATAGAAAAGAATTTAGATTGAATCAGTGAAGGAGCAATTTTTTTACGTAAAGATAATTTTCCTATCAATTGCCAGGTATCCTGTGAAATTTGTTTAAAAAGCTCGTCCCCAAAGTGGCGAGACCATTTAGCAGAAGTGACTGTGGGTTGTGACGGTAGAGGAGCAGATAAGAATTTATAAATTTTAGAAGCGGTATGACCTGAATGTATCCACGCAGAGAGAAGTGATACAGTAACCCAGTCTGTGTAAAGGGGTATCTTGGAGAGTTTAACTTTCAACTTCAAAAAAGTATAGAAATCCATGTTGTTGAGATTATACCTTTTGGCTAAAAAGGAAAAAGGAAGAGGATCATGATTAATATCATAGAGGTCTTTCACCAATCTGATGCCTTTGCCGGCCCATGAAAGAGCAATGGTGGGATCAGTGTCAGTAACGAGCTTAGGGTTATACCATAAAGATGTCCATCTTGACTTATGAATAGGTTTCGAAACTTTCTGATCAATGTATTTCAAAGCATTAACTGCATCTAATATAATACTTTGAGAGTGTGCTAACATACTTTGTGAGGTTGTGAGCAAAGAAAGAGTGGAAAAGGGAGCACACAATTCACGCTCTATAGAAATCCCTGGAGGTATATGTTGGGATATTGGCGAGAACCACAGAGCTCCCTGAGCCACCTAGAAAGAGATCTGATAAAGATTCCAATCTGGGAGGTTACAGCCGCCTAATATCAAGGGTTTCCTAAGATATTTGTAAGCAATTCTAGCTCTCTTATCATTCCATAAGAATCTCAAAGTGATAACATCAAGCTCATGAAAGAAAGAAGTCGAAAGCTTTATAGGTAACATAGAGGATACAAAAATTCATGATTGGGGTTATCATCATTTTAAGAGTTTGTAACCTGCTACACCAAGAAATATATTTAGGAGACCATGAGGACAAAAGATCCTTAACTTTATTTATTGTATGAGATTCATTATAAGCAACAGTGTCTGTAAGATTTTTACAGAACCAGATCCTCAGATATTTAATGCGTGTAGATTGCCACTTAAAGCCTGAATTACCCAAGTGAGACAGAAGACACAAAGAATTATATGCAGAAACAACCGAGAAAGTATAAATAAGGTTAGCAATGTAAGGGATTGCTGATTCAATATCTTCTGAGAAAATAAGAACATCATCAGAGTAAGCAGCCGTTTTAAGTGTATGCGTTCCGAATCAGAAGCCTTTAATGTCTAAGTTCAGATTAAGTAATCGGAGAAGCGGATCAATAGACAAAAGAAAAAGAAGGGGTGAAAGTGGGCATCCTTGTCTAGTACCTTGACGAAGATTAAAAAAGGAGGACGTTGTGCCAATAATCCTAATATTGGCCTTTGGTTGAGCATAAAGAGCCATAACCATATTAATAAAAGAACTACCAAGGTTGTGAGATTCTAACACAGACTGTAAAAACGGCCAAGAGACTTTGTCAAACACCTTTTCGGCATCAAGGGCAATCGCCGCAGATGGCAAGTGAGAAAGTTTAGCTTTTTCTAATATATGACTGAACTTATGGACGTTATCTCTAGCAAACCTACCTTTGACAAAGCCGGTTTGAGATTCATGAATGAGATTAGGAATATGACATTCTAGACGAGTTGCTAAAATTTTTGCCAACATTTTTGCTTCCATATTTAACAAGGAAATGGGCCGGAAGTTTTTTGGATCGGAATGATCCTTACCTTCTTTTGGTATAACTACAATAGTAGCCTCAGCAGCCATACCCAAAACCTCACCAGAAAGAACATACTTGTCATTTTTTTTTTTAAGGTATTCAATTATGGAAGAAGTAAATGTTTTATAAAAGGCGATGGGAAAGCCGTCCGGTCTTGGAGCTTTCCCCGAACGAGTAGCCTTAATAATCTCATCAATCTCTATTGGCTTTCCCAGCTTGATCATATCATCATTCGAGATAGCAACAGTAGGAAGAGAGTTAAGAAATTGTCGGCTTTCAGACTTAGTACATTGGCTTTGAGGAGTATATAAATTTTCATAAAATTCTTGAAAAACTCCAAGAATTTCTTGAATATAGCATGCTACAACGCATGCTTTTACATCGCATTCCATTACAACGTGATCGCTACAATGACCGCGTTGTTAGAACGCGATACCTTTACCACGCAAGTCATTAGATCGACTTGCTCTAGATGGCGCTTCAACCTTAGGAATAGTATAATTTACTATTCCAATCTCCACCCTGCGCAAAAGTAGGGAAGGTGTTGGAATAGTAAATTATACTATTCCTTACTTTGGAGCGCTAGAGCAAGTCGATCTAATGACTTGCGTGGTAAAGGCATCGCGTTGTAACAACGCGGTCATTGTAACAACCACGTTGTAAATGTAACGTGATGTAACAGCCGCGTTGTAAAGGCTGTTTCCCGAAATTCTTGGGTATGAAACTTTCTCGAGCCATTTTTATCAGTAATATGGGAAATACAAGTAGTATTGGAATTGTGATATTTGAGGGTGGCAGCTAACAATTTGCCAGCTCTATTCCGTATTAATAATTGATAAGAATTTTGAGCGTGTACTCCAATATAAGCTCTTTTAGTAACTGTGGAATTGAAGGAGTATTTTAAATGTTTAATATCTTGCAAGAGAGATTTGACATTAGAGTGTCTATATAATTCCTCTTTCTGCTTAATAGCGTCCCCTATAGACTGAAGAGATTTCTTAATATCACTGTTCCTCTTGGCCATTTTCTTAATAATTTGGCCTCTTATACTACACTTAAAAGCATCCCATAAGATTATCGGAGAATCCACTGATAATTAATTTTCTTGAAAGAAATTAACAATCTCGTCATTAAGTTCCTTAACCTCGGAAATATCCTCCAAGAGCTCTGTGTTTAGATGCCAATTACGATGTCCTTTAGCATCTGTAAGGTTAAGGATGGTTAATGAGACTGCAGCATGGTCGGAAATAACTACTGGATGAATCATTACATTCGTAATATGTTTAAATGGGAAGCATTAACCAGAAGATAATCAATACTAGAAAAACTAGAGTGAGGAGAAGAGAAAAAAGTGAAATGGCTGCCCGTCAGGTTGTGTCATCTCCAAGCATCCAAAAGATGCTTGGAGATGACAAACACATATTAAGTACTTGTTTGTGTGCTCTAGGGGGTCGGAATGTAAAAGCCGAATGTCTGTCCAATATAGGAACAAAAGGGAGATTAAAGTCTCCTCCAACACTTGTTTTTGAATTTTGTGAAATGTCAGAGAGTTTTCTATTGATTGTACGCCAGAAATCTGGATCATCTATATTTGGAGCATAAATATTCATAACATATAGATCATCTGAGCCATTAGTCAGACGTGTAAGTAACCATCGTCCATTAGTATCGTGCTCAGCTGCAATTATAGATAACCCCGATCTCTTAGAGATAAGAGTAATAGCTCAGTTTCTCTTCCCTTAAGCCTCAGAACATGTAACATCTGCTACCCAATCTCTCCTCATGAGAAGAGCTTCCTTAAAACCTATCTTAGACTCCTGCAATAGGACTAAATCACCTGATAAATTCTTACAATAATCTAAAATCTTAGTCCGTTTAACCGGGTGATTCAAACCCCTAACATTAAGGGAAACTACATTTATACCAGGCATTTGTAGGTGTAGATCTTAAGAAGTAAATACTTCTGGTGAAAGAGTATAATGATACTGAAAGTATACTTAAAGACCAAAGAGAATAAAGCAGATGTCCCAATATTAAGGAGAGGATAAAAGAGAGGAACAAAGAGTAGGGAGAAGAAAAGAGGGATCAAATGTACTCCAGAGAAGTCCAGAGCAACATTGAAGCCCAACCCCACCAGGGGATGTCTGTGAGAGACAAATTGCATGGGGAATCTACGTGGATGAGCGACAGCAGGGGCTACCATCATCGGTGTAGACAGCTCAAACATAAGCGTACCATAGAGCAACAGAACAAGGTTTGTTGTATGAAAAAGTATGTTGATATCATGGATAAATCTTGAGTGTAATATTAAGTAACAAAAGTCTAAATAACTATAATGTAAGAGGAACGTCTGCAAAGAGGTTACATTCCTTAATCAAACAAATCAGTATTATATTAGCATATAAATTCCAGCTCTAGCATACTTCATCTAAAAATATCATATAAATAAATTCCAAGTTAATACATACAATAACCATACATTGTCAAGTAGTAGTAATCTAAGAGCATGAATATTAACGGTATAACTTATACTGACCTAACATTGAAGTGGCACTAGGAGCATAATAAATTAGGAGCATAAAATAGTAGGAGAATCTTGATAAAGAATGAGACATTTCATTGGTAATCAGTGGAAAGTAACATATGACAAACCTTCAAAAGAAAAAGAAAACAAAGGTAAAGGAAAACAGATAAAAGGTAGAGGGTAGAATCTAGAATATAGAATACTTACCTTTAGAAAAAACACTATACATCAAGATATATAAATAATTCCATAAACAATGTCAGTCATTTAGAACAAAATATCAGATAGAAGGAAGCTAAAAAATGGTATAAATGAAGCATTTGCTATAAGATAACATTTCATAGATAAGCAGATCATAACCGTGAAAAGCAAATAGATCTAACTTATACAAACATCAAGCATTCTATAATAGACCATTCAAAATAATGTCAAATTGATATGGACAATATTATAAAATATCTATATAACTGTCAACCAATAGCAAGCGAAGAGCACCAATTAATAGAGATGTACCAGAGAAAAGAAGAACCTAGAAAAGTGGCATTGAGACCAGAACAAAAGAAATATATGAAGAAAAAGGAGGATATTAGAAGAGCAAAGGTGATGTATTCCGCTTTAGGTGTCCGTATATAGGTTTTACTGAAACATGTCCTTATATAGGCACAAATCGCATTGCCCTTATATAGGCATAAGATCCCAGTCCTTATTTGGCATTAGCCATGCACTCCAAATACAGGCATGGTCACCGACATCCGTATACCCTAACATCACAACGAGTTCTTAGAAACCAAACCCTAAGCCTTGCACAGGATTATTGATTTCTCCAAGAACTCATCTATTATGCATGAACCACTATTCCTTAAGGGTTCATTCCTGACGTCTTCCTCTGTCCGACTTCACGTCAATGCTAACATTCCAAGGCACCTACCAGGTATAAATATACCTTCCCTCGCCCAAGCAAGTTAGAGGAGACCTCGACTTCAGAGGAGTCCGTATCCCGGCCTGACGCACTGAGAAGACGCTGTCATCCCTGCTCGCAGAGAATCCAGCTTCCAGTGTTCTGACTCCCTTCGCGGGGTGTTAGAGTTTGAGATCCGGCAGGAGATTTCCACCTCTCTCATTCTCAAGGTATGGAGCTGACTAGAACCTAGAGGGACTCTTGGCATACCAGACTCTTAGTATACCATACTATAGAATACTTCACCTACTTCTTACCTTGCCCTACACCTAGACTAGGTTAGGTACACTGGGGTAGAACTAGCGTAGAGAAGCATCGTATGAGTACTCGCATTTTTAGCTCATGTTATTTATGTATGTGAATATATGCTAAAAGATAATGCTAGCGCAGTATTATTTCTTTCTACTGCTTACGCTGTACATTATATATCTTGCATAATGTCTTGTGATTATAACAGCTCATATCTCTTACACGAGAAACAAGACTGTTCAATAAATCCTTTTATTGAAACGCCCGTCTATTCTTTCTGTGTAACTCTGAAGAAACTAAGCATGCACGATTAGCTGAGTGAAACTGTTATCTATTGTTTCCACGATTCTGAGAGTGTTCCGATTCTAAAGGGAAACAAAGTTGTCATGTTTATGCGGTTGCCAGAAACTACTCCCTTCTTGTTTACAAGGAGTTTCTAGTGGCCTCTGAGTTAGCTGGCACAAAGTAATTAAGTTTAATATACTCGATAGGGACATACTGACCTCAGTCCTATGTCGAACCTATAGGGTATATTATTCCAATGCGCAGAGCCTATTAGGGAAATAGGAACTACACTACATGGCGCCCAACGGTTTGGTAAGGCACTAATTTAACGCTAGATACTGAGTAACTCAGTCGTGCTTTTCTCTCAGAGACCCCTACTCACATACTCCATAAGACGTCTGGAGTGGGTACGGTTAAATATCCGTCAAAGCTAAATAGGACAAAAAACCTATAGATTAGCTGTTTGGTTTGTTCAACGTTGAATGATACAGTGTTCCAAAATATTGTGCACCTTATCTTTTGTTTCCTTGAAAGTTGTGCTACATTTTTCAAAAAACAAATGTCCGAACACGGGGACAATGGCACCGAGAACGGTGTAAATACGGCTGACCCCGTCGTAACAGCTTTTAACTTTACCGGTTTAAATAAAGCCGATGAGGGTGTTATAAACATCCCTCCAAACTTAAGGCGAGCCATCACTCTAAAACTTATAAAACACAGCCTATCACCAAGAGGTGGTAGAGCAGTTTTCGTGATAGAGGCACACGAATCCTTCCAGACAGAGGTATTCTATTCATGGATAGTATTCCCAGAATCAAATCCAGTAACAAAAGTGTTTGACTTCTTTAAAGAAGATGAACCACCAGAGGAATATATTCCTTTCGAGGATATTGAAATTCCACTCACATACCAGGAGCATCATCTCTGGTTTAAAGGCGCCCTAAAACATCACAAAAACATTACCAGGCTCGGTCCACTAGGAAGACCAGGAGCAACATGGCCGATTCTAGCCGGCTACACACCTCATCCTGACATCGATGTAATGTCAGACGAGGAATTACTTACTCAACTACAAGAGTTAATAAAAATTTACAGACAATTAGTCCAATATGTCATGTGGACTTTCACAGTCCAACTACCAATGACCATTTCAATTCAAACCCCTCATCAGGGGAATACACTAAAAATTACTCCACAGACTTTACTCGCAGTCATGGGTAAAATGCCCACAAAACGTGAGCAAATTCCATTTGGATAGCTCAAAAAATTACTCAAATCGAAGCAGTATTTCCAAATACTAGCCCTTATGAGAAACACAGAATCCTAACAATCTGTTTACCAATGGGGATCACACCACAACTGGAAGACTGCACCACTTGGGGCTCAGTCTTTGATGCCATCTATACTAAAACTCATGGTGTTCCGTCAATCGCAGTAATACCAGATGTCCTGAAACAAATTCAAAATGAATACGGGGCAGAACCTGCTCTAAATTTAGGTATGAAATTACTGAAAAACTTCGACCAGGTCTCAACAATAATATTATCTAATATTAAAGGGGAGGCAGCATCAGTGGCGATCCGCCAACGCTTAAGGGAATTTGATGTTACAGAACATCAACATGAACTACGAGAATAATAGAACAATCTTATGCAGAATTAGGCAGAGATAGTTTGGGTGGAAAACCTTTGAAGCCAAAACTATCTGAAAGTCCTGAGAAGGACTCTATTAAACAAACTCCTACATCTTCTAAAAAGAAGTGGGAAACTAATAAACAAAATTCAAACGAGACACGTTCTCAATCCCGAGGTAGGTCTCCTCAAAAGGAGCCCTCTGAAAGGAGGTATAACCTCAGGAATAGGGATAATTTAAGAAAACCTGACAGGTATCAAGATACTGATACACGTTCCTCTCGTACCTTTCAGATATCGTCACAGACATCGGAAAGAAGAGGACGGTCAGAACATAGAGAAGAACGCGTGAAATCGAAAGACAACCAACACGTTCAGAAAAATAAATCAAAATCTCAATTCACAAAAAAGAAGGTAGCAGATCTGAAGATCAGACATGCCGAGAATACTGAGAACACAACTCAAGAACGGAGAATGGGCTCAGACAATGCTGGACAGTGCAGCAGAAGTCACAATAGCTCGCCAGAACCTGAAGGAACTTCTGGAGACAGTGGACTTGAATGAGTACATCACAGTAGAGACTGTAGACATCAGGGTTAGTACTCCACAAAAGTGATATGAAATAACACTCCGAATGGAGGGAGACATACCAAGAAAAGTGAAAATACTCTTTTGGGAGAAACTTTCAAGGGGTTATGATATACTTCTAGCAGAAAAAGACTGGCCACCACAATTTGTCAGGGAGTGCCCACATGGTGAGGACATCATTATGCCTGCCTTCTCTAATCATATTCCAATTCACCTAAAATATACTTATGCCAGGAAATGGGCAGTTGCCCAGGCCCCAGCATTATATAAGAATCATGTAGGATGGGATGAGGACTCACCTCACCACAAAATACATCTAAAAAATGGACCTACTGCACAAAGGCAGTACCCAATAAAGCAAGAAGCTAAAAAACAGGTCAGGGAGATCTTAGATCAACTTGAATACCAAGGGGTGATTGAAACATGCACCTCCTCAATGAACAATCCTTTGTTTCATGTATCCAAACCAGACAATACATATCGCCTAGTTTTGGATTGCAGACACTTGAACACTTGTTCAAAAACATTTGCAGTGCAAAATGCACATAGTTCAGCATTAATGAATAACATTGTGCGCAAAAAATATAAAACCACATTGGACATTTCAAATGGTTTCTTTTGTCAAAACATAGCACCTGAAAGCAGGTACTTAACAGCTTTCTCAATAATGGGGAACCAGCGTCAATTTTGTAGACTCCCACAAGGGTTCAAAAACAGCTCCGGGGTTATTCTCAGCGAGGGTAACAGAGTTACTACAAATTTATGATAATGAGGCATTGTCATATGTCGATGACATCTATCTGACAGACGATGACCTAGATAGGCACTTGAACAGGGTGAGTACCATTATATTGGGCTTCGCCTCTGAGGGCTATAAATTCAACTTTAAGAAATCCAGAATTGCCCATCTCAATGTCCTTTTCCTAGGATATGAGCTTTCAAGTGAAGGCAAAAGCCTGGCAGCCAACTTTTTAGAAAAGTGCGTGCTGCTCCAACCTCCAAAAACGCTGAAAAACTTACAATCCATCATGGGTTTCCTAAATTTTGGAAGAACTTACATTCTAAATTACGCAGAAAGGGTTAAACCTCTCTACGAATTAATCAAACCTGATTTTTCAACAAAACATTGGACACAGGAACACACAGAAATCTTTCGTTCACTCCAAGCTAACATGTTAGCAACAAATCACTTACAAACACGCGTAAATACACGCAATTTAGTGATCCGAATAATTTCGGGACAATGCGGATTCACCTACTTAACATTTAATGAGGGTGAAAAGGTCCCAATAGCATACAAATCACATTTGTATACACAAGCAGAAATGCGCTGCACTTCAACAGAAACAAGCATTGGCATAGCCATTAGGTCTCGCTTTTGGGACCTTATAAGTATTTAGTTATGCAGCACAATATCCTTGGTGCAACAACATCAACTGTTGCATGGCTAAACACTTATAAGGTCCCAAAGGCGAGACCTATTGGCAATCCAGTGAATCTAGTGAGTGTTAGAGCTGTGCAAGACAGACAGATGGGATGCAGGGGAGCAGTAGGGTGAGGAGGACCTCAGCTATGAACATAGTGTTGCTCCAACCCAGGAGACAAGGCTTAACTGGGAGGTGGTGAATAATGAGGTAGGGTTTCTCCTGAGTGCAACGCTGAATATGTTTTACGCATCCTATTTTTCTCTGGGTGATACACAATGGCCCACTGTTAACAAAATGCTATTTGCGTGCCTCAGAGTAGACCAAATTACTAATTGTGGTGAATACAATTTTGAATAGGATTGGCTGAACTGTATAGTTTTCCTTCTTAACCCCTTGACCGCGATCGGAATTCCGCTCGTGTGCTGGACATTCCGATCGCGGGTGGGGTCGTGACGAGCTCAGCTCGTCATGCGCACAGCGCAACCGCGCAGCATGACGAGCTGAGCTCGTCACGAGCACCGAAGGGGTTAAGAGCTGTGTATTTGTGGAAAAATGATTGATGTGAGGTTACCGAAGCGCTACATTTTTCCCCCTGAACTGCGGCTCAACTCTTCCGACACAGTTGTGGTGTGCTTGTGCTGACTGGCATTAAGCAGTGCACCCTGCTCAATGGGTTTTGGCATTTAGTTTCTGTGGCCTACCTTTATAAGAAGTAAGGAGGTTAAAGAACGCGCTGCAGCCTTTAACGATGACTCAACATCTGTAGCTGAATGCTTTTGATTAGCTGACTTTGTTCTTGCCTATTTTCCCTGATCCCTGGAATTGCCAAGCACTTTGCCTCAGCCCCTGGAGGGTCTGCAACGCTTTAAAACAACGCCCGCGGCTCCCGCGGGGCGGGAGACCTGCTGACTTTGTTCTTGCCTATTTGCCCATATCCCTGGAATCGCCAACCACTTTGCACTTTTACTCAGCCCCTGGAGGGTTTGCAACGCTTTAAAACGACGCCCGCGGCTCCCGAGGGGCGGGAGACCTGCTGACTTTGTTCTTGCCTATTTGCCCTGATCCCTGGAATCGCCAAGCACTTTGCACTTTTACTCAGCCCCTGGAGGGTCTGCAACGCTTTAAAATGACGCCCGCGGCTCCCGCGGGGCGGGAGACCTGCTGACTTTGTTCTTGCCTATTTGCCCTGATCCCTGGAATCGCCAAGCACTTTGCACTTTTACTCAGCCCCTGGAGGGTCTGCAACGCTTTAAAACGACGCTCGCGGCTCCGCGGGGCGGGAGACCTGCTGACTTTGTTCTTGCCTATTTGCCCTGATCCCTGGAATCGCCAAGCACTTTGCACTTTTACTCAGCCCCTGGAGGGTCTGCAATGCTTTAAAACGACGCCCGCGGCTCCCGCGGGGCGGGAGACCTGCTGACTTTGTTCTTGCCTATTTGCCCTGATCCCTGGAATCGCCAAGCACTTTGCACTTTTACTCAGCCCCTGGAGGGTCTGCAACGCTTTAAAATGACGCCCGCGGCTCCCGCGGGGCGGGAGACCTGCTGACTTTGTTCTTGCCTATTTGCCCTGATCCCTGGAATCGCCAAGCACTTTGCACTTTTACTCAGCCCCTGGAGGGTCTGCAACGCTTTAAAACGACGCCCGCGGCTCCCGCGGGCGGGAGACCTGCTGACTTTGTTCTTGCCTATTTGCCCTGATCCCTGGATTCGCCAAGCACTTTGCACTTTTACTCAGCCCCTGGAGGGTCTGCAACGCTTTAAAACGACGCCCGCGGCTCCCGCAGCGCGGGACGTGCCCGGGCGTGGCCCGGGCGAAGACCGGGCCAAGACGGGCCCGTCTTAGCCCGTCATAGACCGTTAGAGACTGGGCTGGGCCACTGCTCTGTGAGGTACTTTTTCGAGGACGTTTAATATTGTGGGGCCTTTATGGTCTAATATTAGTATTGATAGCATTATTGTGAGACAATTTTTGCGGGTATTAACCTGTGATTCGCAGCATATTCCCCCGTGTTAAAAGTCTGATACTCTCCCTGTTTTGTGAATAGTCAAAGATTACTTATAGTGTTTGTAAATTAAGCCTCCATTTAAGGATGAGCAAAAGGAAAGTGGGCACAGTGACCAACTCAACGGGGGTGGGGGGTCAAAAATCCCTACTGACCTACCTTACAGGGGCTAAGGGAATGATAGAAGACCAAATCAGCTCAGTTGAGGAAACCTTGATTCATAGTAAAATAACGGGCCCGGTAGATAAAAGTCCGGTGTTACAAGATCAAGTGAGTTTATCATTAACTAATGCCCCAGAGATTGTCATGCAGGCTAAGAATAACTGTGTCCAAATTACTTCCGACAACATCTATATAAGTGATTTGGAGATAGAACCGCAGCCACCGTCCAAGAAACCTAGGAATCCGGATGCTATAAATACTGACCAAAATCTGAGCCCATCAACATTGACTACTATGTGGGCCAAATAGCATTACTCACACAAATGAACAGAGGACACAACTTGTGAGGCTTGTGTGTAGATATTGTACAATAACATTTGTCATAGCTGGAAACTGTGAGATGACAATGTACAACTACAACATCACATCCGCAATTTCCTCAAAATCATCACTATCCTGCAACAAATAGGCATCTCCTCAAAAACAGTATGAATGGACACTGTCCTACTGTCTGGTTGTAAACACATCCAATGCATGATTGTACATGACAAACACTGTTAAACTGTATCTCCCCTATCACATTGCAGAGGGAGAGACATCACTTCCTGGACAGCAGACTGGCCCAACCTTCACTGATGACGAGGAGGAATACCCCACCATCGATCAGGAAACACTGCAACATCTGCTAGATTCCTTCAGCACCCCACCTCCAGGAGCAGGGCAACCCAGCAGCATAGCGGCAACCCCACCCCCTGCACAATCCAACCAGCAGCAAGCACCTCCCACCACAGCTGCCTCCCCGGACCTCGAGGACCCACACCTGGCCTTCCAACGCCGTGTGCTAGAGGTCCAGGGGGAGATGGCGGAACAGGTGCGGGTGGGATTCGAGCACCTGGCGGACAAACTTGAGGCCATACGTGGGTGTCTGAGTCCCATCCGGGACCACATGCAGAAGATCACAGCCCGCTCGATGCCCTCCAACGGTCCATGGCTGACATTGTTGGAGTCATGATTCTGAGACACCAACAACTGTCTGCTCAGAGTGGCTCCAGCAATGTCAGCCAGGATTTGGCCAACATCTGTCGGATAATGGAGAGCATGGAGCGGATGCAGGCACAAGATATGGCTGCCAGGGCCGCACACCAGCGCGAGGTTGCTGGGATCTATCATGCCCTGCACCTGCTCATCACTTCATTGCTGCCACAAGGTCTGGCGCAGATGAATGCTGCTGCTGCCTCCACATCCTCAGCTCCACCACCTGATGTGTCAGTGCCTCACAGTGCTGCACCCACCATACCACCACCCACATGTGAGGCACATGACACATCAGAGGATGAAGAGGAGGGTGAAAGTACATTTGTGCTAAGGAAGAAGCGGTAGCATCCAACTGCGCCAAAAGCCCAGTTTCCTCCTTGGTGCCGGCCTTAGTATCATGCCACGGAAAATCTGCTTGCACTGTCTTCCACTGTCCCCGACAATCACCTTGGACCTCCACATGGACTGCCATATCACTTTATTTTTGCCAATGCCACTGCAATCAGCCTGCGGACTGAACTATGCCTCTTCCCTTGGACCTGTTACCACAAATGACTCTGTCTGGCCCACCAACGGGCATCCATGCAATGTGGGCATGTATGGCCAAGCACTGGTCCAGTCTTCATCCTCTGAATGTCAATAAAATTATTTAACTCACACAGATGTGTGTGGTTCTTGACCAATCAAGTATAGAAGTATGTAAAAAGTGTTAGGACACTGATTCACCCAGAAGGTACACCAAGGGAAATACGAGCAATGTACCTGTTTTACCTGATACAGATAGGCAGTGAGATGGCAGTGTATGTGTGAACTAGCGGTACCCCCATTGCTCCAAAACAACCATCTAGCAATATACCAACCTAGCCCCACGTCCTTTCATGAAAAGGCATGTGTGCTAAAATGTCCTAGTCTGTTGCAGGCCACGAGTTGTGTCCTCCTTAACACTTGTAAACAAATATCTCTTGGCATATCTACTCACACACTACGTGGTGGACAAAGCCTGTTGTGATGGTGCACATTACATGTCACATCCCAAAATACTGGACAGCATATTCACATTGATGAAGACACAGAAGGGCACATGTCCACCATACACATACGGAACCACAATGTCTGCCTCAGTGAAGTAGATTGGCAAATAGGGGCTCACCCCAAAGTGCAAGCCGTCATTCAGACCCTCCCTGTCGACAAACGATGTAACCTAAAATATGCCCCCTCTCATGCTGTGACCACTGCGAGCGTATCGGGCAATGTGTGTAGGGATGTGTGTGGCACTGTACTCAGCGTATAGTCAGATGCACCAACAACATTTCAAGGGCGTCATCAACATGAGCCAATGGCAGAAGTAACAGCTGGGACAAGTCTCCATGACACTGTCACTACAGGGAGCAATGCAACATTTTCCCCTTGTGTGCAGCAGAACAGTGTGCCACCCCCCAAACATTAGCTGTGATAAAATCAAAACTTGACTAGTCCAGTGAGTCACGGTAGGCATTTAGGAGATGTCAACTCGGTAAAGCAAAATGCACTACTCCCAAAATACATTTGTGAGTAACTTAAAATGTGAAGTCATCACTTACTCTCAGATTACTTTTGTAAATCAGGAACACTGCTGTTCCATGTCCTGTACACAATGCACACAGATTTCTAACAAATCATGCATGGTCTGGAGAGTGAGCATACATGAACCGGAACATATCTTGCAAAGGAAGCGGACACACTGCCACTACGCAGCAAGTGTGGCTAGGGCTGTGCAATGTAGATGGACTCTGTGGCAGGAGCATCTCACATGCAGGTGTGTGACGGAATCCATGGAACCTGGCGCATACATCCATCTCCATGATGGATAACAGTAGCTAACTGTATTCACTTGCCATGCCATCTTACTAGGTTATGTGCAAAATGGGCAACAATGTGCTGTCCAAATCCGTGAGTCACACAGAAGATGTAGAATGTCACAGACGATTGTCCCTAGACTAGGGCTTCAATCCAAATTGACACCCTGTCATCAATGCAAGTTCAGTGTGCTCACATCTAAGGTATCCGGACACAATACATCCAGCAAACTTACATGTCATGAGCAGACTTAGCGATTCCAATGGATAGTCCAGTGATGGCAAAAGTTTCATACAATGGAATGAGCCACACTCCACAACCTCATCCCTGACATAAGTGCAAGCAGAAATCCAAAGTATCAAATTTTTATTAGAACTGTATAAATATGCAAGTGACCTAAACTAACACTTATCACTATAACTACTACTAAAATCTAAACTAACTATAAAACAATCTTACTTACCTAAACTATCTACCCTAACTAATCCTAAACATGCAACAACACATCATAGACATCAACCCCCCTCCCACCCTTAAGGCACACCACGAGACAGGACAAAGACATCTAAGCTATACATAAACTAACTAAACATGTAACCTACACAAAGATATATTTTTTTGTAAGAATTTTATTTTTATTTTTATGAAGAAAAAACACATCAACCCCCCACCGAAAGGAAAAGGAAACTTATCCCCAAATACGGATGACTAATTAAAATCTTATATCTACCTAACAAGCTAACACTAACTAAAATCTACACTAAAACTACACTACCTAACAAATAAATAACTAACCTAACACTACATAATAAGAGATTTCAAACATTGGGGGAAGGGAGAAGAGGGGGATGGTGTCCAAAAAGTCCACCCATCATGGCAGTCCCAAGTGTTGGTGTATGTCCGTCACTCGTCTGTTGACATCAGACAATTCATGCCTGAGCTCTGCCAGCGATACCACAATGTCCTGAAGCAGCCTCCTGTCCCGCAATGTGAACGAGACCACTTGATCTCCAGTTGCAGGTGGAACAGTGCCTTGGGGTGGGGTGGTGCCGTAGGGGGATGTGCCACCTGTTCCGGCTGGGACACACCACTGACGCCTGAGGGGCCTGGGGGGGCTGTGTGACATCCTGGGCATACTCAGGCACCGCCTTCCATGTGCCCTTCCTCATGGTACCTCTTGGACATGTTGCGGTACCCCTTCGCAACCTTCTTGACATGGAGGTAACGGTCCTTCCGCACCTGGAAGGCATGTATTTGGCCAGGCGTCATGTTGTCTGTAAAACATACACAAAGGCAAATTAGAGTCCCTTAGCCAATTTCAATTTCCTCCATACACATCTGTAATACAAGTTCACTTCAACATGGGAGCATACACTACAGCGTAACTATGTGAAGTCAGCAAGTGACCTGGACAACGACATGTTGAAGCATGGATCAGTGACTACATGCTTGGGAGACTGACATGACAGTGCATGGCATGGTATATGCACTGTCACTAAGAAATTTGGCTGACAGTGCCAAAAGATTTTGCCATTACATACACGGGCAGAGGGTGACATGTACAAGCAATCGGAGGAGGGAAGCATTACCCCCCTGTGTGTAGCAACACCCTCATCCTCTCCAGTGACACAGGGCTGCATGATAGGGTCAATGCCCATGTGCAGGCATGTGTGTCCCCCAGAACATGTGTGCGGTTCATCACAACTGCGCCAACACAGGCAATCTTGCACCAGAGTGCAAGGGTGTCTGCGAGCAGGGATGCTTGCTCATGTGTAGGGAGGACTTACTCCCGGCACATGAACAATCCTAAAATGCCATTTCGTAACTATCATGTGTGCAACGTTGTGCAGCACACATGGAAGTTACAAAATGGCTTGTTGATCTACAGTTTGTACATGTACAGGTATGGACACCTTCCTGTACATGATCAAAACATGGCATTTTGCTTTTTCCATGTGTGCTGCACAAGGCAGCACACATGGAAAAACCAAAATCGAGGAGAAAGGAAGCACTACCCCTTGCATCGCCACCCTGAGACCAGGATTTTTCTGGGTGTAAGTTTTGCGCTGCCACCTAGTATCGCCAGACTTGATAATAGGTGGCAGCGTCAACTCCAATGGGTGTTGCGGTGGAACGCACACAGCAACACCCACTGCACGCCCCCTGTCACGCTAAGTTTAGCACCAGAGGTGACCTATTATGAAGGCAACGTTAAGACACTTAACATGGCTATCAGCCACGTTGAGTAGCTGTACGCTGCCTTGATGATAGGGCGCTGAGCCTATCGCCACCACAACGTCACAAAAAGTGACATTGTGGAGGAGATAGTGGCTTGATAATATGCCCCAACATGTGAAGTCTTGCCGCAGAGAGGGTGAAACATCCATTCCTCGTAATTCACACTCAATCATGCATTGCTGGTCTATGCTAGGATCACTCCGTAGTGTATCAAGATACGCTGGCAGTAACTACCTAAACAGTCACTATGCATTTCCCTTTCTGATGGCACCCTGGAGTCATCATGCTCATAGTGTCGTTTGTGGTAATGCTTCTTCAGAGATAGCGCTAGCAAACCCTGCATTGTAAAATAATTGCCAAAGCACTTAAGGCAGAGCTAAAGCATGCGTGGTATATGCGTGCACAGAAATGACACCAATTGTGACTGAGGAGTTCCCACACCTGATCCAGAGTCAATCAGGGAATGGACGCAAGGAGACAGCTCGTCAACACCATTGCAGTGGCCATACATGCCAATGAGAGTGATTTGGGCAAATTTGCTGTGTGTTTGGGGAACGTGCCATTGATATGCTTGGCTCACAGTTACACCCTGCCACAACTCTAAATCCGGCATGCAGCATACCTACAATATCATAATTGTGAACTGTGTCTGCGCACTTACGTGCAGAAATGCACTGCCTCCTTGTGCATCATCATGCACACTTGCACAGTTATCTCACGCAAGGATGTACATGCATTCAATGTCATTGGATAGTCATCTGCAAACCCACTTACATGTCTCCTGTCCCATCTGTGTTCGCTGCAATACATAGGCATGTGCTGTGGTGACCGAACCCATGGACCTAGGGGCATATTGACAAGGGAGTAGGGCAGACAGGCGTTCGCCTCCTCTGATTAACGGCTACCTCCGCTACTTTGCTAATGCAAGTCTGAACCCTATTTCCAAGGATGTTGTGCATACTTGCATTTCCCCCGGCAATGGCGTTACGTCTCACAACTTAGCGCGTACGCAGGCATCCTTGCACCAGAGTGCAAGGTTGTGTGTGTGCAGGTGGGTTTGGTGTCTGTACATGAAGGTGCCCCTTCATGCACAGATTCCATCCTAGAGGACCATGTTGTGACTATCATGTGTGTCGCTTAGTGCAGCACACAGGAAAGATACATTGGGGAAAAATGAGGTATGTTAATGTATGTAATGGAAGGGCCACCTTGCTGTACTTATACACACCATGTTAATTCTCTATTCCCATGTGTGCTGCACAAAGCAGCTCACATGTACAAAGCAAACATGATGATCAAAAAGCATTCCTGCTCATATGGCCAGAATACAACCGGGATGTAACTGTTGGTAATTTGTGCGCTGCCAACTATGAATGCCACACTTGGACATCAGGGGCAGCCTCTGATAGAATGGATGTTGCCGTGGAACGCTGAACACAACCCCCAATGCACGCCCCATTCACACTCAACACAGCGTGACAGTGTACCTCATTGACAAGTAAGCTTTAATACACGTGGAATGTATTAACGCTGCTCAGATTATGATGCTAGGCCCCTATTGACAACACAACTTTGATGACAGTTACGTTGAGTTTGCGATATGGGCTTGATGATATGCACCTCACTTTCAATGTGTGTCACTGACTGGGGATGGGCCAAGTCACAACTGTGAGACCAATGCATTTGTCCAGAGTCACTTACCGATTAGTGCACACTGCTGACTTCCACAATACATCATCACACTGTAGGCAAGGTAGACGTGATACGCACCCATACTTCATACTGCAATGGTGATCATGTGACCCAGACATCCATGCCAACGCAACATGCTAGTCAATTACGTTCCAACTCACCAGTGGCGTGTGGGTCCTCGAAGCTGTTAATGTCCTCCTGTGTGATTGGCGGTCGTCCATCTGTGAGACAAGGAAAGAAATATGTGTTGGTATTAGACTTCAATTCATATGTGTCGTATTCCTCATACCAATCATCACCATGACAGCAAATGCTACGTAACTGTAGTGTAGCGTTTCATGTTGACCTCATGATTGGGTCAACTTTGACTGCCATTCACACCAGACCTGTGACAGCTGATTTTGGACAGACAAGACTGTAATGCTAGCTGACATGCCCATAATCATAGTGTGAGTCATCCACAAGGCAACATTACTCCATGCATCCTGATGTTCTACATGCACTTTGTCCAATTGAGTAGCTGCAGATTGCACAAAGCAGTCACACAGAGGTTGTTGGTGTATGACAATCTGGGGATGTCCACTTTCCTTAGACCATTTGTCCCTAAACCGAAGTTTTTCACACAGCAACTACGTTCACAGGGCAGCGTAGCTGACGTAATACAAATCATGAGGACAGCATTTTGTCACTACCTTTTGGCCAGCTCACAATTCCATGGATAGTTAATGTACAGTCACCCATGCCGTACACAAACAATCCTCTGCCTGCAAGCACATTTTACGCAGGTGTGCCAGCTATGGCAGTACAGTGCTAAGTGTTGGTCCAGCGCAGTGGGTGACACAGACTTGCAACATATGCTTGTCAATGTGATGCTGCGTTGTGTCTCGGATGTGCCAACAATATGCGCAAACGCTTTGCGTCTCCCACCTCAATCAGCAACCATTTCTCACTTTGTCAGCAGTGTCACACACGTCGTAATTTTCATTCCTTACAGTCCACAAAAATAAATGTGGAGTTTGTACTTACCACCCTGTAGGCATGTCATGACTCCCACGTAGGCCAAGAGGTCTGCCTCACGTGCAAGCATGTCCTGCCATCGGTGCTTCCACTGGTGCACGTTGCGGTCCACTCCAAAGAACCATAGCATATGCACCCGCACACGCTCCCACCTGATCTTACGCACAGACACATTGTACCCTTGCAGGATACGGCCTCCCCTCTCCAACATCAGTGGCAGGTGGAATTTAATGAGCCACAGGAACCCCCCCAATGTCCCCTCGGACATCCTGCCCTCTCTGCCCAGAGCCAGCATCTCCCTACACACCTGTGAGCCCACAGTCAGAAAAAAGCCTCTAAAATATCCCCAACAACAATTT
This sequence comes from Calotriton arnoldi, assembly GCA_963921515.1. Lineage (NCBI taxonomy): Eukaryota > Metazoa > Chordata > Amphibia > Caudata > Salamandridae > Calotriton > Calotriton arnoldi. The sequence continues at coordinate 28,158 of CAWUFW010013467.1, forward strand.
AACTGCACTACCCCAAGACAGACACCCAACAAAATTGAGGACAGGAGACAGTAAAACACAATAAATGAGTACACAACACTTCACAGACACTATACACAGGACACAAGACACAGCAACACTCTAAAAATCACAAAACTGCAGCACACACCACCAAGAAACTTAAGCACTCTCCACAATAACCAGCAATGTGCTCAAAAGAGAAACTGAAAGTACAGAACACTACTCCAGTAGACAGGAAGCATGTAGACATCACTTCCTGTCTCTTTGCGGCCCGTTTTTGAGTAAGCGGCGAAAATCTGCACGCAAATAGTCACATGAGTAAACTTTCTAATGGCAAAAAGTGTTGCGCTATGTATTTTAACATTGGGCGGATGGAAAAAGAAAATATCGCTTTTTCGTATTAGCGGCCAGATCTGCACGCTAAGAGGGAATCTATGCACTGATGTACAGTCTTACTGCAAATTTCATGTCAGAGCCATGTAACAACATGTTGAGGTTGGTTGGCACTCAAATGACACCATGAAAATAATGTTTCACAACACATGACACCCTAACTTGCAACATTCAACACAGGTCACACCATAATTGCATATCTAACAAGAGAACCATCAATCAATCATGGATTTTTTAAGTGTGCTACTCACCCGTGGGGTCACAAGGCATAGGGGCATGACTTTCAGCACGCTTCAAGTTGTCTGTGTACGTGCATGTGTTGAAGGTGATGTTGATGTTGCGTAGTGGTTCGTGTGCGATGGCAGATGTGGCTCTGTGGTAGATGTGAGGGGGCCAGGGGGTCTGTGTGGGCCCCCGAGTGGATGCCTTTCCTAGCGGAGGAGGTTTCTTCAACCGTGCCTGGTGTCCATTGGAGGCGGCGGTCTGGTTGTTGTCTCAGGGGTGCTGGTGGTCCGTCTGCTGTGTCAAGTTAGTGGTTCACATACTTGTTGTAGGGCTTGTTGATCTGGAGGTGGTCGTGGCTTCAAAGCTAATTGCTTCTGACACACAGAAAAGCAGGTTTTACCCCATTGCACGCCCATTTTTCATATTTTACCCCATTGCACGCCCTATTTTCATAATTTAACCCATTGCACGTCCATTTTTCATATTTTATCCCATTGCACGCCCTATTTTCAGATTTTATCCCATTGCACGCCCTATTTTCATATTTTACCCCATTGCACGCCCTGTTTTCATAATTTAACCCTTTGCACGCCCTATTTTCATATTCTGCCCCATTGCACGCCCTGTTTTCATAATTTAACCCATTGCACGCCCATTTTTCATAATTTAACCCATTGTACGCCCATTTTTCATATTTTACCCCATTGCACGCCCTATTTTCAGATTTTACCCCATTGCACGCCCTATTTTCATAATTTAACCCTTTGCACGCCCTATTTTCATATTTTGCCCCATTGCACGCCCTATTTTCATATTTTACCCCATTGCACGCCCTATTTATATAATTTAACCCATTGCACGCCCATTTTTCATATTTTACCCCATTGCACACCCTATTTTCAGATTTTACCCCATTGCACGCCCCATTTTCATATTTTACCCCATTGCACGCCCTATTTTCATAATGTAACCCTTTGCACGCCCTATTTTCATATTTTGCCCCATTGCACGCCCTATTTTCATCTCTTACCCCATTGCACGCCCACAGTTTCATTGTTTTACACAACGTACACACTCCAATAAATTATTGACCACTGACAACAGACTACAATTGTGCATTTATTCACAGACGACAACCTTTATTGACTGATTTGCAGAAAGGACACGCAACAATTTTGCATTGGGTAGCCCAATTTGCACCATGAAGACTCTAGTCTTACACATGTGACACACTGAAAAGCATCTCTGTACTGATGAGACATTCCCAGCATGGATGAAGTTTTGTTATTTTCTTTGCACATATTGTGCAACGTACCCTTTTCAGAGTGATGTACCCATGCTGGACAATAACATACAAACAGGGTATGTGTGTATGTTTTTTTATTGGCACACACCGTGATTGCGGTCATTTTGCAATGAGATACATTGGAGGGGGACTGTCACAATGTGACGTGCTCAGTTGAAGAAATTGTTTATTATTCAGTCCCTTCGGGCAGTTCCTGCTGCATTTACTGTGGGGTGTGCGCCACCTGCCTCATCTTCATCATCATCCTGGTCATCGTCCAGTGCAGCAGGCACTTGAATCCAAGGAGCATTTGTGCGCACACATTTATTGTGCAATACACAACATGCAAGGATGATTTTGTTGACAATTTCAGGGCTGTACAGCAGTCTGCCACCTGTGATGTCCAGGCAACGGAAACGTGACTTTAGCACGCCAAATGTGCGCTCCACAGTGAACCGGGTGCGTCTGTGGGCCGCATTATACTGCCTCTGGGCCTGGGTGGTGGGGTTTCGGAGGGGTGTCATCATCCACGGGCATAGTGCATATCCTTGGTCACCTGTAACATGTGATAGCGAGATGTTTACATTATTGGTTGTGCCGGCTGTGTTGCTGGTGTAGATGGTTTTGTGGTGTGTCATTTGTGTTATGTTGGATTTCATGTTAGCCATGTGTTGCTTCTGACTGATTACAAGCATCACTGCAAATTAAATCTCCTCACTGTTGATACTCCCTCCCCCAAGCCTCATCAATTGTGTGCGCTGCACGGTTGCATGACTGGCTCTTCTACCATCTATCGATGGCACTCATCCACCCTCCTCACAGTCAATGCCATGGGAACGTTGAAATGGCAATGGGCCACACCAGACACGGTTCACGTTCAGTTGTGCTGCTGTCGCTGCTGCCAGACCTGCCCCAATGCACAACACATGCTGTTTCCTGTCCTGAGCGGCCACATATCAACAGTCATCAGACCCCTCGCATGCAGGGCCCACTGCAGGCAGGACCACTTCACCCACACCATCAGCATCATCAGACGCAACACTGTCCACTCCGTGGACTACGTACTCATTCGGGAGTGTAGCCTCCAACTCACATGTCACGACTACTCAAGGTCCATTTGACTCTGGGAAATGTTAGCTGACATCAGACTGTCCCAGATCTTCACCACACTGATCCGCAAGGCAGGGCACACCTTTGACGTCTTCTTTGCATGTGTAGACTTCTTCCAGTTCCTCAGCCCCACTAAACGCACATGTGTTGACCACTTAAGCATGCACCACCTTGTTGATGTACCCCAAGCCACTGTTGACCACATGCAGGCCCCCACAAAGTTGGTGTAGATCAGTCACCGATGAGAGGCTACACACCACCAACGACAGCAACAACCACAACACTGCAGTCGTCAACAATGGCGCAAGTCCACATTTTCCAAACATGTATCTCCAACTGCGCATGCACCCTTGTCCCACTATGCAACTGCAACATACGGCAGGCAATGAATGCCACCTCAGTCAGCACCAACCTCAGAGTTGGCAGATGCAGCTGCTGACACATGGAGTGGAGCTGGTGCAAGCTTTGGGATACCAGTAAACAGCACCACCAACACGTACAGAATGCTCATATTCAACATCAACAATACGCCCACACACCAAACTGCTCTTCCAGGTAGGATTGCTGTGATTTGCAACATGGATGATCAACAGCTGGGGCGTGCTATACGCAGGGGAAACATGAGTCCTCATCCTCGTAACAGAACAATCAGCATGTGGCATCACCTGGTGGTCCAACGCTTTCGGATGCCCCAACCCCAAAACTGGGTACCTAGGCCCCATATTTGACTCCTCCATCTCCATGTACCTACAGGTGTACGCAGTGGCCTGCAGATGCTTCGCCAGCCTCTGCATCCTCCATGCAACCTTCACATAGATCCCCCCATTGTCGGGTGTAACAGTGACCCATACAGTCATTGCCATCAGGCTGAGCTACAGAAATACACTATATGCCAACATGGGCACGTCTGCGGTCAGCTTACTCCCGACTGTCCAGCACAACACCTACACACTGGGCCTTTTGTTCCTACTTTCATTATGGATCGTGTGCCTCCATCCCACATACATGTTTCCCACCTCTCACCACAGTTGCTTATGGGTGGCACAGGGGATAAGCATTTGAGGATGGTTTGTCTACATATCTAGCCACAGTTCCCACAGTTCTTGGTGTTGTTGTGTCTGGTATGTGGGCATGTTGATTGACATGTTGTATGTGTGATTGTGACATGTATATTCTCACACTTCTGATTTGCATCTCTGTGAAGTTGAGGCATGTGTTGGTTCACGTTAGTACTTACCGACTAGCACTGCATTTCCATATGTGCCATCCTGGAAGCGCTGGTTTATGATAGACTGTCGGAAGATGTAGGAATCATGCACACTCCCTGGGAACTTGGCTATGACATTGGTGAATAGTCCCCGGTGGTCCACTATTGCCTGCACATTCATGGAATGGGTGTGCTTTCTGTTGCGCTATATGTGTGCACTGTCCGCAGGGGGCACAAATAGGACATGTGTGCAGTCAATTGCGCTCAACACCTGTGGGAATCCGGCTATGGCGTAGAATCCTTGCTTGGTCTCAATCTGTTCCTGCACAGTGTTGGGGAAGTGAAGGTGCTGGGGTATCAGGCTGAGTATGCCATCCAAGACAGTTGGGAGGAAGATTGAGAAAGCTGCCTGTGAGACTCCTCCAACTCTGGCCATTGTTGATTGAAAGGTCCCAGAGGCCAACATATGCAGCACGGCCAGCAGCTTTGTCTACGGAGGGATGTTGGTTCTCCGCTGTGTTTGTGGCGTCAGCCTGTGGGCTATCAGGTTCAGGATGTGTTGGATGGATATCCTTTTGAGCCTGTAGTGGGCAATTACATCCTCTGGCGTCAGGTCTGCGAGGCTGAGACGTCTGCGCAGGGCCCGCTGTCGTCTTTGGCGCAGCCTTGGTGGTGGTCCTGGGGGAGGTGGCAGTGGCGGTTGTTGCCTTCGTGGGACTCCAAGCTGAATGATTAGCACCTCCATGGCGTCTGTGGGTCTTCAGGTGTGGGTCTGGGCTGGTCTCCCTTATATACCTCCATTTATCACCATTTTTTAATTTTTAGACCTGTTTTTTTCAGGTCTTATTTTCCTGCAGCTAACGGACCTTAGCGGGACTTTTTTTATCGCTTTGCGGGTCCGGGACATCATTGGTAATAGTGCGATGGTGTGTTAGCGACTTTTTTCATGAAATTTTGAGAGGGAACGCCTACTTTGCATATCATTAGCGGAAACTATCGCTGCCATGCACGGCGATAGTAAAAACGATAGCTATCGACGGAAAGCTGTCGCTAACGCTTGTTAGCGACATCTTGGTAATAGGGCGATAAAAAAAACGCATTAGCGGCACGAAAGTGCCGCTAACGCAGCAATAACTGGCTTGATAATATGCCCCATAGTGGTTTAACACTCCAGAGCAGAGATTGGCTAGCATCCAAAGATTCTCACCTTCCGATGCTGGTAAAAAACATAGCTTAGGGTGATATATCTATTACCAAGTATGGCTTGTAATCTTAAGACACACGTTTGGATTCTAGTAAAAGAGCTCATTTGGTTCTTGTGTTTATTGTAGGGCTCCATTTGTAAGACGGTGAAAACCATCAAACGAAGGGCAGAGGATCTCCATCAACAGTACTTAATTTGTAAAAAAAAAAAGAAAGAAAAAAAAGTGCAGGTCCCAAAGCTCTGCTCAGAAGCCCGCAGCTGGAGAAATTAAATATTGGTGCACTAAATCCCGAGGCTGGTGGACTTAAATCTACCTCATGCCCAGCAGCGGCCCTTGCAGGTAAGAGCAGTGGGGCAGTGGGGCTGTTTGGTGGGGTGGGGGATTTCGACAGACGACCACGAGGGAAAATTAATTATTTATTTAGTTTTCCCTCGTGGTCGTCTGTCAAATCCCCCTCCAACCCAGCTCCACCACTCTTACTTACGTGGGCCGCTCCTGCCTCTATGATTCACTATCATTCACTCACTGTCCCATTATCTAACGCTTGCAGAACACTGCTTTCTCCCTTCATGATTGTTGTGCCATCTATCTTTTCCTCCATCTTCCTGCTTTGTTTGTTTTTCCCTCTCTTGCTCTGAGCAAAAGTCTGATGCAGATAAATAAGTGCTGGTCCCCAAAAATAAGTGCCAGTGGCTCCACCGGCAATAACCGGCTCAAATTAAGCACTGCATTAAGTATTGCAATATGATGATCATAGGTTTGAATCAATCCAGGGCTAACAAAAATGCTCGTTCTTCTGAGGGCAATAAAGTGAGTATTTTTGAACTGGGTAGTGATCGGGATGTGTTATTATGCACCAAGAAAAATATGAGTTTGCGTGCTGTGTGTGTTATACACGTGGCCATACTGGACTAATTTTGAGCTTCAGCTTACAATACAGTACATGTAATATTCACCTAGTGGGCATGATGTTTTCTCTCCCTATTCTGATGACAGGATGTGGCACATTTTTTAACAATTTCTGCTGTCCTCATTTTTGTTCTTTACGTATTTTGTTCACGTTTGGTTGGAAATCATTTGCTTTTGAAACAGTGCCTATCTCTTAGTTGAGTTGTTGTTTCAAGGCGCGAACGTGTACTGTACATGCAGTGTGGCAGCATCCGACAGTGCTTCAGTGTTTCAGATTTCTCACACACGCCTCTTGCGTCACTTAACTAATTAAATATATCCGACCCAGGGTGTTAATTGGTTCTTCTTATGCGCAGCAATTAAGTAGTAGGCTTGGGGCTACCTCTATTTTCATTTGTTGTTTACTCCAAGCTTAAAATATAGACATGTGACATCAGTATGTTGGGAAATACTGGCAGCATCAGCCCATATTATAAAGCTTTGTCAGGGTCCCATCTAAAGTCAACATTTTTAGGTTCCCTGACGTCCTGCATAGGAAAGGGTTGGGCACTCCACATAATGTCCAGCTCTACCTTCAGGTGTGGTTACTGGAGATTTGAAGTGGTGGACATTCTGTATGCTTGTTCTTCTTATGTTACAAGTTTCCAAATGTTCAGAACAAGATACAAACTATAAAGTGGCATATGTTGGGGTTAATTTTTTAATTAATCCAAGTGTTTCGGGTATCACCAATATTATTTGTATTTAAGTTTGGGAACAATAATACAGACAATGTACAGTGATAGAAAAATAATACCATAATTCTGGAAATACGGTGTCAGCAAGCACTGTGTGCATCAAGGTGTAAGCAAGGCAGTGATATACAGGCATGCCTTGTGCTGCACTGTGAAATGATTCATGAGATGATTTCATTAACTCCTCAAGAAGCACTAATTTACACTGCCCAGAAAAAACCCTGGATTTGTGCACACATGGGAACAATTTTCATCTGTGCCCGCTGGCTTTTACAATGGTACGTAAATACCTGCCATGCTTTGTGTCCCTGTGCGAGTTTCAACGCAAAACTGTAGTAACCCCTCCCAAGGGCGAGTCACCCCCCCTCTCAGCGCCCGAAACTGCATTCCTTTTCCCCTCAACCAATCCAGTGACAACATGATATGGTGCATAGAAAAGGCCGCAGTTTATTAAAATACATGGTTGTACATCTCGCAATTTTAGTTGTTCATTCATAAACATCCATGTCGTTGAACTTCCTGCATTGTCTCTTAACATTTTGTTGATGTTCCTTTTATGACAGCACTGTTTTGTTCGAGGTTCCCCTTTTTGCCAGGCCTCTGTGTTTGCGGTTCCAGGCTTCCCTTGCTACCAATTTCGTGGGCGTCCGTTAGGACCGGTCAGGGCTGCAAGTGCTGTTCCGCTTGCATTGGCCCTTGCTGGCCACTCGCCTGCTCCTCAGTGCCCCTGCCGTGTGGCATCCCAAGGACCCTGCGCAAGCATCTCATCTACTCTGCCTGTGGCTGTGTGCTGTCATTCGCTCCCTCATTGCCCCTGCCGTGAGGCATCCCAAGGACACTGAGTGAGCAGCTCATCTACCTCTAGTAATTTCCTCTTTTTGGGTACTTTTCCTGGGTTTCTTCCGCCACGCTACCTACGGTTCGACGATGGGAGGGAGCTCCCCCTTTGCCCCCTCACTTTAGGTGAAACCCAGCTGTTCGAGGACTCCCACGATGTTAAGTCTGAACATGTCCATGCCCACCCCATCAGGTGCACCCCATCTTCCAAGTGATAACCCGGGGATCTCAGGTTAATGAAGCCGTGCCTCACGAAACCCCAGCTATTTGCCCTGCATACTTTTGCCATGGTAATGTTCAACTTGCTCCTGGATTTTTCGACTGCTCCCTGGTCTAGGGCCCCCCTCCAAGCCCTGCGCACTATTATTTCTGACCATACTACCTCGACCGGGCGAGTTAGTTTCACTAGCAATGCGAGGCCCGTGATCATTTTTTCCAAAAGGCATCTCCTCCACATGGCTACTAGATGATCCCCCCCCAGATGAACCACTATTGCGTCCGGCCCATCACCCTGCCGCAGCACCCTTTGTACTGCGGGGAGAAGCTGGTCCCACTTCATCCCAGACTGTCCCAACCAGGTTACCTCCGTGTTCCGGAGCCAGATTCCTCCGAATTCACGCCTTGCCACCGCCCACCGTTGTGCATGCGTTATGTAGGAGTTCCCCACGATCCATACTTTCTTGCAACCTTCTGGCAGACCTAGAGGGTGGCAGGAAAAACCAGACTCAGTGACCTGCGGGGCGTATGTAACGTTTGAAGACGTTTGATGCCCAGCGTCCCATTGCCTTGATCCGCTCCATGCCCAACCCCAGGTCCGCTGCTGTGGTTGCCGCCCCTATGCAGAACAAGTTTGACCCGAATTCCCTTGGTGGGGAGCCAGCCCTTTCAAGGGTCGTCCGCATGATCGCTATGGACTGAAACCGGCTTAAGCACGACCCACTGGACAGCATGGCTTGTCCTTGATACATTTGATCCTAGTAAACTTCCCCTTGCCCGCCTGGTCCATTTTTGACCGGTGTAAGAAGATTACCATATGCCCTGCCCCCATGTTTATGTCCGCTCTGCGTATGCATGCATTCCCTGGGTTCCCCTTCGCTGGGTCCACTATCTCGCTGATCCTATATGCGCCGAAGAACGCCAGTGCAAATGCTGCCTTAAATAGCTTTATCTCCTGGTCCTGTTGCATACCTCATTTACTGCGCAGATTGCCAGTTTTAAGACCACAAAATCGATGGGCCGCCACGTATCTCCATCTCTGGGCTGCAACCTGCCCCAGCCCTTCATGGCCATTCTGCATAAAAAGGACCTCGTGGGATCCTTCCCCGATGCCAGTTTGGTGTAGTAAGCCACTGCGCTCAGGTGTGCTTGTGCCCATGATTTGGTCTTCCTGTTCTGGAAAGCCCATTCTAAGAAGGCTGTCACCTCCTCCTGACCTACCATCTGATCCCCCCTGGTGCCTGTAATGTCAGCAAAGGTCGCCCAACACTACGATAGCGGTTCTCTGTCTTGGGGGCCAGTGCGTTGTCCAACAATTTTCTTACTCCTGGTCCACCAGCTCCCATAGCTCTTCCAGTACTGGTGTCATAACCTGGTCCGCGTCCAGGGCGAGGTCCCTGAACTTGCCCCACTGAAAACGAGAAATTACATCTGTGATTGAATTGTCTACTCCCGCAATGTGCCTCGCCCTAATAGCTATCTTTGCCTTCAGTTGGCAGTCAACTAGTTTACGCAGTAGGTTGACCACACCCGGGCATTTTGCTGTCCCTAAGTTGATTGCTTACACCACTGCATGGTTATCTGGCCACAGGATTATCTGTCTGTTAACCAGTTTTTGGCCCTATATGGTGAATGCTACTACAATGGGTAATAGCTCCAGCAAGGTGATGTTGCCCGTAGTCCAGTTCTGATGCCAGCTGTCTGGCTACGCCCCAGCTGCCTATGCTGACCCTAGGATGGCTCCAAAGCCGTAGCCCCCTGCTGAGTCAGTGTAAAGCTCTAGTTGGTCAGCATGCACCCTTGGCTCCCACCACATGAGGGGACCGTTGAATTTGGCCAAGAAGGTGTCCCATTGCCCCAAGTCCTCTCGCACTCCTTGCGTGAGGCAAACCCTATGGTGTTTCTGTGACATGCCCCTTGTCAGCCAGGCCAGGCGTCTGGCAAAGGGGCGCCCCGCAGGTACCACTCTCTCGGCAAAGTTCAGTTTCCCCAGCAGCTGCTGTATCTCACCTAGCATTGCCACCTTTTGTTACCGTAGGCCCCGTATGATTCGGCGCAGCTCATCCACCTTCTCTGGTGGTAGTTTGCACGTCCCAGCCACCGAGTCTAGTTCCATCCCGAGGAAGGACAGCTTGGTGGTTGGGCCTTCGGTTTTGTCTTGCGCAAGCGGGACACCTAACTTCTGCGCCAGGCCTAAAAACAGGCAGAGGAGGTTCGCACACTCCCCCGTTCCTGCCCTACCAATGAACAAGAAATCATCTAAGTAGTGGACCCTTCCCCCTGTGGGGTGGCGCGTCCCAAGCTCCCATTCTAACAAAACACTAAAGGACTCAAAATACGCGCAGGATATGGAACAGCCCATGGCCAAACATCTGTCATAATAATATTCCCCGTCTAGCTGAAAGCCGAGGAGGTGGTAACTGTCAGGGTGCACCGGCAGTAAGCAGAAAGCTGACTCTATGTCTGTTTTAGCCAAAACCGCCCCCTTTCCCGTTTGTCTGATCAGTTCCACCGCATCGTCTACAGAGGCGTATGCTACTGAGCAGCTACCCTGATCCAACCAGTCATTGATGGAGCCCCCGTGTGGGTGTGACAGGTGGTGTATTAACTTGAATTTGCCTGCTTCCTTCTTAGGTACCACGCCCAACGGAGAAACCATCAAGTTCGGTAGTGGGGGGGATAGGAAAGGGCCGGCTACTCTACCCAGTTGGACCTCCTTGCCCACCTTCTGTCTAGTCGCCTCTGGGTTGTCCCATATGGATTTCAAGTTGCAGCTGCCCCGTGAGGCCACCGGTCCTTTGTAAGGGATGGGAAAGCCCGCTGTGAACCCTTCTGCCAACTGCTGTCTGTCTGCCTTTCTGGAATAATGAGTTAGTAATGGAAGCAGTCTACTTGTCTTTATGGGGGTGGGCAGTGGGGGTCCCCCGACTGGCCCTTCCTCCCACTTTTGTGGTGTTACACCCTGGTCGTTACTTCTTTGTGCTCCCTTTGTCTCTGTTGGTGCCCGCCCCTTGCGACTGTCTGCATTGCACAGCAGGGTGGTTCCCACCACAGGTCCCACAGCTGTGCTTAAACCTGCAAGCAGTCCCCCATTTACACTCATCCTTGTTATACATCCAACATGATGCCACCCGGGTTTTCCCCGTCTTGCCGCCATATTGGCCTTTGCCCTTGGCACCCTGTCTTTGGCCTTTGTATTTTCCTTTGAACCCTGGGAGACATAAATTGGATTCCCGCAGGTTGAGACCTTCCCTGGCTGCCACCATGTGGGTCGTGAAGCCCTCCATATCCTGACAGTCCCACTCCATTACTAGCCATGTCTGCATCTTTTCCCTAAAGCCTTCATCGTATCTCGACCATGCTTCACCCTGATATTTCTGCTGTGCTTCATGTACCTTCTGTTCGTACAAGATTAATTCTGCTGCACTCTGGGGGAACTTCTCTATGAATATGCATGCAATGTCCTGAAGGCCCTTAACCAATTTTCTATGGTCCTCTCTACCCTTGGCTTGCGTCTATCCCTCCTGTCCTCGTCTTTCTTATCTTGAGTTGTGAGGTCTAAGCCTGCTTGGTGCACCTCCAGCAACGAAAAAAATATCTATATAATCCTTTCTCCAAATCCTTTCTTTCACTGGTAGTGGGATAAGGTTTGCTAGTGCCAGGAGCTTTGTGGTAGTGGGTGGGTTCACAGGGGAGGGGCGTATGTACTCGCTTGCCGGTTTCCCCCCTGGGTCCTGGCCCTCCCCTGTCCCAGTCTTTGGCGGGTTGCTTCCCGCTGGCGCTGCCTTGCCGCCCCTTGCCGCCTCCTCAGGCACTGCACCTTCTTTCCTCTTCTCCCCCTGCAGGCTTTCCTGCCTATTGCCTGCTTTCTCCTTCGGGTCCCTTTTATTTCCTGTTCTTTGCTCCGGCCCTCGGCCCTCCCCGCTGTGCCCTGCATTCGTTTGGGGTCCCCCCCAAATGGGGATCCTGTCCCAGGCCATTGCCACCATGACATCAATGCTGCCTGGTGTGGCTGCATATGCCCCCATGCCTCGCCCCGAAATTCCTGTGGATTGCTAACCAGGGGGGCTGAAAGGGCCATGGCTTACCCCTAATTGTGTCCCAAAATTTACTATTTGCCCTGGTCTCCCTGTAGCTGGACCAGCTTGCTTTTTACCACGCCGCCCACCCCCTTCGCTTGGTACATGGTGCGTACCATTTCTGCTGTCCACCGTGAACTTTGGCCCACTGCGTGACTCCCGAGGGGCCGCCGTGCTAGCCACAGACCCCTCATTGCTGCTGCTGCTCCCTTCAGTGTCTGATCCAGACAACACCTCCGGTGGTGTGGTTGCCCTGCCCCTGGCATGGACTCCATTCTGTGACCTTGTGCCTCTCGCCCTTTGCCCTAGTGCTGCAGCGGGCTGCCGTGGTGCTTTCTTTGTCCTTCTGTTGCCTTGTTTCTCTGGGGCCGCCGTTTTGGCTGCAAGCCCCTGTTTGCTTGGCCGTTTGGGGGGTGCAGGTGTTGTCGCCTTTGTTGGTTTCAACCTCTTCTTGTTGGGTCCCCCTGTAATGTGCTCATCCATCCAGGTCTTTTCTTTCTGGGCCACCAAAGCCCTGGCTTTCTCAAGTAATGCTTCAAAATCCCTGTCCAGCTCTGGCCCAGAGTCCTCCCGGGCCCTCTTTAGATCCTTTCTGGGTGCCTCGCTGCCCCCAGGTGCCTCCCTGAAGCGTGCCGGCATGCTTTTGTTTTGTGTGGCTCCCCCGTGTCTCCCTGCCATTGCTCCTGGCAGCCTTATACCCCCTTAAAGGGGGGTGGGTGGAGATAGCTGCACCCCATGTGGATAGCACCGCCGTCAGTCCCATATTCCCCAAAAATGCCCTGCCAATCCTTTTGTGTAAGGGCTTTTTATTCTGCCCTGAATAATCCCCGCTTTTAAATAAACAAATCTACCCAGTGCTCAATTTTTCCTCTTTTGAACAATCTGGCGTACCTCCCAGCCGGTGACCCAGATACGTGTCCCCGTGTCACGTGTACTTGCCGAGGGAGGCTCCGTACCAGTCTTTGTAAACCGGCAGGCACTGGAGAGGGATTCCGGAGCACGTCAGAGCCGAAATCCGCTCTTGTAGGTCGACTTCCCCCGTTGCAGCCAGACGTTCCGCTGCCGCTCCGATGCCGGAAACCAGATGTAACTGGTTCTCCCTGGGCCCCAGTGCGCGCTTCCGCTCCCCAATCCTGGTGCTCCTTGGGATCCCGCCGGGTTCCGGGAGGCCACTTCTGCCTCACGAGCCTGCTTGCTGTGCTGCATCAAATGGAGAGGGTAGGAATATGCCATATTTACCAAGATATGGTGCATTATTGCTCCATTACTCTGCTGGTGCACTATGTGCTGCCTAATGCCAATGCAGGCACCCTTGGGCCATGGTGCAAGTGTGTTGCAGGCAGGTATGTCTAAGTGCAGGATGATACACTTCCCTGCACAAAAACAATCCTAGCCGGCTTTTTTCCTCTTTCTAAGTGTGCTGCAGTCTGCTGCACACTTAGAAAGAGGAAACAACAAGGAGACATAAAGGTATTTCTCCTCGTTGCGGCTCTATCAGGAAGGCGTACAATTGCGATGCATTCCCAGGTTTACTACTCATGGTAAATCAGGGAATGCGCCAAAAAGCATGGGTGGATGCATGGGAAAACCCACTCTCTACCCATGTAATGACTTCCCAGCACAGAGTAATGCAAGACAGCAGCTTGCGCTGCCTTGCATTACTCCAGATTTACCAAGTCATGTAGGTCCAAGCAAGGTGGCTTTGCGTGGCTTGATAAATCTGACTTAAGGATTTCATTGTCCTTGCATCATCTTGCGCCACGCAAGTGCAACACAGTCCTTTGATAAATGTGGCCCTGGGTTCATATGGTTGAATTAAGCCCTGTGTGGCTTAAATGAGTGAGACCTAATAAAAGTGAGAGAGAGCAAATACATATCAAAGGTCTGCACTAAAGCATGCGAAAGTCACTATTCTTTGCATTGGCCTAAAGATGTCAACATATTAAAATAAAAGAATATCATTATAGCATTTTCTGTTTGGAATTAGGAACACGCATCAGACATGCATAAATCATGCATTAAAGTAATGATCTGTGAATTGCCCTGAAACAATTCATTAAAGATTGATCATATGTGAATTTGAATTACCAACTATGATTTGCAATAAGGAGTGTGATGTATGTGTATATGGACCCCGGTAATAATTAAAGAAAAACATAGCATCCCTTGGTAAGATCGTGGCGGTATCTGTCGCTTTCCTTAACCACGGCTGCTGTTGACTGGCACGCTCGTTAGCTTTAGAAAAATCATGCCTGGTCTGCGTGTGTCAGTGTGTATCTGTGTCTCAGTGATCAAAACAATATTGTTGTAATTTACATTCAAGACCCATACATTTTCTACCAGCTTTCTTCAGCATTTCATTGTCTTCCACAGTCTGCGCTGAGGACTAGAAACATATTTTTCCTGCTTGCTAAGACTTGAGCTCCATGATCCATCCAATACAGGGTTTTCTGTTTCATAGCAGTTTTCAGCACAATAGTTTGAGTAATTTATAGCTAAATTGCAGTGCTTCTTGGTTTGCTGTCTAATGACACTCATTTTAGACCCATATTCTGAGCTCACTGATCAGGTTGGTCTGGAAGACACGTGTCAGTTTTTACCTTTTCCTTTATCAGGCTACACAGTGAGACATTGTCTTCCATATTTCTAACACTAGACCAAGTATCAATTGCTCTGAGCCTTCCGGGGGCGAGGAAAAGGTTCCATTGTTATGACTCCTGTGATAAACATCTAAAGCATCTGGTCTCTGGAGTATTTGGGGTCCTTGAGAAGAGACAGTAGTTTGCATTTTGCTCTTTTATGGATAGAAATTGACGGTCAGGGGGACATTCCTCCTGCAGAGTTCTTTGGTATGGTTCTGTTTAGAGGAGTAGTACTGTTTGAATCACCATCTCATTTTCATTACAATATGGCTAGCCCTGACCTAATCTACTTTAGTTAAACCATTCATCATCGTTGTGTTACTGCTCTAGTTGATCAAGCTGTTCTGCCCTGCTTTATCTGGACCCGGGCCGGGAAGGCAGAGCCGGACCCAGTAGGGGCCCGGGTGGAACGCCGGCCGGCGGCGGGGGGACCCTCCCCCTTTCCCCGCCCTCGCCACATGTAAATGCCCGGCTAAGCCGGGGAGGGGGCCAGGATTGGCCCACAAGGTCAAGGAAGGCTCCCCCCCAATCAGGGGGCGAGCCGGTAAGCCAAAGGGGGTTAGAAGGGGGCCAACGGCCCTTTGAAACCACAAGTCACCCCCGTTGGCAAGGAGATAGGAGAAAAGAAGTCACCCTACCGACTTCGAATCGATCGACGGCGGACCGCAGCGACCCTTGGACGACCCGGCGGAGAGATATTGCGGCTTGGGTCCGGAGCAGCGAGTCGTCGGACCCCGGGCTTCCTTCGCCTCCTTCCAGCGCAATCGTCAGCGGCGGGGGCAGCGGGAGTAGAGCCTCCACCCCCGCCTTCCCAAACCAGCCGTCCAGCGGGAAGTCGTCCCGCCGGTTTTCGATCACTTCTCCGGCCTGATTTGCAGCGGCGGGAGCAGCGTGACCAGAGCCTCCACCCCCACAGCTGGGAATCACAGAGGGCCCGCCTTCGACCGGCCGGGGTGCGGCGGGGCTGGCGCGAGACGAGCCTCCACCCCCGCCTTTGCAGCAGCTGAGCCGAGCGGCGACAGAGAAAGAGGACAGCGGGGGGCAGCGGAACCCGCTCCTCGCGCCTCGGCTGAAAAACAACGCGCCGTCCAAGAGACAACAGCGGAGCACCTGGCAGGAGCTGCAGCTGGTAACAAGGGCAGCAGGGGGCAGCGGAACCCGCTCCTCGCGCAGCGGGGCACAAGCTCATGAGCACGGGCACAGCGCTAAGGGGCACAAGCTCCTGAGCATCGGACACGGCGCCAGGGGACACCAACACCCCAAAGAATTGCCAAAGCCAACGGGAGAGAGGGGAAAGCACTGCACAGCCCAGACAACAGGATGCCCAGCAGGAAGGGGGCAGCAGGAAGGACAACACGGCTCCCGGCAAGGTTTAGGGAGGACCAGGAGAGGCCAGCAGTCCCCCAGAGGGGGCAAAAACGACGCAGCCAAGGAACGGAACCAGACCTGGACGGGGACCTGCAGGCCATGCTGGAACAGGCCAGGGTCCTGGTGGCATTGAAGGGAAGCAGCTGGATGAACCAGCAGATCGAGGAGGCAGCGCGGGACAAAGGAAAGAGGCCGCGCAACGCATCCCCTACACGACCAACCTCGAGCAAGGCAGCAGGCAAAGGGCTTGCAGCCAAAACGGCGGCCCCAAAACAGCCAGCGGGGCAGGGGCAGGCAGCCAAAACGGCGGCCCCGAGGAGGGCAGCTGGGAAGCCCCAAGCAGCCAAACCGCCCCCCCCGGCGAAACACGGGGAGGGCAGGACAAAGGGCCCCCAGCAGGCCAGAAAGAAAAAGGACAGAACCCCGGAAGTGGTGAGCAGCGCAGAGTCCGAGGACAGCAGTGATGAAGAGGGGCCTGTAGCCTCCACGGCGGCCCCACGAGAAGGTCATGAGGGACACGGCGAAGCAAGCAGCAGAGGCACCGGTAAGCAGGGCACGCGCAACAGCGAACCGGGGCACGGGGCGGGCCAGGGAGCACGCGCCAGCCCGGGGCAAAATGTGAATATGGGGACCCAGCTAGGGGTGCACAATATAGCAATGCAAGCTCCATGGCACATGCAAACTCCATGGCAGGCAGGGCTAGGCGTAGGGAGGCCAGAATTCCAAGGGGAAGCATGGAGCAGGGAAGAAAGAGGGCAAACATCCGGACTGCCCTGGTGGCAATGGCCAGAGATGGGACCCCCTTTTAACAGGTACTCAACATGGGGAGCAAGGGGACAAGGGACCCCGCTGGCCCCGGGCGCAGGGGGGGGCAATGGGGGGCCCACAATGGGAGCTACAGGCCACGGGCCCGGGCTGACAAGCCCAGCATCACAAAATACGCCAGCAGAGACGGGGGCAGCACCACACGGAGCACAGGGGCCAGCGGGGGGAACAGCTCCAACCAACCCAGACTCACAGAAGGGCAGGATAGCAATGGGAAGCCGGCCAGCGAATACATACGTCCCTCCCCGAGCGACCCACCTACAACAACAAGAATGCTAGGGCTGGCCAACTTCATCCCGCTCGCAGTTAAGGAGAGAATTTGGAGAAAATAATTCATAGATATTTTCTCACTGCTCGAGGTGCGACAGGCAGGGATAGACCTGACAGCGCAGGATAAAAAGGACGAGGACAGAAGAGCCCCCCGAAAGCCCAGAGTGGAGAGGTCAATAGAAAACTGGCTGAAAGCGTTCAGAACGCTAGCATGTGTTTTCATTGAGAAATTCCCCCAAAGCGCGGCGGCACTATGGCTATATGAGCACAAAATACATGAGGCACAACAGCTATACCAAGGGGAGGCATGGCTACACTACGACGAGGGCTTTAGGGAAAAGATGCAGGTGTGGCCAGTAATAGAATGGGATTGCCAAGACATGGAGGGCTTCTCAAAACACATGGTAGCAGCCAGAGAAGGGGTTGGTGTGAAAGAGTACACTTTTCGGCAGTACGGGAGTAAGGGCAAGTTCGAAAGCCAAGGGAAAGACTTCAAGGGAAAAAACCAGGCAGGACAAAAGTCAAATAAAGCATGTTGGAAATTCGACAAAGACGAGTGTAAATGGGGAGCATCATGCAGATTTAAGCACACTTGTGGGTCATGCGGGGGCAACCATCCCAGCATTCGCTGCAGACGCAACGCAGGGCCGGGGGCCAACAAAGAGAAGACAGGCACCAAAAAATAAGATACAGCCCCCGCGGAACCGGGGCAAGGGGGACGGGGGCGGAGGACAGGCGCTACCCACCCCTATCAGGACAGGCAGACTACTACAACTACTACAAGGGTACCGCAAAACAAATGACAAACAGTTACTGGCAGAGGGCTTCACGCAGGGTTTCCCCATACCCTACAAAGGGCCAAGGGGAGCGCGGGAAAGCCCAAACCTGAAGTCAGTAAGGGACAACCCCGGGGTGGCGAGGGAAAAGGTGAAAAAGAAAGTACAACTAGGGCGGGTGGCCGGGCCATTCCCCACCCCCCCGCTGGAAGACATGGTGGTCTCCCCGCTGGGGGTAGTCCCCAAAAAAGAGCCAGGAAAATTCCGACTGATCCATCACCTCTCCCACCCAGAAGGGGAATCAGTTAACGACTGGCTGGAACACATCGAGTGCACAGTGGCGTACGCATCGGTGGACGACGCAGTGGACTTAATTAGGCAGGAAGGAAAGGGGGCCCTGATGGCAATATCGGACATAGAATCAGCCTTCAGGCTACTGCCGGTCCACCCGGACAGCTACCATCTGTTGGGGTTTAAATTGGACGGGCAATATTACCATGACAAATGCCTACCCATGGGGTGCTCAATATCATGCGCACATTTTGAGGCCTTCAGCAGCTTCCTAGAATGGGAGCTGGGTACAAGGGTCCCGAAAGGAGGGCGGGTACACTATCTGGATGATTTCCTGTTCATCGGGAAAGCAGGCACGAAGGAATGCGGCGCACTCCTAGACAAATTCGTGCAACTGGCGCAGGAACTGGGCATCCCCTGGCACAAGAGAAAACAGAAGGCCCAACCACGAGACTGTCCTTTCTGGGAATCGAGTTGGACTCGGTGGCCGGCACATGCAGGCTGCCACCAGAAAAAGTGGCCGACTTGCGCGCAGGCATTAAGCTAATGCAACAACAGAGGAAAGCTACGCTGAAGGAGGTGCAGCAGCTACTAGGTAAACTAAATTTCGCCACGCGGGTACCCCGCGGGGCGCACGTTCGCCAGGAGACTAGCCTGGTTAACCAGGGGCATGACGCAAAAGCACCACAGGATCCGCATCACACACGGGGTGAGGGAGGACCTGGCACAGTGGGACAGGTTTCTGGCAGAGTTTAATGGCACCCTGATATGGCGAGAACCCTGGGTACAAGCACATGAGCTAGAGCTCTACACCGACTCAGCAGGGGGACTCGGGTTCGGGGCAATACTAGGGACCTCTTGGACAGCGGGAAAATGGCCAGAGGAATGGCAACGCATAGGGTTGACAAAAAACATAGCGCTGCTGGAACTATTCCCCATAGTGGTGGCCTTCCACATCTGGGCCCAGCGGCTAGCGAACAGGCAAATTACACTATGGTCAGACAACCACACGGTAGTACAGGCAATAAACACAGGGGCGGCAAAATGCCCAGCAGTGGGCGCACTGCTGCGTAGACTAGTGGGATACCAACTGCAGGGCAACATGGCGATTAGGGCACGACACATCCCAGGAACTGAAAACTCAGTGGCGGATGCCATTTCTCGATTTCAGTGGAAAAATTCAGGGACCTCGCCCCAGCAGCCGACAGACGGATGACCGAAATGCCAGAGGAAGCATGGGCATGGGTGGAACAGGGTTGGAGACGCTGTTGAGCAACGCATTGGCGCCAAAAACAAGAAACCACTACAGTAAGTGCTGGGCAACATTCAGGAGCAGGACGGGGTTGGAAGGGAACAAGTGGGCCTCACAAGGGGAGGTCTCGGGTTCATCGAGTGGGCCTTTATGGCAGGTAGGACGAAAACATGGGCCCAATCGCACCTCAATGCAGTGGCATACTACTCAAAAATGGAGGGACAGGCAGATCCTACCAGGTCTTTCAAAAGCAGAATGGCAATGAAGGGATGGGGGCGGTTGCAACAGCCTAACAAAGATAAGAGGCGCCCCATCCATGTCAAAATACTAAACAGGATGCTGGAGGCAACAGCAGAGGTGTGCCCCTCAAAACAGGAGGGAGAGCTTTTCCGAGCAGCATTCGCAGTAGCATTTTTGGGGCTTACAGGGTCAGCGAGCTAGTAGCCCCATCAAGAAGCGACCCAGGCACAGAATGCATACACAGAGGGGACGTGGCGATAGAGGAAGGCCACATGGACATAATGCTAAGACGGTCCAAGACGGACCAAGCAGGCAAGGGCAGGAGGACCAGAATTCTCTGCACAACAGATGCAAACACCTGCGCAGTGTGCTTACTAAAGGAGCACCTAGGAGGGAGGGAGCTGAGCCAGGGGCCGCTTTTCAGGCACAGGGACGGGTCCTTCCTCAGCCGCTTTCAATTCATAGCGGTGATGAGAAAGGTACTAGAGAAAATAGGCCTCCCCGCACGGGAATACGGCTCACACTCCTTCAGAATAGGCGCAGCCACGACAGCGGCGGGGCTAGGACTGGGGGAAGGGCTGATCAAGGAGATAGGGCGATGGGCATCCAGCGCATACAGGCGTTACATACGCCCCACGGTTTACTGAGCCCAACCTCTCCCGCCCCATACAGGTCCAGGAACGGCGCGGAAGACGGTGTGGATAATGGGACATTCCTACGTAACGCGGGCGCAAAAGTGGGCGGCAACCAGACGCAAATTCGGAGGCGTATGGTTGCGGGACACCACCATCGAGTGGTGGGGACGTGCAGGGATGAAATGGGAACAATTGCTACCCTCGGCGCGGGCAGCACTGGAGCACGGTGGCAGACCGGACGCGGTAGTGATCCACCTGGGCGGGAACGACCTGGCAGCATTGGGAAGACGAGCGCTGCTAGAGAACATGCAGAGCAGTCTCGCGGCGCTGGCACGCCTGATCCGCCCAGCGGACCTGATATTTTCTGAAATCATAGCACGGGGGCCTGGCGCGGGGCGGTGAGGCCGGAAGCAGTCGAAAAATCCAGAAGAAAGCTGAATATTACCATGGCCAGAATATGCAAGGCCCAGGGGGTTCGTGCGACACGGGTTCATAAACCTAAGGTCCCCCGGGTATCACCTGGAAGACGGGGTACACCTCACGGGGGTGGGAATGGACATGTTCCTACTGAACATCGTGGGGGTACTGGAACAAAGGGGTTGCAACTAGGACATGAGGAAGGGCAGCGGCAATTAGGGGGAGCACCCTCCGATCGGGGGAACCGGAGGGAGCGTGGCGGATCAAACACAAGGAAGCTAGTAGGACTCAAGATCACTAGAGGATAGACGGGAGGCTCTCACAGTGGCCTTGGGATGCCTCACGGCAGGGGTACTGAGGGAGCAAGGGGGCGGCGTGCCGCCAGAGAAAGAATAGAGGCGACACTCCCGCAGGACCCTTGGGATGCCTTACGGCAGGGGTACAGAGGGAGAAGATGGTAGGGACTCAGCCTCAGGAAAGAGAGAGTAAATGCTCAGGCAAGGTCCTTGGGATGCCAAACGGCAGGGACCCCCGGGAGAAGGGAGGGCCCACCAAAAGGCCCAGGGCGAGCGGGATGGCACTTGCAGCCCGGGCAGGTCCCAACGGACACCCTCCAAATCGGTAGCAAGTTGAAGCCTAGACCCGTGACGTGAACCCCCAAAAAAGGGGCCCCTCCCTCCTCTCCCAGAAAGTCGGGGAGGCTGGAAGTCCAGATCAAAAAGAAATTGAGGAGAGCTAAGCAAGGACATAGAGGGCTTATGACCATGGACGTTGAAATATAAAATTGTATGTAACAAAAAATTTGTGTTATTGAAAATAAACTGCGACCTTTTCAGGCACCAAAGAAGTGGTCAGTGGTGATTGTAAGGGAAAGCGCGCAGTTGGCGGTAGCAAGCGGGGGCGGACAGGAGGGGGGGACTCGCCGCCTGGAAGGGGTTTGGACCCGGGAAGGCAGAGCCGGACCCAGTAGGGGCCCGGGTGGAACGCCGGCCGGCGGCGGGGGGACCCTCCCCCTTTCCCCGCCCACGCCACATGTAAATGCCCGGCTAAGCCGGGGAGGGGGCCAGGATTGGCCCACAAGGTCAAGGAAGGCTCCCCCCCAATCAGGGGGCGAGCCGGTAAGCCAAAGGGGGGGTTAAGAAGGGGGCCAACGGCCCTTTGAAACCACAAGTCACCCCCCCCCGTTGGCGAGGAGATAGGAGAAAAGAAACCCACCCACCCACACATAGGAATACGGGCGTCGCAGCCGTAACAGGGAAAGGGTAGCGGATCAAACACAAGGAAGCTACTAGGACTCAAGATCACTAGAGGATAGACGGGAGGCTCTCACAGTGGCCTTGGGATGCCTCACGGCAGGGGTACTGAGGGAGCCAGGGGGCGGCGTGCCGCCAGAGAAAGAATAGAGGCGACACTCCCGCAGGGCCCTTGGGATGCCTTACGGCAGGGGTACAGAGGGAGAAGATGGTAGGGACTCAGCCTCAGGAAAGAGAGAGTAAACGCTCAGGCAAGGTCCTTGGGATGCCAAACGGCAGGGACCCCCGGGAGAAGGGAGGGCCCACCAAAAGGCCCAGGGCGAGCGGGACGGCACTTGCAGCCCGGGCAGGTCCCAACGGACACCCTCCAAATCGGTAGCAAGTTGAAGCCTAGACCCGCGACGTGAACCTCCAAAAAAGGGGCCCCTCCCTCCTCTCCCAGAAAGTCGGGGAGGCTGGAAGTCCAGATCAAAAAGAAATTGAGGAGAGCTAAGCAAGGACATAGAGGGCTTATGACCATGGACGTTGAAATATAAAATTGTATATAACAAAAAATGTGTGTTATTGAAAATAAACTGCGACCTTTTCAGGCACCAAAGAAGTGGTCAGTGGTGATTGTAAGGGAAAGCGCGCAGTTGGCGGTAGCAAGCGGGGGGCGGACAGGAGGGGGGGGGACTCGCCGCCTGGAAGGGGTTTGCAATCTTAGATTGCAATGGTTTGCTCATAACTGGTTTTAAGATACATTGGGTTAGTTTACTCCACCCAGGGTATTTCCATTAAAAATGCATGGGACTCTGAGCCAGAGTGCAATAGGGGCAAGTGGTTTGGGGGCAAGCCAGAGAACTGGCTAAAAAGTTACAAATTAATTGCATCAATTTTGTAGGCCTTTTGCCTTCAGGTAAATTCATATAAAAAATAACAAACACACCTTAAAATAAAAATAAATTAAAGTTGAAGTAATCGCTGGGAAATTAAGTCTTTTATGTAATGAAAGCTCCTTTGGTTAATGCAATCACTGCAGATGTCTGTGTGTGTAAGCAAAGGGTCCCAGAACTGAATCCTGGTTGGTACACTGGAGAATAGTGGCATGTGTATTTATAGTGGCACAAGGTCCCAGCTTGTGACTGAAAGCACTGTTAATATGCAAGTCATTATTTTGAAATTGTATTACACACAGTAGAAGCCTTCTCTGCCATAAAAAATTCAGAGAGATTTGGTCCTGATTATGAATTTTGAGACTCCTGAATAAAATCCTGTTTGAGCAATTTTTGGAATTTCCTGTTGGGTGGTATTTACCACATCCGGTCAGGAGCAATAAAATTCACCCTTGGTTAAATTTTCAGCAGGTCAAACCTGCTTCAATTTAACAGGGAAACAGTGTACAGTATTTAACGGACCATGCAGATTTTGGTGCGATATGCCATAAAATAAAATCTGCATGTTATTCCACAAAAACTCATATTATGTACAATTTATCGCACCCAAATAATTACATACCTCTGGGTATCATTATTTATCTTGTCCAATAAAAAGCAACTGGATTCTGAGCACATTTGAATTAGGTCCTAAGGGTTTAAGAGAAAAGTGATCCTGGTGCCAACTTTTAAAACATTTTCTTTAGAAGGACGCATTTCAAAACTCAGCTGATAACACCCTTACAATGCTACTCAAAAAGAATAAATATTTTTACCATGAAGTCTCATCAAATAATTCTCCATACTGGCTCTCAAGCAGCCTTTAGATTTACTGATTAACCAATTGCACACATATATATTTCTTTCAGGTAGCATGCATCCTGGCAAGAAGGCTTGTTTCTTCTTTCACTGTCTGCCTCTCCCTTGGTTTAACAGGATAGGTAGAGGTGGACGAGCAAATAAATTTACAGAAAAAGCCGAACCAGGCATCTGGTTGTGCTCTAACAGCCCTTGCACAAGCTGTGAAAATATTCAGCATGTAAATGAAGTACTTGGTTAACATGTGGACGTGATACACCTTAGTACATTAGTGTATATAACTGCATCGAGAGACATATATTAAAAGTGACAGTGATAGTTTTTAAACATGACTTTATAAATGTTCATACCTCCCACACCACTGACATGAGGAAAATGCCAGCAGTGAATTAAGAGGCCATCATTTGTCATGTGTATCCTATATGTGGCCTCGATTCTTATTGTGCATTGATCAACATTATAGTCTATTAAATCCTACACAATATATTTTTGTACAGCACACATCCTGAACTCACTTATTTGAAGGTGCTCTCATATGTGATATTGAGTAAAAGGAGGCTCAATGAAATAAATATTTGCCCAGGATCACAGTTTGATAAAACAGGGGAGAAAGGATTGATTCCAGGTTTTCTGTTTTCACATTGTGAAATTCAGCCAATAGATATGTATCTCTTTCTTGCTCCTTGTTTTGCATAACATAGCACTGCTTTGCTTCAACTCATTCTTTGTACATGAGTTTAAAGCATGTGTGCATACAGAAGACAGATGAAAGTTCAGCTTCAGCTTTCTTTGGGCATGGGGGTCCAAGAGGACGTTGAGCTGAGCCAGAAATCTGGCTCGAGCCTGGCTTTTCAGACACTTGCCCACCTCAAAGAAGAAGATCCCCCCCTCCTTTCCCTTTTACCCATAGGCACCTGAAAGTCAACATTATCCAATATGGGACAGTTTTTGTTTTTAAAAAAGTATAGAAAATGCTACTGTAAAGTTTAGAAATTTGGTAACATCATTTTCAACAGATTTACAGGTGGAGGAAGTTTTGTTTTTTTCTTGCTTCTCGTGCCTCATAGGCTCTCTCTGCTGATTTGCAAAGTGCTCAAAAAAGTCATAGGTCGGGGCGTGGCCAAGATGGCGACAGCGTAGCAGCTCTTCTGAGGAGCTCTACCGGACGAGGCGAATTTGCAGTGGTGATCGACCCTCCCTGTCCCCCGCTGGTGTGCAGCGGGCTCCCAGTGTGGGCGGTACCACGGAGGCACTCCCCGGCAGGAGACGATGGTACCGAAGGCCTTCCCGAGGTGGCTAGTCACCCGCAACACCCTCGGGAAGAGTGAGGGCCGAGAAACGGCCATGACTCCAGTCGGCAGGCAGAGCTACGGCCTACAACCTGAGCGACCTTATCCATCTATGCATGGAGACTTGGAGAGGGGACCGTGCAGCTGGAAAGCGGGCCCCTCATGAAGTTGTGTAAGAAGAGACTCCCGACCAACTCTAAATGCGGCCTGAGCGGCTGCGCAACACCGTTGTTTTGAACCTGGCTGCGTCCGTGGAGGGCGGAACTCCCGGCACACGGCCCCATTGAGACCCGCGGAGTGCGCTGCCTCCAGGGTGCAGCCTGAGGAGCAGCAACCTCGCTGGTGTTGTGTAGGTGAGGTGCGGGACCCTGGGGGGAACGGGAGAGACTGGCTTGCTCTGGCGCTGAGGGAGTTGTGTCCTAGGCCTGAGGCATAAGAAAGTGGCTGCCACACAGCCCTACAGGCCTGAGTGGGGGCCCTGTTACCTGACTTGGAGCGGAGCATCTAAGACAGAACCGGGGCTGGCTCCCATGCAGAGCAGCTCCCACCTACTGATCTGGCTGTACACAGGGGCCCAAAGGAGTGAGAGCTGGCGAGTTCCGCAGAAACCTAGGGTTGCAATCTGCACTACAGTTTAGTGGGGGCTGCGTGTCCGGGGACGTGGCCGATTGCTATGGCTGGGTGACTTCCCCTGGCTGTGCTTGAGAAGATGCTCCCTAAGCTCGCTGGACAGAGCCTCGGCCCACAAGAGGGTGTGTGATTCCTGTTGAGGGTGCTATTGAAGAGTTACAGCTGGAGGAGGGAAACGCCTGTGGCCCGGAGCAGTGGTGACATACATGGCACACACGATCTGGGGACCCCTGAAGTAGACTACCCAGAGTGCAGGGGCCCCCCGGTGAACTGGACGACAGTGTGCTGAGAACCCCAAACGTATAGAGCCCAATGACTGGCCAAAGGCAAGGATGGTGTCGGCACGATCAAAGGACTCCTCCATTAAGGATCTCTTAAACAAGTTGACTACAAAAAGAGGTGAGATGCGCCCTGACTCCCCGCTGTGGACCTCGAATGGTGCCCCGCTTCCAGCAACAGAAGATTCCGGTCAAGAGGAGCCGGTAACCTGCACCTTCCTAGTGCAGCTGTTCAGTTCACTGAGAGAAGACTTTGTAGCCCTGCCACAGGACATGGCCACCGACATTAAGACCATTAAGTCTGACCTGTCCGAGCTGGGAGACAGGGTGGACTCACTTGAAAGGGCAGGAGATCATTGTGAAGAGGAACTTCTGGTGGACTTAAGAGACAAGAATGAAGAGCTCTACTATCATCTGGACGACTTGGAAAATAGGTCCAGAAGATCACATATTCGCATCAAAGGTGTTCCTCTACAGGCGGATGCAGGGAAGCTGAAGGATCTGGTGGTGCGCCTCTTCTGTCATGTAGCACCAGCTCTGGGGGGAAAGGACATACTCCTAGACTGCACACACAGAGCTTGGCTAGCGGCTGCAGGCCCAGGCTGACCACAGGACATTATAACTTGCCTTCACTCATATGCACAGCAGGAGATGATCATGTTGGCGACTCAAGACCTGTCGGTCAGATCCTTCGAGGGCATGCAGATCGGGATATACCAGGATCCCTCCCCACTCACCCTCCAGAGACTAAAAATCCTGTGACAGGCCACAACATTTTTGAGGGAGCAGTGATTTCGCTATAGATGGGGACACCCCTTCCGGCTAATCTTTATCTGGAACAAAGAAACTCATATGGTCAGCACGTTGTAGGAGGCACAGTCAATACTGGGCCTTGTTCCAGATGGGGACACTGACAACAATCAAGATGGCCCAACATCAGGTCCCGGGAACAGGTCAAGGCGCCGCCGTTGGAATGGAAAAGACCCTCTGCTGAAACCCTTGGATGCTGAACGCCTCAGGGAAAGAGAAGCTCTCCTACACAAGCTCCAACAAAATGAAGAGCCCTTGGAAGCCGCTGGCTCATAGCCCAATGTTCAAATGGAGACGACTCAGTGTGTCCTCGCCCCGCCGAGGAGATGGGAGGGAGGTCACTTCAGTGGGACCTTGTCTGGCGGTGCCCTACTCTCCATCCTGTCCCTGATCCTGAGCTGCTGGGATGGCTGATCGCCAGGCTGACGGACTCTCCTTAAGTGGTAACATTTTTTCCCACCCTGGGGATCTTTTATGTGTTTAGTTTCACCTGTTCATGTTGCTTTTTCTGGGCTCTTTTCTCCCCCCTTGCTCATTTCTTTTGGAAGACCTTTATTGCACATTTTAGGAGCCGACTTAGAAGCCATCTGTTTGAATATCACTTACACCCCACTATTGCTGATAGGCACTCAACAAGGTACTGGAAGCCTCCTCGAGCCCTTTTGGCCCGTTGTGCCATACGCTGGGGTGCAGCGACTCAGATTCTCTGATAACACACCTGCGACATGTCCTCCGTGCAATACTTGCTACCCGCACCAGGAAGAATTCCCTTCCTTCTTATTCAACAACCCCCCCTCACTACTCACTGGGTCCGCTCTCCCACACAGCTGTGTTCCTACCCTTGGTGAGAGCTTGAACATTGGTCCCTCCCACTTTAGCAACCCGACATCCCATTTATGCAACCCATTAAAATAGTAAGTCTTAATGTCCGGGGCCTTAATGCTCCAGCGAAGCGACTGGCACTGCTTGCGTTCCTTAGGGAGTATGGCTGCGAGATTTGTATGTTACAAGAAACACAATTACTTTGCACTGACTGGAAACACTTTTGGTTCCGGTGGTTTGATCGCCAGTATTTCTCTTCAATGGCTGGGAAGAGGGCGTGGATCATCATTTTGCTGGCGACACACTTTCAGAGGAAGATTCTCTCCACCCAGGCTGATATCCCAGGCAAACTGTTGTCCCTACAGGTGGGATTTGGGAATCGCACCTATAGAATTGCATCGGTATACGCTCCCATTGACTCCCCAGAATGCATTAGGGGTAGTCTTGAAGTCCACGGACAAGGATATCATAGTAGGAGGGGATTTCAATATAGTGCAGGACCCCCAAATGGACAGGTTGATAGAGAGGACTGGGAAGTCTGGAGCACTTTCGGGTGCCATGCGACTACGGCTGAAGGAGGTGGGACTGATAGATAAATGGTGCCAGCAAAATCCCGCTGTAAGGGAATTTACCTTTTAATCGGCGGTAAACCAAACATACGCTAGAATAGATTTTTTCCTGACCTCTCCGCGCATGATGTGTCCACACGCTAGTCAGACCCTGACAGACTTTGAAAAATGCTTTATCACTCGCCAGTCAGATAAACGTCTACTCTCAGACATATACTCGTTTCTCACCACACCACTTCACCATACAAAAACTCCAGCACAGAGTAGGTGGGAATCTGAATATTAGCGTGAATTCTCCCTCAAGGAAAGGCAGGATATTGTCCATAGAGCAAGGGCCTCCTCATGCAGCACGGTGGGTAAAGAGATGTTCCTCAAAATTGCTCATTATTGGTATTACACACCAGCACGAGTGGCCAGCAGGAAGGCGGGTGGTGATACATGGTGCTGGCGTGGTTGTGAGCAGGAGGGCACCCTGACTCACTTACTGTGGGACTGCCCTAAAATCCTACAGAACTTGGCAGCAGTCCTGTCCAAGATCAACACCATCTATGAAACAGAATTACTTAGATTCCCAAGTTACATATTACTGGGTCTGCCTAATACTTTGATCTGTCCCCTTAGATCCTGCCGTGGGAGAGCTATCACCTTAGCATTGGACGCAGCTGAACAGCTCCTCTTATCCCGTAGGGACAGTGATGTAATCCCGACCCGATTGGATTGGCTATATAAAATATGGGATCTTGTGGGTATGGAGAAACTTACAGCCAGTGTTGCGCACACCCTACCACGCATTTACAAAACATGGGGCTCCACAATAAAAGTTTTAGCGACTGAATTTGTTGAACTAACGCATCTGAAAAACTTGTCGGTACTCCACCTCATTTGGGCACTACAAACGGCAGAGTAAATAGAACGTGCATGTTATACAGCCACTGACCTAATGCATCCCTCTATTGTGGCCTTTTATTCTTGGCTGTCGAATGCTTTCTTCCCAATCTTTCTCAATCCCTCTTGCTACTCCTTCCCTGTTGTGGTCTTAACTTTTAAAATGGTTGCTATTCCCCACCGGCCTTTGGATGTTGGTGGCAGCTGTTGTTAATATGATATAAACCTCAATAAAAAGATTTGAATCATAAAAAAGACATAGGTCCCCATTGGCATCTGTGTGGAGGGGAATTCTCAAGTGAAAATCTATTGCACAGAATTATAAGAGATGAGGTGTTCCAGCACCCAGATTTACTTGGTGGAGGGAGAATAAACCCAATTTTACTGGCATTATCCAGCAGGTAAAATTATTGTGGTAAAATGCTGCATTGTAGCTGGAACCTCTCCCATACCCCCTGCCAGCACCTCCAACAAGGCACAAGGGGGCATTATATGCTATCCCTGACAGTCAACAATCTCCACTCCTTACTTCCACTTCCCCTCAGCCCCACATTGGAACAGTCCCTTCACATTTATATCACAGCCCCCTACAAACTTTTACCACCTGCTAGGAGCAGATGATAAATGTGCGATTAAACCTCAAAGAGAAGAAAATACCATATATAATACCATCTGGTAAATTTGGGTCTGCAAGAAATTACCGATTCTGTGGGGTTTAACTAGTAATAGCAAACACAACAAGATGATAGACGGACTGCTGAAACGTTTCAAACACTCAACCCCAGTCGAAAGATCTGAGTTAAATCCATCGTTCCTTTGCTCACCATGCCATCTCAGTTTGGACCCTGCCATATGTAAATCATGGATCCCTTGCTCGCTATGCCTCTGGATTGAAGCTCCCTAGGCTGATGAGTGGTAATACTCCGAAACCGGTCCCAGGATTCTTGTTTCCGTCCAGGGAGGACCTGGTTTGGCACTTCGGGCTGGACTGTTGCCAGCAGGTTCCAGACTGATTTGCATATGACTCGGTTCTAAGTGGAATGGCACGGATAGCAAGAGAACAATTAATTTAACCCCGATCTCTTGACTGGGGGTGAGTGCTTGAAAAGTTTCAGTCCTCCGTCCATCATCCTGTTGTGTTTGCTATGTTTAGCTGGTAATTACATGGTACTTTTGGGTTATTACTGCACAGTACCATGTAATTACTGGTGCAGAGTTGGCAACCCTCCTATACTGTTCAACTTGTAATGGGACTTTGTTGGGCTACTTAAAGTGCCTGGAAATAGATCAAGAGTTATGAAAGGACCAGTTATCAGATCCTACTGCAACCACAAATACACAGCAGAGATACTTCAAAAAAACACTTTAACTTCAACAAAAAACAGACAATGTAGGAATCTGTCAGAGTGCAATAGAAAGCGACAGTGATATTGTATTGTATTGTCATTTGTAGATCACTTTATTAACGCATGAGGGGCCGAAAGAGCAGATATGGTAGATGCATTGCTTTGCTGTATTTTCTTAATGCTTTGAACCTATTCATAAAATCAGGCACTATTTAAACAGAAACTGAAAGAAAGAATTATATATTTTGTCATTAGGTTTTATCACCAATTCAAACTAATTACTCAGCTCTCTAAAGCCTATCCTCTTCCCTGATCACAGGTGATGCCTTAAGCAAGTGTAGTATGGGTGCTGTAGGTCTCGTTGTACTGTGAAGCTAATATGGATTTTTCCTTCCACATAGGCTGTTAGGGGTTTATAGGATGCAGTCTCAGGCCTTATAACTGCAGGAATCCCTTAGTTTTCACCTCCTAAGTGTAGCTCTCTTCATCTCTTTGCACTTTCTTAGCCCTATATTTTATATGGTTCGAACTGCATATATGCAGACCACTCCATAGGCATGTATTGACTTGTGCAGCAGCATCTGTCCCCAGACATCTCTCATACATTCATGAGTAAGGACAGGTTCAAGACTGTTTATGATGCAGTTTCAGCAGTTTCTGCTACATCCACACACTAAAACATTTCCAACATAGACCAGACTGCACTTACAGACTTCTGCCCTTCAATTCGGATCAAATGACCTATGTCTAGAGTGAGAGATATCTCAGCTATGTGAAGTCTGGACATATAATTTATCTCTAACTAGGGACATACCTCTGCTGCCTAAAGCAAATACCTCAATGATCAGTTTCTCAGATTGTCTTGTAAGACAGGTGTACAATTTGCTTTTCCTTTTACCTTGTATTTTTTTTCTTCTCTGGAATGGTGTCAATCTAGAGAGTATACACCGGCACTATGCTTTTGTAGACATTGTATTGCTGTTTCCTGCTTCATCTAACTAGTTTTGCTTTGTAGCAAAATGCTTATTAAAACGTATTCTGGTAGAAAACCTTATTCTATTAAGCCTAGTTCTCAATAGCAGCATTACTCGGATAATGGGTATAATAGGTTACTAATAAGCAAACTCATTGCAAAATGCTAAACTAGTTGGGGGCATATTCACAAGGAGCTATCGCCAAATTAACGGCACTTCATCGCAGCCAAAGTCGTGATAAATTTACCTCCCCATTCACAAGCCGGTGTTAACAGCCCACAGCACCAGTTTACCCGCGATAGCAGCCGCAAAAAACATCGCCACAGAGGACCCCCACAAATATTGCTAATGAGATGCAGAGTGGGCGTTCCCGTGCTAAAAGTCAAGACAATATCACACCTCAACATTCACAACGACCAGCCACATTGGCGATAAGAACACAAAACAGGCGATAAGGCGCGGTAGCCGCAGCTATTTAACACCTGCCTCAAGCAGGTGTAAAGACTGACGTCTATCTGCAGTAGGAAACGGAGTCCCACACACAGCCATACCCGAAGAACAAACAACGCCATGGAGCTACTCTACATGCAGCTCGGAGCCCCAACAAGGCCACAACACCCACCGCCACCACCCCCTGGACCGCCACCACCCCCAGGACCCGGACCCACCCCCCCAGACCACCACAGAGGCAGCGTAGAGTAAGACAGCGGACCTACCGAAACGCACCACTCTCAGAGACCTAACGCCCGCGGAAGTCATTGCCCACTACAGGCTCAAAAGGACAACCATCCTCCGCATCCTGACCCACATCGACCACAGGCTGACGGTCCCAACACAGCGGAGAACAAACATCCCTCCGCAGACAAAGCTGCTGGTAGTGCTGCACCTGTTGGCCGCTGGGACCTTCCAACCAACAACTGCCAGAGTCGGAGGGGTCTCACAGCCAGCCCTATCAAAGTTCATCACACCCATCCTGGATGCCATCATCAGCTTCATACCCCAATACCTTCACTTCCCCAACATTGCGCAGGAACAGCTGGAGACTAAGCAAGGCTTCTACGCCATAGCCGGATTCCCGGCCGTGTTGGGGGCAATCGACTGCACACATGTCCCACTTGTGCCCCCTGCAGATACTGCACACCACTACCGCAACAGGAAGCACACACATTCCATCAATGTGCAGGCAATAGTGGACCACCGGGGAATGTTCACCAATGTCGTCGCCAACTACCCAGGCAGTGTGCATGATTCCTTCATCTTCCGACAGTCCATCATCAACCAGTGCTTCCAGGATGGCACATATGGAATGGGACTGCTCGTTGGTAAGTACCAAATCAACACACCACACATCCCACAGCCACCAACGCACAAAGCACAACTGTGGGGATGCACACGTGACCTAACCACATCCGACATGTCAAACTACACGACCACCTACTAGACACGACTACACCACTCCATGGTCATCCTGGGCTACCCCTGCACCCAATACAGACTTCACATGGCACCACAGCCACACAACAGCTGAACCTGTGGATTTGCGGAATGCAGCCATGACACATGTGAGGCACTGCTCTGCCCTCATGACCCTACCCCAGTTTCCCGCAGGTCAGCGTCCCGTGGTGGTGGGCCGTGTCAGCCGCTGTGCATCCGGGGCGACTAGCCCTGTGTGACTCGAGTCATCCCCCCTTGTAGTTCTGACATTGCATGTCTGTGTGCCTGATGACTGTTGGTGTAGTTGCCAGCACATGCTACTCCCTGAGGGCTGGCTTACACTCACCCCACACACAGCCAGCACAGGCGTCACTGAATTGGTGGGCCTACCATCACATCCTGCCGAACCAAGTATTGACTCTTTTCTCCCTGCACTGTCACAGGTGATCAAGGATATGCACTCTGCCCTTGGATGATGACACCCCTCCGAGACCCGAACACACCCGCCCAGAGGCAGTACAATGTGGCCCACATACGCACCAGGGGCATCGTTGAACGCACATTTGGCGTGTTGAAGTCACGTTTCAGGTGCCTGGACGGCACTGGTGGGAAGCTCCTGTACAGCCCGGACATCGTGTGCAAGATGATCGTTGCATGTTGTGTGTTGCACAACATCTGTGTTCGCACCAGGGCCCCATGAATCCCAGTTCCAGAGGTACCGGACGATGATGGTGGTGATGGGGCAGGTGGCACACATCCCACTTCAGCTGCGGCAGGAATGGCCCGTAGGAACTCCATCATTGACACTTACTTCTCATGAGCACGTCACATTGTGACCGTCCGTGGCATTCATGGGACAGTAGTAGATGTCCAATTGCACTGCATGTGTGAATAAAACATATTTGCAGGTCACAGGTTGGAATTGTACATTGTCATGTTACATGTCCCTGGGGTTTCAGATGTGATTTGCCATGTTGTGCACATTTTCCGAACCAGTTGTGTCCTGTGTTCAGTTGTGGAGGTGTTGCTGTTTGTACCGGGATGTTGTCACTGTCGGGGTGCACTTCTGCGCGTATGCTGCACAGTGGGTGTGTCGCTCCTGCGGCTCTGATTTGTCTGCCACTGGTCTCTTTCATGTGGTGTGCCTGTAGGTTCTGTTCTTCCACGGTGCGTGGATGTTGTAGTGTGCATGTTCTTGTGCTTTTTCCCACATTGCGCATGAGTATTGCTGTCCTCGCGCTGGTTGTCACTGTTTTCTTATCGCGCTTTGGCCCATCGTAGCTTTTTTCGCGTTGTGGTTTGTGTTTTTATCTCCGTCGAGGTGGTTGTATCGTGAGCATTGGCCGCGGTGTCGGCCAACTATTGCATGCTACCGCCGTGTTGTGAATTCCATGTTGTCACAGGCTTATTTTCCCGCGATAGGCTGCGATGCTGTAAGTTGTGTTGCTCTACTCTTGCATTAATTATCACACGTTCTTGTGAATATACCCCTTTGTGCGCTACTTGTTCCCGTGTCTGATGACAAACTGGTAACCGTGTTGCCTACCTGATGTATCTCTTGTGCCCCATTTAAAGTTGTTCCTTTCTCTTCCCAGACCAGGCAAATTAATATAAGTAGTATATACATTTAGGAACAACCAATACAGAGAATATGGTAATTCTTCTCAATGGAATTTTTGAGAAAGTTGTCACAAATTTTGCACTTTATAATGCACATTGCCTCTGCAGGATTTAAAAAATAATATTGATATTTTAGTGGTTTGACACTTTATGTGCTTGGGGGCTCAGAACAGAATTGAAAGCATGGTTGCTGTTAATATAACATATTCTATTAACAGCCTCAAGGTCTGTTTCTGTGGGAGTGATCTCTTTGTAGGACATTGCCCATCAGCCACATAATTGAAATGGTCTAGAGCTTGAAGAAATACTTGTACCTATTGCATGATTCAACACAAAGGGGGATATTCTCAAGAACGTGTGATAATTATCGCAAAATTAGCTTAACGCAACTTTGCACATCGCGGGAAAATAACACTGTGTTAACGTTGTATTCTCAACCCGGCGGCACCATGCGATAGTCTCACGATAACACGCCAAATGACCGTGTTAAAATCAACGCAATGCTGAAAAAATGCAAAACGCGAAAAAAGTTGCGATGCCCCAAATCGCGATACAAAAATTAGCGATAACCAGCGACAGGCCTGCAATTCTCACGCGTCATGCGGGAAAATGTACTATAAAAGCAGAAAAAAAAAAAGACAAAAAAAATAAACTACGCAGCACCATGGATGCACCCAGACCGAGTGCAGAAGACAACGCGAACCCCACAAGCCCCACAGACGACCAGCAAGGAACCTCGGGGTCGGGGAAGGCCAAGCAGATAGGAAGAGGAAGACGCGGTTCAGTCCGCAGGAAAACAGGATCATCGTTACGGAGGTGATAGAACACTACCAACAACTGTTCGTCACCTCCAACATGTCATTGGCAACAAAGACGCAAACATCGCAGACTATCTTTGACCATGTGAATGCAGTTGCAGAGTTGAGGAGGACAATGGAAGAGGTCAAGAGGCGCTGGAATGATGTGAAGGGCAAAACCAAGAAGAAACTCGATGCCAACATGAAAGCAGCAACGCAGATTGGAGGTGGGGGTCCAGCGGCACACCAGGAGCTGGATGACATGGAGAAGATGGTGGCCACAGTCATCAGTCGGGATACGGTGCCAGGAGTAGTGGATCCGGACACTGCTCAACATGACCTGACACAACATCAACAGGGTGAGTACCGACCAGGGACTGGGGGGACGGGGGAGATGGGCACAATGACACACATTCACAATTAAGTAGAGCACACTGCACACCCACAATGACTCCGGATCATGTCCCTGATCTCCTTGGCATACTGCAGCACACATAGAAACAGCAAGTAGGCCCCCGTCGACAATGTGCCCGGAGAGGGCCCTCCTCACGCATCACTAATCTCACAACAAACCCATACACATGTGCTGAACCCAGCAAAGCTGCGGGTCCGTGAGCCACACTGACAATGCAAGTGACACTGCATGACGATTAGCATGGCTGCAGTCCAATTATCATGACATGGTGCATGCCACGACACTGAGGTGACTGAGTGTGACCCACATCCAGAAAGGAGCAGGTCACACTCTGACACATCCACGTGCACTAACAACCCCTGAAGTCAACAACACATCTGCGGACAAACCATGCCCAAGAGTCACAACTCGACCAAGAGCCCAATTTACCCAAGTCTGCAACATCTCAGCACTGTAGAAGCACAGAAGTCAAAGGCACACCACCTGAAAGGGATAAGGGGCAGCCAAATCAGAGCTGCAGGGGCGACTCACCCACAATGCAGCACACACACATAAGAATAAGAGCACCTCAACATTGACAACAATGTGGTACAAACTGCAACACTTTCACAACAGAACACAGGACACAACTGGTGCCGCATGTGTGTACAAAATGGTCAATCACATCTGGCATAGCAGGAAACTGTGAGATTACAATGTACGAGTACAACCTCACATCTGTGATGTAGTACAAATGTCCACTGTCCCGCATCAAATAGGCATCTCCTCACAAACAGTCACAATGTACATTGTCATGCAGTCTGTATGTAAACTCCGCCAATGCGTCAACATACATGGAACACACTGTGAAACTGCATCCCCCCTTTACATTGCAGAGGGACAATCAACACCTCCTGCAGAGCAGACCCTACATCACGTCAGTGTTGATGGAGACGACCCCAGGACATCGACTACGACGAACTCCAACGGTTCATGGACAACCTCCGCACCCCACCTCCAGTAGCAGGGCAGCCCAGCACCATTGAGGTGATCCCACCCCCTGCACAGACCACACAGCAGGAAGCACCCACCACCACGTCTGGCTCCCAGCACCTCACCGAAGAACACATGGCGTTCCAACGCCGTGTGTTAGACTGCCAGAAGGAGCTGGCTGAACAGGTGCGGGTGGGGTTCGACCTCATGGCAGCCAAACTAGAGGCCATACGTGGGTGTCTAAGTCCCATCAGGGACCACTTACACTCCCTGACGGACACCCACAGTCCGCCCCATGCCCTCGAACAATCCATGACTGGCGTCGCTGGAGTCATGACTCGGAGACAACAACAACTGTCTAGTCAGAGTGGCTACAGCAATGTCATCCGTGATTTTGGAAACATAAGGAGGGTCATGGAAAACATGGAGCGGATGCAGGCGCAAAGAATGGCTTCCACGGCTGCCCACGAGAAAGCTGTAGATGGGATCTTCCATGCCCTGCAGATCCTCATCATGGGAGTGATGCCACAAGACATTGCGCAGATGAATGCTGCTGCTACTTCTACATCCACATCTCCGGCCCCTGATGTGTCAGTGTCACACAGTGCTGCAAACCAAACACCACCACCCACATGTGAGGCACATGAAACGTCAGAGGACGAAGATGAGGATGAATCTGCCTTAGTGGTAAGGAGGAAGCAGTAGCATTCATCTCCGCCATATGGCTTGTTTCTGCTTGGGTCTGCCCTCTGCATCATGCCCTGGTATAACACCTTCCACTGTCCCCCGACACACTCTGCGACACTAACCTTGGACCTCGACATGGACTGCCATATTTTGGATGCTCAACAATGACACAGCAAGCAGCCTGCGGACTGGACTCTTCCCCTTCCGAGTAACTTGTCAATCCCTAAAGGACTCTGGCTGGCCCTCCACGGGGCAACATTGTAAAGTGTTGTCTGCATGGCCCAGTACTAAGACAGCTTCAACACTCCACTGAACGTGAATAATACATTCTAATACACACAGATGTGTCATGTCTATGATTAATCAAGTATGAAAGCATGGACGAATGTAGGGGCAGTGATTCCCCCTTACGTCCATGTAGCTCATGTTGTGGGACTTGAGTCACAGGGTGCATCCCTGCATCATGGT
Source organism: Calotriton arnoldi (assembly GCA_963921515.1). NCBI lineage: Eukaryota > Metazoa > Chordata > Amphibia > Caudata > Salamandridae > Calotriton > Calotriton arnoldi. The sequence goes on from CAWUFW010013467.1 coordinate 66,056, forward strand.
GGTACATATTTGACCAGAAAAGAAGCCCTGTTGTCAATTGTAGGTCACAAATGACAGCCTATATGTAATGATTTGGGACACATGTGAAAAGCTGATGAGTGGGATTCCATACTATCTTTGACACACAGAAATGGCATTTCGAATACGTGACACCCTAAACAGCCTCTCTGTACAGAGGTGACACACCCACCATCTATTTCCAATTTGTGGGATTGTTAGCACTACATGTTGCACTTACACTTGTCAGAGTGATGTGCTTGTACAGAGGAGTAACATGCACACAGGGAATGTGTGTTGTAATGAATTTATTTGCACATGCTGGGCCTGTGGTCATTTTGTACTATCCCATGAATGCTAAGGACTGTGACAATGTGACGTGCTCATGTGAAGAAATTGTCAATGATGGTGTTCCTACGGGCTATTCCTGCTGCTGCTGCAGTGGGGTGTGCTCCACCTGCCTCATCTTCCTCATCATCGTCCGGTGCATCTGACACTTGTAGCCATGGGGCATTGGTGCATACACATATGTTGTGCAACACACAACATGCAACGATCATCTTGCACAAGATGCCTGGGCTGTACAGGAGCCTTCCACCTGTGATGTCCAGGCACCTGAAACGTGACTTCAACACGTCTAATGTGCATTCCACGATGCCCCTGGTGCGTTTTTGGGCAGTATTGTACTGCCTCTGGGCCTGTGTGCTCGGGGCTCGGAGGGGTGTCATCATCCAAGGGCAGAGTGCATATCCTTCATCACCTGGGACAGTGCAGAGAGACAAGTCAAAAGTTGGTTCTGCATGATGTGTTGGCAGGCCCACTAGTTCATTGGTGTGTGATATGTGTGACTTAGTGATTCCTGTTGGACAGGTACTGCTTGTAGCATATGAGCGGCATCAATGTGTATTACGTAGCCTCACTGCTGCTCCTCCCTCCCCCGAGCCTATTTACTAGTGTGCGCAGCGCGGTTGCATCACTTGCACTCCTACGGCACACCATTGTCATGCCTGTCTGCGCATGTCCACAAGCCTGACAACGACACTGTGATGTTGTGCGATGAAGGTGGGCGGCCACTTGTGTGTAGGCCTATGTTAAGGATAGGGCGGACACAGATGTAGAGTTCATGGCTGGCTGAACTCGCGATGCGGTTGAGGGTAGACCTTTGGCCTATGCTGCGGTAATAGCGACACACACAACAGTTGGCATGTATGATCCCGGACCCCGAGCGGGCTTGCGCTCCTTCATTTATCCCTTCGGCCGAGCCCGCATTCTGGGGGCATGCTACATTGCAACATTGTCCATTGCGGGACGGGTCGCGCCGACACTACAACAGAGACACACGCATTAGTTACTTCCTTGGCAAGGCCAACACTTAGTAACGCCCAGAGCCGATTATCCACACCTCTACGCTGGACTGTCGTACGCCAGCCCACTCCGCTTACGCTTACAGGGGGGTACGACACAGCTACATGTCCCAGGTCTTCCCCACTGCCTGAGGTGACATGGTTGCGTCCGCTGTACACAGCACGATGTCATGTGGTAGGGCCAGGGGCCCTCATGCATACATAATACACACTTAGATAGTTTGTGGAACTGGCTACGGGCACGTGCGCCCGGCCCCTTTTATTGCCAGGGTCACATGTCCAGTGACGCCTGTGCTGGATGGGTGTGGGGTGAGTGTAAGCCAGCCCTCAGGGAGTGGTTGGTGCTGGCAACACCTACAACAGTGATCAGACAATCAGAAGTTCAAAGTTCAAACAGCAAGGGTCCATGACTTGAGCTGCACAGAGTTAGTGGCCACGGATGCACTGCGGGCGGCACAGGCACACCGGCACGGGACGGTGACTTGCAGTGCACTGATGTAGTGCCACGAGAGCTGAGCGGGTCCTCATCGATGCCGAAGGTGAATGTCGCAGAGTGTTTCGGGGGACAGTGGAAGGTGTTCTTCCAGGGCATGATGCAGAGGGCAGAACCAAGCAGGAACAGGCAATATGGAGGAGATGAATGCTACAGACTCATTTTTAACACCAAGTCAGCATCAGCTACATGATGATGAAGACAACCCCCAGGCCATAGACGCAGATGCCACCAAAGTTCAACCAGAGAGTGTCCATGAATTTCGGGGCACAGAGTTAGTGGCACCAGAGCTGAAAGGGGATGCAGTCTGCGATGAGGCCTGTACAATGGTATAAACTCTGCCATAAATAAATCAATACTCAGTTCCAAACGTGTGACCTACTTGACCGCAGTGTAGGCCGGAGGCAGCGGTCAGCAGGGGCCCACAGCCACGTGCCGTTGGCTTGCGATGCACAGAGTTAGTGGCACCAGAGCAGGTGTTGGTAGTGTTCGATCACTCATAACGATGATCCTTTTTTCCTCCGGACTGAACCGCGTCTTCCTCTTACTCCTCTCCTTGTGTACAATGATATGAACTCGGCCATTGAATAATCAAGACTCAGTTCCAAATGTGTGACCTACTGGACCGCAGTGTAGGCCGGAGGCAGCGGTGGAGTACACCAACGAGAAAGGAGTGCTGGGGGCCTGGGTCGCGGAGGCCGTGATGGTCTGAGGAGGCTGGCAAAGTTGTGGGCATCGGGCTTTGAGCTTGCACCGGCACGTGGTGGGCCCTCTTTGACACATGCCGGTGTCGGCAGGTGAGCAGTGAGGTTTGGTTGTGCAGGGGCAGCCAAGACGGGTCTGGGGACCAGCGGCCTGGGGTGCAGCAGGCGCGCAGGATCGCAGGCACCGCCGCTCACGGCGTCGGCCTCGTGGCGGGCTGAGAGGCGCCGCCCTGGCAGATACTTTTTATTCACAACCCTATGCTGGCCTGGCATGCGCCGGGCCAGCCCAGGCCGCTCACGCTTACAGGGGGGGACATAACAAGCTACATTTCCGCAATCTTCCCCACTGCCTGGGATGACATGGTTGCGTCCACTGTCCACTACACTCCAAACACCAGCAGTATATGTCGACATGGACATGTCTGTGGTCTGCATACTGCAGTCTGGCCAGCACATCCACGCCACACTTGGCATTGTGTACATTCTCATTCATGGGTCACTTGCCTCCTTCGCACATACCTGGCTCCCACCTCTCCCCACATTCTGCTATTGTGTGGCTGAGGTGCCATGCCGTTGATGGCTTGTGTACATGGCTAGCCCAGGTTACCACAGTAAGTTGTGCTGTCGTGTCTGGTAGGTGGGCATGTTGTTTGGCATGTTGTATGTGAGTTTGTAACGTGTGCATTCCCAGAGTCGTGAGTTGCATGACTGTGTAGTTGAGTTGTGTGGTGTGTTCATTTGGCACTTACCAACGAGCAATGCATTCCCATAGGTGCCAGCCTCAAAGCGCTGGTTGATGATGGACTGTCGGAAGATGAAGGAATCATGCACACTGCCTGGGTAGTTGGCGACGACATTGGTGAAGAGTCCCAGGTGGTCCACTATTGCCTGCACATTGATGGAATGCGTGTGCTTCCTGTTGCGGTAATTGTGTGCAGTGGCGGCAGGGGGCACGAAGAGTACATGTGTGCAGTCGATTGCCCCCAACACGTGCGGGAAGCCAGCTATGGCGTAGAAGCCTTGCTTGGTCTCCAGCTGTTCCTGCGCAGTGTGTGGGAAGTAAAGGTGCTGGGGTACCAAGCTGATGATGGCATCCAAGACAGGTGTGAGGAACTTTGATAGGGCTGGCTGTGAGACTCCTCCGACTCTGGCAGTTGTTGTTTGGAAGGTACCAGATGCCAACAGGTGCAGCACAGCCAGCAGCTTTGTCTGCGGAGGGATGTTGGTTGTCCGCTGTGTTGGTACCATCAGCCTGTGAGGAATGATGGTCAGGATGCGGAGGATGGTTGTCCTTTTGAGCCTGTAGTGGGCAATGACATCCTCTGGTGTTAAGTCTGTGAGGCTGGTGCGTTTTCTGAAGGTCCGCTGTCTTTGTCTACGCTGCCTCTGTGGTAGTCCGGGGGGGCAGGGGGGGTACAGGGGGGGGGTGGCGGGCCTGGGTGTGGTGGCGGTGGGTGTTGTGGCCCTCTTGGGGCTCCGAGCTGCATGATCAGTAGCTCCATGGCATCTGTTGTTCTTCAGGTGTGGCTCTGGTCTGGGCTCCCTTTGTGGTGCAGGTTGTCGTCCAACTTAACACCAGGTAAGAGCAGGTGTTAAATCCCTGCTGCTAACGCGCCTTATCACCTGTTTTGGGATCTTATCGCCGATCTGGCTGGTTGTAGAGAATATTGCGAAGTGGTGTTTTCGTGGCTTTTTGCACAGGAACGCCTACTCTGCATCTCATTAGCGTTAGTTGCCGGTGTCATCCGTGGCAATGTTTTTTCGGCTGCTATCGCAGGAAAACTGGCGATATCGGCTGTTAGCACCAGCTTGCGAATAGGTCGATAAATCTATCGCCACTTTGGCTGCGATAAAGTGCCGCTAACTCGACGATAAGTCCTTGAGAATATGCACCAATGTGTTACAAAGCTATTTCAGGGCATCTACCTTTTTGCCAATTCTTTTGACCTGGTGGCTTCCTGCATGATGAAGATTAGTCATTCCATGTGGGAACTGTTCAACGTGGAGTACTAAGAACTATTTTCAAGATAGCACTGATTACAGGCAGAGAAATTAAGAGGAGGTTATATTGCAAACTGACTGACACTCGCTATTAAGTCTCAGGAGAGAGTAAAGATGCATAAAGAATGAAACTTGTGACTTGCCAGACAGAGATCCCGAAATCAGTTGTATTATCCCAATAGACTCAATATTCTGAGACCTGTAGCTGTGTATGCCTTCAAACAAGCACATTTTGCAAGTCCCATTGAGCAGACTGAAAATGTACCTTTGGTCAACATTTAGACAAGAGCTTCTTTCTACAGGTGGAATCAGTAGCGGCCCGTGGAGGGAGTTCCGTGGGGCGGTGAGGCGGGGGAGGAGTAGGGTGGGGGGTAGTAAACACCGGAATATGGATGAACGGAGGTAAGTAAACAGTTAAATAAATAAAACCAATTTCGTTGCGCGCGCTGCAACGCATTTTGCAATGCAGCGCGCGCAACGAAATTCGTTTTATTTATTTAAATGTTTACTTACCTTTGTTCATCCATATTCCGGTGTTTACTACCCCCCCGCCTCACCGCCCCACGGAACTCCCTCCACGGGCTGCTACTGGGTGGAATTAAAAATATTTCATGAGCACACTGTCATTTCACAGATGGAACTGGAGAAATGGTTGTTGCCTTGAAACATATTTGAGAAAAATGGTTCTAAAGTGCTTTATATTGAAATATTTAGAAGCTGCTTTTAAGTTACAAATTTACATGATATTGAAAAAAATAACAGTCAAAAATAATGTTGAACTTCAGATGAGTCCAATTAAGTAATCTAACTCCAATTTGTGCAAATGGTAGGACAGCTGTTGGAGTTTAGAGAGGTTAGATTTACTATTCTCACTCCAATGTAAGCAAAAGTAGGAAAAGTGTTGGACTGTGGAGTGGTTAGATTTGAAATGTCCACTGCAACATAATGAAACACTCAGAAAATGTTGGACTTTGGGGGGGGGTTACATTTACAATTGCCACTCCAACGTATACAAAAAAAAGCAAAGCACTGGACTTTGGAGGGCTTAGATTTACTATTCCCACTCCAACTTAAGCAAAAGAATGTAAAGCGTTGGACTTTGGAGGTGTTAGATGTACTAGTTTCACTCCAATCTATAAAGGGCTCATTAGGATGGCGGGCGGAGGCACAACCGCGGTGCAGGCGGAAAATGTCTTTTTCCGCACACCAGCAGCGGTCCTCGCGCCCGCCATATTACAATGGACAAACATAGCCCATTTTCCATCCGCTGCGGAGTGACGCGAACCGCCATAAATTTGCGCTCGCCACCGCGGCAGAGGCAGCCAATAGAGACACACCGCCGTGCGGAATGACGTCCCGTCCGCCGTGCAAATTACGATGCCGCAAACAGCCCATCACACCGCAGCGGAGAATCCACCCACCCAGAGACGGCGGAAGCACGACAGCGGAGTGTGAAACCAGACTCCCGGCCCCCTCCTCAATGGATCCAGGTCTACAAGCCTTACCGGTGCTGTACCTCATCCACTACCAGCAAGTAATGCTCCGCCGCGGACAACGCCGCAGGTATGCAAAAACACAACTCCGCACACAACCACAACACACAACTCCTGTGCTGACATACGGATCCTGTCCACATCAGACACTCTGGTGGGGACAGGAACATATCCCCCAGTGTACCCACACATGTCCTACCTGTCACAAACTCACCCCTCCGCATCCGGGTCACCCATCAACCGCGAAATCACTGCAATGTCCCGGTCATGTCACCGCAGCGGTAAAGACGAGGGAAACCCTGCGCACAATGTAGTAGGCAGGACCGGCGCCAGGCATGGGCACTCCGCAAAGATTTACAGGGCTCCACCTTCACCCTTCCCACACTATGCTTCCCACACCCATTTGGGCACATGCTGTGTGCTCCTCCTGTGCCCCCCCCTGCACAATTAACTGCCAGGTGTGGCCAGACCTTGCACCTCACACACCAAAGGATAAGGGAGCCAGACTTGGAAGGTGGGGGTGAAGAGGAACACCCTGCACAGAAGCTCAGGGGCTGGACAACCCTCCTCCTCACACCTACCTCCCACTCATGTGAAGCAAACTGAACATGATTACAAAATGAAGACTCACACTGCCTATGAACATCCACTGAACTGTTCACACTGCCTGTTAAGTCACACACAAACACCCAACACTGACACCCAGCCACATACTCATACCATAGCTCAGCAGCAATGGAGGACAAGAAATGGGCCAGCCAAAAGGGAAGTGGACAGTGCTGGAAAACCATGGAGCAAGTCACATAGCATGTGTACATCACATGCAAGAGAAGGAACATAACACACCACCCTTAGGCCATCAAATCAGACATGGGTGGCACAGTGAGTGAAATTAAACCAAAGTGACCTCTGTGCAACAACTAAGGGATACATCAGGGCAAGCCATGCATAGGCACAGGAATGATAGGAAGTGTCTGAAGTCATACAGTGACCAGCCACACATCTATGTCAACTTACTTGACATGTGTATGTCATCAGCACAACACACATGGCTCATTGTCACACTCCCTGACTGTCAAACACAAGTGGGACCTTCACACATACCCCTCATCTACCCATCTTACACCTGCAACACTCAACACCTGTGAGAAACATACATAATGGTGCAAATAAGGTCCTGTGAGTTCACTGACAACCAATCACACACCCTGTGCTGCATCCACAAACATCACACTCACACTCTGGGATGCCTGAACCAATGCTGACACAAAACCAATAGCCAAACACAAAGCTCACAAACAACATCCACAGACGTCCAACAAGCCCAGACATGTGCAGCCAAACAGTGGAAAGGCAATGTGATCCTAGACAGAACAGGAATACACAACAGTGCCACTCAGGGCCAATGCACAGACACCATACCCCAACACAAACAAGAATTGCATCATCAAAAAACACCATGAACACTAATTGGGATCAATGGGACAATCAGCTAACACAGACAGAGACACCACACCACTCATCAAGTGAACATGGTGTCATAGTGTACCACAGGCATGCACATGCACAATCCTGAAAATTGCCAGGCCCAAAATAGGAGGACAAGCCACTAGTGTGCACTCAAAACAAGCTCATGAACAAGAATTCACCTTTCTGCATGTGACAGACACACAAGTAATGCACACTACACTTGCAACACACATCTGAATGTATCACACAGCAACAACTACTCACACACAATGTCATGCAAATAGAACATCACACACACATAGCATCTGTCAGTAGAAAGAGCCAACACAGACCAAACACTGCATACATCCACAACAAAAACACAACAGATGCACAGACCAATCCATCACATTGCAAACTCAGCTGGACATCAGGGGATGCACACCAGGCAAGTACAAGGCAACATACACTAACAGCACTGCATGCACACCAAGCAGTGTGTGCACACCAACCAAACCAGTAGCACACATATCTGAGTGCCACACCATGAACTCCCACAACACAAATCATCACAGCACAAACATAACATCACACTCAGGAAGGGTAGCAGAACCTCAGCAAACACACATACAGCCTACCCATCACCCACAGATGCACAACTCAGGGAAACCCAGATGCAAACAACATGACTAGAGGACTGTGCTGGTCAAACATATGCACTGCACATGAGCAACCATGACAGCAAACCAGTAGGAGAAAATAGCACATAACTAATTGGGAAACTGTCCTGAGTGGCACATTGGTCCTGTACAGAGTTCAGCCTCACACAGCATAGTGTCACACTATGAAGTGGTGGGGAGGCTCATACACTGGCAAGCCATGGGGTGGAAGACATGAGATTGAAGTGGTGTGTACTTCAGTGGTGGACAGGTGAGGAGTGAACAGAACACAAACACATAGAGGAGTTACTCACAATGTGTAGGCATCAGAAACACATATAGGGGATGGCATGACTCCACATACCACATACCATTATGGAGCCAAAAATGGGCCAAGTCACAGCAATGCATGACAAAACTCACAAATAATGTTTGTGTGGCTGAGCAGGTCTGCACAGTGAGCACAAACAGTAACAAGACACATGGCTGATCAAAAAAATACAACACAGACTTGTCAGTCACACACTCTGCATACTCAAAACTGGCAGCAACAACAAGTAGGTGTCCCCCAGGAGTGCAAGGACACACCAACACTCTGCACAGTGCCCAACCTACAACTCCTACATGTGCCCACAATCTGAAGCACATGGCAGACAATTGAAAGAAACAGACACTCATTAACTGGATCACACATTGTATTGTATTGTATTGTAATTGCATTTGTATAGCGCTTACTACCCCTGACGAGGCGTCACAGCGCTTTTTCGGCGAGTAGCACGAGGATTAGTGTTGAATTAGTATAGTGAAACATGCAAGTAAATTTTAAGTGGTGGATATGTTAGTCAGTTATTTGGATTCGGAAGGATAGCAGAAGGATAGAAGAGGAAAGAAGGTTTGTATTTATATAGCGCTTCTAACCCCTGATGGGGTGTTGAATCGCTTTTTTTGGCGAGTAGCACGCTACTCCGGAAACCCATAAAGGATTAGTGGTGAATTAGTATGGTGACATATGAAAGTAATTTGAGTGGTGGATATTAGTCAGTTATTTGGAGTGAGAAGGATTGCGGAGGGATAGAAGGGAAAGAAAGGTTTGCATTCATATAGCGCCTGTTACCCCTGATGGGGTGTTGAAGCGCTTTTCTGGCGAGTAGCAGGCTACTCCGGAACCCATAAAGGATTAGTGTTGAAAATTAGTATAGTGAAATATGAAGTAATTTGAGTGGTGGATATGTTAGTAAGTTATTTGGATTGAGAAGGGTTAGGGAGGGGTAAAAAATGAAAAAAGGTTTGCATTTATATAGCGCTTGTAACCCTGATGAGGTGTTGAAACGCTTTATTGGCGAGTAGCACGCTACTCTGGAACCCATAAAGGATTAGTGGTGAATTAGTATAGTGGAATATGGAATTAGAGAAGTGAACATGCTAGTCTGTTATTTTGATTGAAAAGGATAGTGGAGGGATAGAAGAGTGAAGGATTTCTTTTTTAGGTCATAGCAGTAGGAGGAGGCTTTTGGATGAGTAAAAAGGGTTTTGGAGGGGAAGAGTCAGAGGGAAGAGTTTAGAAAGGTTTGTTTTGGGGGATCGGTACAGTAAAGGAGGTGTCAGAAGATGCAAGGAGGGGTAGAGTAGGAAAGAGTCAAGAAAGGGTTATTTTGGGGAACATAGTAGTGGTATGGCGTTTGGGATAAATGAGACAGTGGGTGTAGAGGATATAATGATAGATGTATAGGGTGAGAAAGGGTAGTGAATTGGAAAGAGTAGTAGAAAGAAGTTTGAGATGAGTCAGAAAGTTGGGCTAGAAGATATATTGAGGGAAGTGTAGGCTGAGAAATAGGGTAGTGCATTGGAAATGCTAAATTAGAAGAAAGTGATAAATATATAGATCCATAAGTACATTGAAAGTATATAGATGCATAAAGGAGGTAAGTATATGCAGATTAAAGATATTGATAGAGGTAGCGGATGAGAAATTGGGTAGTGCATTGGATATGCTTTTTCAGGAGAAAAGTAACAGACACACAGCTCCAAGTACATGGAGGTACATAGATGCCCAATGGAAGCAAGTACATGTAGACCAAAGAAGATTTTTTTTTTTTTTCTTTTGTTTTTATAACAACATAATTATTGTACATCTTTATAAAAAGCAATACACGAAGATAGGCACATATCTATAGTGAAAATCAATGCTTATGTACAGAGGGACAAATACATAGGGTGGGTATTAATGAATGGGAAAATGGGCAGCATTCCTGGCCCTGGTCCCGACCAGTTTCGAACAGGCTCAAACAGGCACTCACCCGTGTCCTCTCCACCCTTAGCCTTGACGCCCAGGGTGAGATGCCCTAAGCCTTGGCCGTTTATAGCCCTAGTAGTCAGGTGACCCCTTCAGCCAATGGGAACCCTAGCCCTAACAATATCCAATCACAGCACTAGCCCTAAAATCTAGAACCAATAGGAGACGAGGACCTTACAGCCAATCTTAGCCCTAGTCCAAGCACCCAATCAGTTTAAAAAACCCTTGATCTCTACGTCCAATAGAGGCCCTAGCCCTACCAGTAGTCTCAAACCTAGTCCAAGCAACCAATGGCACAGGAAGCCCTAGTCCCTACTTCCAATAGAAAGCCTAACCCTACTCTTAGTCCCACACCTAGTCCAGCAACCAGTCACACCAGAAGCCCTAATCGCTACTTCCAATTAAAGGCCTAACCCTAGCCCTAGTCCCACCCTAGTCCCAACAACCAATAACACAGGAAGCCCTAGTCCCTACTTCCAATAGAAATACTAACCCTAGCCCTAGTCCCAACCCTACATTGATTGAATCACAGACCCAGAAACCAATCAGAACCCTCAAATACCCAACCAATGAGGACACTAACCCTAATCAAATAGAAATATCAGATACAACCACCAATCAGTGTACACATGTACCAAACAATATCAGACTATATAAGGTCCCAGCTACCTCAGACAAGGTTGGCTGGCCAGGGAGTTGGGAGCTGCTTCTCTATTCAGAAATCTCCTAGGAGACAGACCGGCTCAATCCACACTTTGGACTTCTGCAGGTAAGGCCCCAACAAACTTGTCCTCTAACAACAGTATTTGTATTAAACTTTACTCCCTCTCCTGGCCAAAAAACGAAGTGCACAGTCCCTATTAAACACAGTTTAAACAGCTTACAGCACATTACTGCTGTCTCAGGAGGGAAGGGGGGGCTGGTTTCACTGACTTGTTAACACAAGATGGTCGCTGGGGGTGCACTGCTTAACATACAGATCTTAGCACAGAGCAAAGGAGACATTTGGAGGGAAAAAACTGATAGTCACAGGGAATGAGAGGGAAAAACTACAGAGTTTGGACTGCAAATCCCACAATTCAACAGGTTAAATGGAAGCAGTCACAGGCAGGAAAAAATACAAGTTTAAACACAAAAACATGGGATAAATTATGCAATCACTGGCAGGTTAAAACTACAATTTTAAACTGTAACAACCACAGGCAAAGACAGTTAAAGAAATTTAAAAAGAAAAAATAAGATGATGCAATCACAGGTAGGAAAAATCGTTTTTTAAACTTTTTTAGGAAAGAGACAGCACTAGTCTGCCTCCTTACCACTTCCTGGACTCTGCTCACTGCAATCTGGGGCACAGGTAGGCTGCAACTCACAAGATGGAGGAGAATGATTTGGGGTGCACCCAGCAAAGCCTTAAGGGGCCTGGGCAGGTGTGAGGGGAGGGCTCAGAGTTGCCTGGGAGCTGAATAGCCAATCCCCAGTCCTAGGTCTGTTGGCCTGGGAGTGGGGACTGGGACTGGGGAGCTGCTCTATTCACAGATCTCCTAGGAGACAGACAGACTCAATCCACACTTTGGTAAGGCCCCAACAAACTTGTCCTCTAACAACACTATTTGTATAAAACTTTACTCCCTCTCCTGGCCAAAAAACGAAGTGCACAGTCCCTATTAAACACAGTTTAAACAGCTTACAGCACATTACTGCTGTCTCAGGAGGGAAGGGGGCTGGTTTCACTGACTTGTTAACACAAGATGGTCGCTGGGGGTGCACTGCTTAACATACAGATCTTAGCACAGAGCAAAGGAGACATTTGGAGGTAAAAAACTGATAGTCACAGGGAATGAGAGGGAAAAACTACAGAGTTTGGACTGCAAATCCCACAATTCAACAGGTTAAATGGAAGCAGTCACAGGCAGGAAAAAACACAAGTTTAAACACAAAAACATGGGATAAATTATGCAATCACTGGCAGGTTAAAACTACAATTTTAAACTGTAACAACCACAGGCAAAGACAGTTAAAGAAATTTAAAAAGAAAAAATAAGATGATGCAATCACAGGTAGGGAAAATCGTTTTTTAAACTTTTTTTAGGAAAGAGACAGCACTAGTCTGCCTCCTTACCACTTCCTGGACTCTGCTCACTGCAATCTGGGGCACAGGTAAGCTGCAACTCACAAGATGGAGGAGAATCACATGCACATGTGTGCAGTTGGCATTGCAGGGGCACACACACATCAACACTGCTGACAATGACAGCCCATTCACACTGTATGACCACTCAAGTTCACATATCCAAATGTATCCATGTGACCAGGAAGACAGGCCTACACAAGATGACCACACATCAACACTGCTGTACACACATCAAGAAAGATCACACAGATATGATGGACCCTGGCCACCCCGCAAGTAATCCTGTGGATAGAATTCACCTCTGTTCTGTTATAGCAGCATAACATGACGTGTACGATTTTGCAAACATGACCATAGAATGACTAGGATAACAGTAGATCATCACAAACACCCATCATTGCACCCTCAAGCCTCAGAGTCAGCAAGAACAAAAGTGACTGTCACCTCTGGCAAACTCAGAAAAACTAAAACAAGCAATTGGCAATGTTAAAGTGGCATACAGAGCATGTGTCACATGCAACCATACCCATACAGAACACACTTTTATTTAGCAAGGACACTGACAAAGCAGACAACAGGAGTAACTGTCTTTATTACATATTACCCAGATAGGCATCCAAAGTGACAAACAGCAAGGCCATTGGCCAGTCCATAGTTCAAAGTATGTACATGTGTGCATGAGAACCTGCACAGGGAATGGGCATCCAAAGTGACAAACAGCAAGGCCATTGGCCAGTCCATAGTTCAAAGTATGTACATGTGTGCATGAGAACCTGCACAGGGAATGGGCATCCAAAGTGACAAACAGCAAGGCCATTGGCCAGTCCATAGTTCAAAGTATGTACAGTGTGCATGAGAACCTGCACAGGGAATGGGCATCCAAAGTGACAAACAGCAAGGCCATTGGCCAGTCCATAGTTCAAAGTATGTACATGTGTGCATGAGAACCTACACAAGGAATGGGTAACACCGCACACTGCCATGGGACTCACCACAGCTCGGGGGATACAAATGGGCTGTCCAGGCACCGCTGTGGGAGAGATGGGTTTGGGAGAGGGGCTTAGCCTCAGACTTGACTGTCAGTTGAACTGGGAGGTGCTGTTTGTCGGGGACAGTTGGAGGACTGGACCTGGGAGAGTGAGGACCAGCTGAGGTAGAGGCATCAGTGGCTTTGTGAGCCGGAGGGCTGCTTGGACCGGGTGGCATGGTGGCACGGGGAGGCAGAGACATGCTGCCGTGAGACACAGTGTGTGAGGGAGAATGTGAAGGGCTGCCTTTCCACTTCTTGGGGATTCGATAGGTAAGAATTGTCTTGGTAGGAGTGGGAAGTGGAGCGGGCACAACAGCCGCACTCTCCACCAAAGGTGCATCAGGTGCAGGTGGCTCTCCCTGTGGGGATTTGCTGGATCTGGTGGTACGCTTGGGCTGGCCTTGCCTTTTCCCCTCTATCTCCTGTTGACCAGGTGAACCACCCACATTGCTCTCCTGTCCCAGCTTCACAGGGGTGTGGGTGGGAGTTGAGGTTGTGGGTGAATCTGCCTTGGAGATCTCTTTCTGCGGACTCTTTGCAGGCACCAGCATCACAGCAGGCAGGGCAACTGTGTGTTTGTCTTTGGGAGCAGGTTTGTGGACGGGAATGTCCTTGGATGGGGCTGATTTGGATGCATGTGAGCCTGAGGCCTGCTTCTTGGCCTGATGGCCCGGAGTGTCACCTGAAGGGCTTTTGCCTTTGCGCTCTTGTGTGCCTGGTTTTTGTTTTGGGGATGGTGTCTGTGCTCTGGTCTGCTTGGAGTGCTGCTGTTGTGTGCTGCGTGTTGAGTACTTGAAGCCTGAGGGCTGTGGTGTGTGGTCACTTTCGTCAGATGTTGTCACTGGCAGGGTGGTTGCCGAAGGGACTGGAGCTGGACTCTGAGCCTGTGACAGCTGAATGTCTGCCGTCACTGTGGAGGACAAAGACTGGACAGTTCTGTGTAGCCCACCTATGTCAGAATGAATCCCCTCCATGAAGGCAACTACCTGTGCCAACTTCTTGTCATGATCCTGGAATGCATTCAGGAGAGTAGTCTGACCCACAAACAGCTGGAGCAAAAGGTCCACTGCCTCACCACTGAGGGCAGCAGGGGTGACAGGGGCAGCGGTGCCTGGGGGGAAGGACACTCTACCCTTCTTACTGCTGCGGGCATGGGCAGCACTAGTGGTAGTAGCCGGGAGGGTGGGCACTGGACGATGTGTGGTGGAAGAAGAGGCAGATTTCCCACTCCCTGTGTCCGCCAACAACGAGGAGTCACCGCTGGAGTCAGATGATGTTGAGGTTGGTGTTTCTGGGCGTGATTCTTTAAGGGCACTCCTGTCCCCCTCCGAGGCCCTGGTCACATCAGTGTCAGTGTGCTCATGTGTAACAGTCGTGCCAGATGCCTCACCACTGGTGTCTGTCCCCTGTCCTTCTGTGCCCTCTGTAGATGCTGCAAAAGACAGAGACGCAGGTTCAGTATTGTGCCATACTCACAAACATCATATGCAAGCAAAGCACAAAACTAGAACATGATACCCCCATGTTGCACACCACCCTGTACAGTCTGCAGGTGCAACCTTAATGCAAAACTCAGAAGATGCATGGAAACATGCATAGTTGGCATTAATGACCCAGGTGACGTTCACACAGCCAAATAGCTGGCCCGTGCCTCCTGGTAACCTGACATACTGATAACTGTAAGCATACCTACGTGTCTGTAGGTGAGATAGATGTACATCTCAACATATTGTCACAGTCACATACGGAGTCACTTTAAGGGGCCAACACAGATACTGACTCAAGAATGTCCTCATACTATGGCCATGAGCTACAGATGTCCACCATGTTGTGCCTTGAAGCACAATGACCGTTGCACATTGGTGTCAGATGTGTAGTTCTCACAATTTCGAAGTCAGGCACTGCACACATCGAAGAAAGCACACTAAGATGAGGCACACTGCTGTACACTTCCCGGTGATGTCTATGACACCCATAATGCAGCAGATGTCAGAAGGCCACATCTCATCTTGCAATGACAAGGGCCATTATATTAAACACATGAGAAAGTAGTACATGTAGCAAAAATGCATGACAGCTGCACTCAACACAGAGGCCAGTTACAAGCCATTGCATCACACTAGAAACATCACAGAGCTCCGCAGTGGCTCAGGGTTGGGATACATGCAGTCACTCACACCCAAAGTCACCCTTCGCAGAATACTCACCCCCAACTTGCTGCTGATGGGCCCTCAAACGTCCATCCAGCTCTGGCTGTGTCACTGCCAAGATGCGGGCCATTAGTGGTGTCATGCTCCTGCGTGCCAACCTGCCAGTCCGAGGGAGCAGCCCCAGCGTCATCTCTGCCACGTTTTTGCTCACCCGGCAGATGTCATCCCACCTCTTGTGACAGTGTGTGTGCCGTCGGTTAGACACACCCAGAGCCCGCACCTTGCGAGCAATGGCCCTCCATAAGGCCTTATGCTGGCGGACTTTAAGCTTCAGGCATGGGAGACAAGAAGTGGAAGTTTCAGTGTCACTGGGTTATGTACCACTATGTCTCAGTACAGGAGCATGCACAAACTTAGCAGAGCTATACAGATATGTTCAGCTCACTGTGTCATGGAGGTCACATTCAGGGACATGATCTTACATTCTCACACCCTTCTCATAAGGTCTGTCTTGTGCAATTCACAGGCCTAAGATAGAACATTGATGAATAGGGTGGCAGACAACACATATGTCTCACTCTGTCTATTTACTGATGTGTCCCAGGCAAATTGGGCAGTATCTGTGCAGGCCAGGGGGACTCACACTGAGGTTAAACGTGGGCCATCAGAACATTCACATGCATGTACAATATGAGAGGGCAAACAGTGCCAACACATGCGAGTCAGTACACATAATGAAAACATGGGAAGGAGGATGTTTCAGGAGTACATTAATATGATGTGTCATAGGTGCATTTCCACCAAGAGTGTCACCCTCAGGCATTTCAATCTTGTGCATGATGCTTACATATCCATGGTGGCAATATTAAAAATGGACACACATCCTTCAGTACCCTCTGGAGGAAACACATTTGTAATGTCACAAATGAACATGTGAAAAGCTCATGGACTCTGACATCCATTAGCACAGGCAATGTTTGTTCTGACTTTCACTTTCCAAACCAGCAGTGTTACTGTATGGCTGCAAAAACACTGCATGTCCTTCCCATACTGAAATGCAGCCATGGATCTGTGGAAAATAGGCTACAAAATACATTGACATGAAGTCAGCATGCTAGGCAGTGTATCACACAAACTTGCACTCACAGGCACATACTACAGCAGATCAACTTCATGTGTGCACTCTTTGCACTCGCCAACTTTCACTCTGAAACACTTACCATTACATCAGGAGCGCCATATAGCCTCCCATACTGTGAAAGCACCTCGTCCACCAGGACCTACAGCTCCTCTGTGGTGAAGGGACAGGCCCTGATGTTCTCAGTTCTCGCCATCACTGGGTCCAGGAGACAGGAACAGCAGCATTTGGGGAGGAAGAATGGCAGGCAGCAGTGTCTGGATGCAGTGGAAATGTGTGGCTCTCTCCCAGACATATATAGCCCCCTGGGGTTGTTTCAGTGGTAGTCAGATGCTGCAATTGGTGTTCCAGATCAGCTTTTTTCAAATGTAACCAATGACCGGCCCCGCGGTAGCGGAGCACGCCTACCGCGATTTTTAAAAGTGCATTTCACTACCGCGATTGCGGTTCCCATTGGCTGTAGGGGCATGGGCATTGGCGGTGCCACACCGCAAGGGCCAGGCGGTTGCTACAGCGAATCAGCATCTTTACATTGGTGCCAATGGCCCTGATTGCGGTGGCGGGGCACGCCTACCGCGGGTTTCAAAAGTGCATTTCACTACCGCGATTGCGGTTCCCATTGGCAGTAGGGTCTTGGGCATTGGCGGTGCCACACCGCAGGGGCCAGGCGGTCGCTACCGCAATTTGGCATCTTTACCTTGGTGCCTATTGCCGTGATTGCAGTGGCAGTGCACGCTTATGGCACCTATGGACACATCATGCTGTAGCAATGGCAATGGCCAGTTCTCAGCATTGAACAGTAGACACTTACTATGAATCATGCCACCAGCTAGTGTAATTCAATGCTAGTGTGACATTTAACTCACTGATGACTACACATGCCATGACAGTGCATAGGATTACATGCATTGGTATGTACTCCCTCACATGTCACTTATGATGTTGTTGTGCATGTACACAGATCTGTTGTGTGATGGACTCTCAAATATGTACACATGTCAATGTATGAGATGGCTAAGCAACCCACAGTAATGAAGGACTGACTACATAATGTGCATATTTCACTGTGTAGATTGCTGAACTCATGTTGATACTTGATCTTCATGCACACACTGTGCTCATTGTGTTGGTAATGTGTGCCCTGTCCGAATTATGCAAGAAGGTGTGGCAGGTACAGCAGCTACGTAGAAGCCAGCAGTGTTGCTGTTTCAGACATGTGCTCTGTCAACTGCTCTCAGGGCTGGTGACACAAGATGTAGGAATGTACCTTTTGGCATTCACATAGTCTGAATCTGTTTTGGGGGTACTCACTGTGTAAATACTGGACACGTGTACAACTACTATAGATCAAGGTGTCTCTACATGTGACTTGTGCTGTAAGCTGTAGTTTCAGGCCATTCATTATTGGCGCTGTGTCAGTCAAAACGTAAGATGTTGGACACATCTCAGAGGGGAATTGAATTGACATGTGTCCCCTTTCATCCTACCTAGGAGGCGACCAAATGTGCATCGTCCATTCACATTGCTTGCGGACATGGAGGATGAGGACATCATACGTAAATTCCGTTTGAATCGACCTACCCTTCAGGACCTATGTGCTCAGTGGAGCCCCATCTGAGGCCTTGCAGAACCTATCCAACTGCTTTGACACCAACATGTAAGGTGATGGCGGGCCTGCATTTTTTTGCAACTGGTTCATTCCAGTACACGGTGGCCAGCGTAGGTGGGATGTCTCAACCAATGTTCAGCATGGTGCTACGTGATGTCCTGTCCGCTATGATGACCTACAAGGACAACTACATCCATTTCCCCAGGAGACATGAATTGGCAGCTGTGAAGGGTGATTTTTATGACCTTGCCCACATCCCTAATGTTGTTGGTGCCATTGACTGCACACATGTTGGCCTGGTTCCACCACAGGCACGTGAGCACATCTACAGGAACAGGAAGCATTCCCATTCCATCAATGTGCAAGTGGTATGCCAGGCGGATATGATAATCTCCCATGTCTGTGCCAAATTTCCGGGATCAGCCCATGACGCCTACATCCTGCGTAACAGCATCGTACCACAGCTGATGGCAAATCTGCATCCGGAGCGTGCGTGGATTGTGGGTGAGTACGCAGAGTCAAGTAGCGTGCTGTATGTGTGACATGCTGTCCTCTGCCACAGTTATATTACAAAGTTGGTCTGTGTATCTCACACCTAGATGACTCTGCATATCCCAAGCGGCCTTGGTTGCTGAGCCCACTGAGGAATCCCAGGACCCCGGGTGAAGTCTGCTACAATGAGGCCCATGGGAGGACACGTCGTGTGGTGGAGCGTACTTTTGGGCTTCTGAAGTCTCCATTTCGGTGCCTGGACAGGACCGGAGGGGCACTGATGTTCTCTCCCCAAAAGGTGTGTCAGATCGTAGTTGCATGCTGCATGCTCCACTACCTGGCATTGCGCAAAGAGATCCCCCTGATCCTGGACGATGATGAGCAGCAGATGCCCCCGCCTGCAAACCCACACATGTCCAGTGAGGAGGATAGTGGAGAGGAGGAAGGCGTCGACCTCCGTCAACAGCTCATCAACCACTACTTCCCTTGAGTGTGAGTGACATTGTACAACAGTGCCATTGTCTGCTGTCTTTGATGGTAGTGAAAATGCCTAGGGGATCTTTTTAACTGCTGCCTGTTGTTGGCTCTGTGCTGATGGCTGATGTTTGTGGCACAGTGTAGTCATGACCAGCCACATGACGTCTATGTTGGTGTTGTTTCTCATTGTAATGTGTGCTGGGTTGTGTAGCTTGATGACTAGTGTTGTGTACTGGCTGTGATGGCATCACCTGACAAGTAAATGTTGTTCTCTTGTGTCTTTCTAGGTCCCTTCACCCTCTCAATGCCTCGTCACAATCAGAGCTTCTGGTACATTAGAATCAGAGTCAACATTGTACATCCTGTGATAAACATGGAGCTGACACAAAGACATAGGTGTGTAAGGAGTGTTTATTTACAAAGAGTGTTTGTGACAGACAAGTGATGTATGAGAAAATGGTGCTAGGTGAATTAATGAGTTGTCAGTGATGGGAAACGAGACAATAGAGTAGTCACCACATTGATGAGGTGACACAGTCCAACAGACACCTACCATCAACATGGCAGTGTGGGTAAGGGAAGTCCACAAATTCAATGTCAAGGTGTAGAGAGGTGCCATCATGGCTGTCTCTTTGACCGGCATTTGGCTGGTGCTTTGCCACAGGATCCTCACATGGTATTTCTCGGACGGCCCCTTTTACCTTTTCCAGGAGGGGCCTCTGCTCCGGGCTCAGCGGAGTCTGAGGAGTCATCCAGTTCCAGCTCACCCCTCTCTGCAGATGAGGTGGTGGGAGTATCAACCTGCGGGCCACTGGAGGGAGGTTGAGCTGTCCTTTGGGTCACAAGACTGTCCCTCAGAACCCCCATAAGCTGGCCCATGAGGTCCACGATTTGGCCCATACATGTGTCCAAGGACCTCACCAGCAGGCGGAGCTCACGCAGATCTACCAGACCCTGGCCCATGTGTCCCTGGGTTTGTTCATATGCCCCAAGGACTCTGGTGATGTTGGCCATGGCTTCGGTCCCGGTGTCCTGTCGATTTTGTCCCCTAGTTGACCTCCCACCTGCCCACCTGCCCTGCTGTCCCGGACCTGTGGCGTTACCACTCAACGCACCCACAGACTCTCCCTGCCCTCCTCTGATTGTGGGGTGGTGTTGGTATCCTCTGAGGCAGGGAGAGTGTTGCAGGCAGCACTGGTGGTGGTGGTGGTTGAGGCGGCACAGGTTGTTGCAGCAGGGGTCAGTGTGGTTGTTGTTGCTGAGGTGGTGGTGGTGGGGACAGTGGGGGCCTGGGACGTGGTGCGCCCTGGCAGTCCTGATGGGCCAGGTTTGGCCTCCGCATCCGATGAACTTGGTGAGTCTGCATCCGAGGGTCCATGTTCCCGGGGGAGAGACTGGCTCTGCAGGTCGGTGTTGTCATCTGAAGCAGTCAATTGTTGATCTCCTGTTGAACAGAGGTGAAATGGTCATTGAAGGGCACCCCACACACTGGGTGTTAGACGTTTGGATGTTATATTTGATGCACCACACAGTTTACATTGCAATCACGTGGTATTGCTGCAAGATACTAAGCATCATGACATGATGTTGATGTACATACATTACTTGTCCATGGTGTGACATGTCAATAGATCCCATGTTCCAAGTACAGATTGTGTCATTACAAGGGCATGTCCTCATCTGACAACTAGCAGCACACCAACTTTATGTGAAGTGTCTTTTCGGTTTGCTCTACATGGAAGACATTACATCTGAGCATGAACTAGCCATTGTAATCTAAAGCATACCTTTGTCATAACATGTACTTTACTTTCTTTTTACAACTGACCATGCATGTTTTGTGTTCATATGTGCCTTGATGCTCTGCCCCCATGGCACTTACACATAGCATTCAGTGCTGTGCATGATTGTGCCCTGAATTTCTTCAACATGTGATTTGGTGAGTCAAACTGAAATTTCTGTGACAGTTACATACACATTTCTGTCTGCACGCTGGAAGTGGCTATTGGATCTATGCCAAGTTGGCTGACATGTGAGGGCTAGTGTGGTAAGTTGCTCCATGCTTTTTGAGAGTAATGGCAGGGTGCATGCACTGTCTACCTACCTGTTCTGTGACACAGTTGAGGGGAATTGCTGCCACATGTTTGGGGGGAGGGGTGTTCCATACTGCTCTGCTATGGAACAAGAGGGCCTGGTGGGAGTTGTGGTGCTGGCTTCCAAAGCACAGACCACCCTCCCTGTTAAGATGGCTGCCTCCCTGTGAAGTGGAGCAGAGGAAGGGAATGGGCTACACATGGCTCTTGGATGGGGGAGTGTTCCATCCTGCTCAGGGGTGGGACAAGAGAGCATAAGATGGCTACCTACCTGTGAGTTTGATGGGGCAATGCAATGGCAGCCACATGGTTGTGGGTGTGGGGAGTGTTCCATGCTGCTCAGCTGTCGGACAGGGGGGCCTGGTGGGACTTGTAGTGCTGGCTTCCAAAGCACAGACCACCCTCCCTGTTAAGATGGCTGCCTCCCTGTGAAGTGGAGCAGAGGAAGGGAATGGGCTACACATGGCTCTTGGATGGGGAAGTGTTCCATCCTGCTCAGGGGTGGGACAGGGGGGCATGGTGGGAGTTGTAGTGCAGTCTTCCCACCCACAAAGACCCCTCCCTGTTGAGATGGCGACCTACCTGTGAAGTGGAGCAGAGGAAGGGAATGGCCTACACATGGCTCTTGGATGGGAGAGTGTTCCATCCTGCTCAGGGGTGGGACAGGAGAGCATAAGATGGCTACCTACCTGTAAGTTTATTGTGAGCAAACCCCCCTCCCTGTTGAGATGGCTACCTACCTGTTAGTTTGTTGTGTGCAAACCCCCCTCCCTGTTGAGATGGCTACCTACCTGTAAGTTTGAAGAGAGCAATGCAATGTCTGGCACATGGTTGTGGGTGTGTGGAGTGCTCCATCTTGCTCAGCTGTGTGACAAGGGTGCCTGGTGGGAGTTGTAGTGCAGGCTTCCCACCCACAAACCCCCCTCCCTGTTGAGATGGCTGCCTCCCTGTGAAGTGGAGCAGAGGAAGGGAATGGCTACAAATGGCTCTTGGATGGGGGAGTGTTCCATCCTGCTCAGGGGTGGGACAAGAGAGCATAAGATGGCTACCTACCTGTAAGTTTGATGAGTGAAATACAATGGCTGCCACATGGTTGTGGGTGTGGGGTGGAGTGGAGTGTACCATCCGGCTCAGCTTTGGGACAGGGGGGGCCTGGTGGGAGTTGTAGTACTGGCTACCTATCCACAAACACCCCTCCCTGTGAAGATGGCTACCTACCTGTTAGTTTGATGAGTGAAATGCAATGGTTGCCACATGGTTGGGGGGTGTTCCATCCTGCTGGGCTGTGGGACAAGGGTACCTGGTGGGAGTTGTAGTGCTGGCTGCCTATCCACAAACCCCCCTTCCTGTGAAGATGGCTACCTACCTGTTAGTTTGATGAGTGAAATGCAATGGCTTCCACATGGTTGGGGGGGAGTGTTCCATCCTGCTGGGCTGTGGGAGATGGGTGCCTGGTGGGAGTTGTAGTGCTGGCTGCCTATCCACAAACCCCCTTCCCTGTTGAGATGGCTGCCTCCCTGTGAAGTGGAACAGAGGAAGGGAATGGGCTACACATGGCTCTTGGATGGGGGAGTGTTTCATCCTGCTCAGGGGTGGGACGAGAGAGCATAAGATGGCTGCCTACCTGTGAGTTTGATGGGGCAATGCAATGGCTGCCACATGGTTGTGGGTGTGGGGAGTGCTCCATCCTGCTCAGCTGTGGGACAGGGGGGCCTGGTGGAAGTTGTAGTGCTGGCTTCCAAAGCACAAACCACCCTCCCTGTTAAGATGGCTGCCTCCCTGTGAAGTGGAGCAGAGGAAGGGAATGGGCTACACATGGCTCTTGGATGGGAAAGTGTTCCATCCTGCTCAGGGGTGGGACAAGAGAGCATAAGATGGCTACCTACCTGTAAGTTTGATGAGTGAAATACAATGGCTGCCACATGGTTGTGGGTGTGGGGTGGAGTGTATCATCCGGCTCAGCTTTGGGACAGGGGGGCCTGGTGGGAGTTGTAGTGCTGGCTGCCTATCCACAAACACTCCTCCCTGTGAAGACGGCTACCTACCTGTTAGTTTGATGAGTGAAATGCAATGGCTGCCACATGGTTGGGGGGGAGTGTCCCATCCTGCTGGGCTGTGGGACAAGGGTGCCTGGTGGGAGTTGTAGTGCTGGCTGCCTATCCACAAACCCCCCTCCTTGTTGAGATGGCTGCCTCCCTGTGAAGTGGAACAGAGGAAGGGAATGGCTACACATGGCTCTTGGATGGGGGAGTGTTCCATCCTGCTCAGGGGTGGGACAAGAGAGCATAAGATGGCTACCTACCTGTAAGTTTGATGAGTGAAATACAATGACTGCCACATGGTTGTGGGTGTGGAGTGGAGTGTACCATCCGGCTCAGCTTTGGGACAGTGGGGCCTGGTGGGAGTTGTAGTGCTGGCTGCCTGTACACATGCCCCCATGGTAATGTTGCTAGCTACCTTTGGGTGAATTAGAGGGAGTGAATGTTGGATCTGTGAGACAACTGTTGGGGAGAGTGTGGTGCACATGAATGCATTTGGGCCTAGGAGGTGTCGCTTTGTAGTTGTGCAAGACAGTACATAGCATTGTAATGGTAGACACTTGTTGATACTTACCAGCCTCCACTCCCCCGGGTGTTCCTGTGAGACTCTCTGGATGCAGTATGCCAAGCACCTTCTCCTCCCATACGGTGAATGTTCGTAGTGGAATGGGAAGGCCACCACCAGTCCTCTGAGCCAGCTCACGGTTCTTGTTGTTCTTCTCTTTCACCTTGCTCTTGAGGTCATGCCACCGCTTCATGATCTCCTTCTTGGAGCGCGGGATGGTCCCTACTGCATTGACCTTGCTGACTATCCTTGCCCACATTTGCGTTCTAGTGGCTAATGGTGTCTGTTGGACCAGGTTTCCAAACAAATGTGGTTCTACTCTGATTACCTCATCTACCATCACTGACAACTCATTGTCAGTGAATTTGGGCATTTTCTTCTGTGACATGGTGTGCAAATGTGTGAAAAGTGCAGTTGTGAAGGTGGTGGTGGTGATGTGTGTGGTGTGTGTGTGTGTGTGGTTGTGCTGGTGAGATGTGTGGTGATTTGCCTCTCCTTTGTGCTGTGGGGTTGGTTCCTTCAGTAGTGGAGTTGAGCAAAGGATTCTGGTCAGGGAAGGGGCTGGTTTTATACTCAGCTATGTGGGTGTGTCAAAATGGAGTATTGATGTCAGGTGTGTTGTGTGGGTTGACCTGGGATTTGTATTTTTTTACTTGCCATGGGGATGTGTCATTGGGGTATGTTAGGTGTTTTTTTAGGCTGAGCCAGGTTAATGGGTACACTTGGTAGCCTTGTTGTGTGTTTTTTTTGTCAACAGCCATTACTGTTCCGGAGCGACCACGGCGGTCGGAATACAACAGCCCTTCCGCCGGCTCTCCCATTCATTAATAGTTGCATTCGCGGCGGTCGGATACAGCGGATCGTTCCGTTGTCACCGCTATTGTATCCTAATTTAACGTGCGGTCAATCCGCTGGCCGTGCGGTGGTTTTGGGTCTTTCCGCAGCAAATCCGACTGCTGCGGACGGATTTTTACCTGCTCTGCACACTCCCGGCGGTCTTTCGTGGTATCCGTCCACCGCGGTCGGAGTTTTCTGGTGGTTCATCCTAATCTGACCGCCGGTTTTCCCGCGGTACATGCGGACGGTTAATTTCCGCTAACACGGCTGTCGGAATGGTTTTCCGCCCGCCATCGTAATCAGCCCCTAAGCTACAGTAGGGAAAGTGTTGGTCTTTGGAGAGGTTAGATTAGCGCTCCAATCTAAGCAACAGTTGCTCAACTGTTGGATTTGGAGGGACTAGATTTACTTTTCGTACTCCAACGTAACCAAAATCAGGCAAAATGTTGGACTTTAAAATGGTTATATTTACTATTCCCACTCCAATGCAAACAATAGTAGGGAAGGTGTTGGATTTTGGAGAGGATAAATTTTCTATTAGCACTCCAATCTAAGCAAAAATAAGGAAAGTGTTGGACTTTGAAGTAGTTAAATTCACTATTCTCACTTCAACGTAAGCAAAAACATGGACAGTATTGTACTTAGTCAGGTTTATGTATATCATACCAAATCTTAATTACTTTTACAGAAACATCTAACAACATAAAATTATTAAAACTTATTCTAACAAAAAAATATACTATATGAATAAATACATTTAAATGTAAATATTATTAACAATAGTAATAAAACAATAATGTAATAAACAATAAAAAATAAAAAATAAAGGAATGCACTTCCCTCACCACTGCATAAAAAACAACCCTCTAAGAAAATGTTCATAAATTTGAAATAAAACAATAATAGTAAAATATTAAGTAAATAAAAAAAAAAAAACACAATAATAAATAAATAAATAATATTCACAAATGTGAATATTTAACACCCTGGTTAATCAATTAACAATTAATTAAAAAAGGAAAAATACATAACAAATAAGCAAATAAACAAGTACCATAATTAAGTACAATATTTATTTAAAATAAAAATAATTTTAAAAATATATAATTTAAATAATTTCCCATCCTAGTCACTTACAAACCCAAAAACACACAACTAAAATATAAATGACTAATTAAACAATAACAAGTTGAAATATATATTACAAATCACAAAATATACTTAAATAATTTAAATAACTAATACTCAATTTACATAATTATCCACTAATCAAATATTTACAGAACACAGAAATTTAACTAAAAATGAAAAACAATAATTTATCTTTTAACTTCCCATCTTATTCCCCTACAAACCCAACAAGCTGCTACTAAATTATTAATTAAATGTAAAACCAAACTTTAATTACAATTTAGAAATTATAAAGTATGCTTAAAAAAATATAAAACAATTAAATTAATAATATTCACACCTACAATTTATTTAACAACAAATATTGATTTCTTTATTGAAAAAAAGATATTTATTACAACTACATTAAAGTTAACAATATTAAATCCAACAGTTTTATTAAAAACGATATTATATAGATATAAAAAGGATATTCTTAACTTCTATATTTTGTCACTTGATTTTTTTGTAGAGACAACATTTTTGACATGATATTCAAGTCACATTATATTTTTGATTCAATATCTTTTTATTCACCTGCTGCTACACTAGGCTGGTCATCAGCTCAGATGCCCTCCCAGGCTGCACTGCTCAGCTTGGTCAGAATTGACCCCTTGCAGGCAAACTAAATTGAAATACACATTCCCAGTGCGGGCGGGGGCGACTGCAGGCATCAATGATTTACGACTGCACATCATCCTGTGAATAAGACATGTACTTGCACTAAGCAAGAACAACCCAACGGCCACACTACTACTTACATGAATATGGAACCCAGTGCTTTCTTGGCTTGTGTCTCCTGATGTGCACCTGCAATTGAATGTATACATTTCACACCAGAGAAGTTTGCAAACATTAAAGTTTTCACTCACACATTTTTATTTATTATTTTCTTTATCGCCCGGATCCTAGACACAATACTATCATTGCCCAAATGTTTTAAGAGTGCCATTCATTTAGCATAGACTTAAAAAGCCAATTGCCTGTAGTGAATGCCTCATCCCAGTTATAGTCTGTCATATGCCTTTTTGTGCCTAATGATTATATGCTCAAAAGTGTTAAGAGTGACAAGGGAACTGTGAAGAAAACATTAGGCCCAGATTTACTAACATTTTTCATCGATATTATGCCACTTTTGTTTGCTGCAGCCACAATGAAAAATGCTAGTCGAGACTTACAAAGCACCTTGTGCTGCAGTGCGTTACACTTTGTCGGGTAAGTGTTACATGGATGGAGTGTTCCAATGTATCCCCCGTGGATTTTTAAGCAAACCCAGATTTACAAAGGCAGTAAAACTGGGTTTGCACCAAAATGTTGTGCCTACCCGATAGAGGGGTAATGAGGAGTAAAAAATGTTTTCTCCTCATTACTTCCTTTTTCCATGTGTGCTGCATTCTGCAGTGCACATGGAAGGTGAATATGCCTCTTTCTATCTTTCTATCCATTACTGCGCAAAAACAATCCTGCCCAAGGAGCAGGCACCCTTGAGTTGTAGAGCGAGGGTGCAGAGTTGACTCTAGGCAGCTGCAAGTGCACCAGCGCAGAGAGGGCAAGCTGAACAGCGCCATATCTTATCACTGTTCAGCTCTCTCCTGGTAATGCAACACAGGGCAGCAACTTGCCTTACAGTGTTGCATTATGTGAATGTTTAGTAAATCTGCCCCAAATCGTCATACTTGACTTCCACTTCTCTAGGCCCACTGATGCAAAAGTCATGCATTTGTGCTGGTCAGTTGGTCTTGGGTTAATAGCCAGACTCACACTTGTGTGTTCAGGTCTGTGCCCCCTAGTGGGGTAATTTACTTCATATCAAGGCTCTACTGTAAAAAACACAGGCAAACATAATACATGCCCATTTATACACTATGCAAAGGGTACCTAAGATTAATGCAAACACCCATACAATTGCATTAAAAAGCCAGTTCTACTAAAATACTGTGACCTGGGTTTGTGTGAAATCCAACTGCCAAATGAAGTCAGGTGCAAAGAAGAGGCAAAATATGTACATCCATACCATAAACAATATCCGCAAAATTACACATTTTGTGCAACATACCCTTAAACGGTGCCTATTGCCAAGAAATTTGAACTGCGTGTTGTAGCCTGAGTGCAAATTTCATGCAAGAACCAATGGCTTGATTTTGCGCCAGATCTCTATGCTTAGCACCAAGCAGACTTTTTTTGAGTAGACTCTATAAATATGGTGCTGCACTCCTTTTGTCCATTTGCAGAATGTATCACTGCAGATTTTCACCTCAGTGCTGTTTGAATGATGTCTAGTAAATCTGGGTCCCAAGAGATGATATAATGAGCAGGAGATGGAGTGACTTAAGGAGTTGGAAAAGTAGAAGGTTGTAGAGGGTTGAGGAAAATGATGTATTTCGTATTTATCTAAGCATTGAGGTACCTGTATGTTGTACAAAAAATAGCTCACTCACCACAAACTGTAACACAAATTCAGTAAAGCTCCAATAAGTCAGTGATATCCTTAACTCCACCACTGCCACTTCTATCAGCCCTCAAACCACCATCATTTGGAAGCATTTGCCGTACAATTTTACATGGTCTGGCGGAAAGATGGTGTTGGGGCCTGCCACCTCAGAGCTAGCGATAGCCCCACATTTGTCCCTAAGGCTCAACATTATTTTTGCCATATGTCAATCTAACACATTTAAATGACTTTATTTGTGAGGTTTTTTTTAATTAGATCAGTTAGTTTTGCATACCTATATTTTATGTCACAGTCAGATTTTTGTGTTAGAAAATCCACAACCAGGAGTGTATGTTAGAGGGTACAATTACCCTATGAATTTGTAAACACTTGCAAACTTACATGTTTGACACTGTTCAACAAACTCCTCTCTGACTCTCCTCCCACCCTGAAAAAAGGTTGAAAATGTACTCTTGTCAGTGGCAGGAGTAAATCCTATTCTAAGGTAGGATTGGCAAGGAGCCCCCAAAACATTGGTGGGGATTTATGGAAAGGGTTCTTCACCAAGGAAAATATTTTCCCCATGGCGAAAAAAAGTTAATGTGTATTTGCACTTCCTTTGATTTTTTGCATGTAAAAAAAGTGTATACATTTTGGTGTGCAAAAATTGAATAAACAAATTTTTCCAGGAGTGCACTTTGAAATTCGTGAGTGGGACAGGTTTCCAGGCACAACCTGGAAACCCTTTGTTGAAAACTTCTATGAACTCCATAAACTTTGTAAATCTATGGCCACGAGATTGCAAATCGCACGGTTAAGAGTTTTTTCAATTTTTTTGAAAATTGAGACCGATATGAGGAGCAGGAGGGAATATATTAAAATGTGGAACATTAGGGCTACCAGGTCTTTAGGTCCCACATTTATTTCCTTCGTGTTCCCTTATCCTGCTATGTGAGTTTGGGCGTGGGAGTAGGATGAGAGTTTGATAAAACACCTCAATACTGCTAACTAAAAGTGAAATCCAACATTGCCTTTCTGACTGAGAGACCCTGCACCTAACTATCAAGTTGATAATGCATTTATTAGGGACAGTAACATCCCAAACAGGCCCCCCCCCCCGAAGCTACACCCCTGCTCTAATTCTTTACCACAAAACTTCTATATGTTGTAGTAGTGCTTCATGCTACTGGTATTACTGTCACGGGGTAATGCCATTGTATTTTTGAGAAAGATGTAAATAAGTCATTCATTTTCAATATTCACAAACCTCTCCATAGGTTTTTCGCACACATATTTGTGTACCTAAAGAGATTGCCAAAATTGGCTGGGTAAAGTGTTCAAATCTGGTACCAAAGAATGCTGAAATTGCCTCATATTTTATTCTTAATGGTTTAGGGTAGGGTTTCAGGATTAGGGTTTAAGGATTTAGGCAAAGGGTTTTTTCAACGAGAAGAAATATTCTCTTGGTGGCGATAAAGAGAAAAAAGATCAAGATGTGTTTGTGCCTTAAGTCTATCCATAAAATAATGATTTTTCATCTACACTAAGGGCTTAATTATGAGTCTGGCGGTTCACGGACCGCTAGACTCGTGGAGGGACAGCGGTGGAGGTCTCCCGACTGCCCTATTACTATAAGGGCGGTCGAACCGCCATTGTCCCGCACTGCCACCAGGTAATGAGTTGCAGTGGTCAGAAGGTAGTAATATGCTTGGAGGGGCGCTGCGGTGCCACCAAGCATATTACAAGCTTCCTCTTCAATATTTCATGGCCGTTTCACCGCCAAGAAAATCATAGCAGAGAGGAAACAAAGGGGGCCCTTTCTGCCTCTGCGTCATATGAACACTAGTTCCTGCAGGGCACGGTCTTTACAGTTCATGCCATGCAGGAACTGTTTTTGGTGTTCCCATTGTGGTGCCCATTGTCAGGGCATCGCTGTGAGAACACCAAAACAAAAGTCCGCCAGACACAAGTTACACTCGTAATCTGGCGGGTGGCCCAACCACGGCTTTGGCGGTGTGGCGGGAGGGTGGAGCCGGCACCGACTGCTAAATTCGTAATCAGGCCCATAATCTTCTGCATTAGGTTAGCTGAAAGTATGGAAATTATTTCTTTATTTTGATGTATAGGGGATTTTTGGGAAACCTACTTAGATCACAGGAGTAAACATAGAGGACCTGATCTACACAAAAGCTATAAATCTGCATTTTTAATTTTAATCTCGTACGGATGCCGAGTTACAAATTCTTCCATCTGAAAAAGGTTTTCAAGTCTACTCTTGGGACCGGATGTACGAAGCATTTTTACATTCGCAAGCGGCCCGATTCCCAGAATGTACCAAGCACAATTTACGATTCAGTAACCTGTTACCAAATTTCAATTTGGGTTTGTTTAGGGGTGTGTTTAAGGCGTCCCATCCTAATACCAAATCATAGTGGTATGAATAAATGTTTTGCGACAGAAATGCAGTGGCAAAACATTCACATTTTACGACCAACTTCAAGTTGGTGGTAACACATTCACAAATGGGAAGGGGTCTCCAAGGGGCTGCATTAAAAAAAAAAGATTGCTTTATTGAAAAACAATCACAGACATGGTTGTCTCCTGACCCCAGCAGGCCACCATCCCTGTGATTTTTGCAATTCTCAATTAGTCGCAAACCGAGACCTATCTCATTAATATTCATGAGGTAGGACTATTTGCAACCCACTTGGAATAGTACAATGTGTAAAACACACATTTGTACATTGCTGTTTGCGATTACCAAACAGCAAATCACAAAAATTCGCTTTTTGGTAATCGCAAGCACTTACCTTTGTGCATCTGTCCCTAGGTCTCTAAAATTTAGGTCGAAAGTCAAGCAGGCTATGGCTGAAGAGGTGTCTATGCCCTCAGAAAGCAGCTGGAAGAGATCTCAATGAAGCTGTTGACTTTTGGCGGGAACGCTCTGAATTTGAATTTTGCTCCAAAGGAAGGTCCCTCCCTGGATGGACCCTTTTGGTGCCTTCGCCTGGTGAAGATTACTGCATTTAGACTAAGGGCATTATTAAGAGTTTGGCTGTCCAATGGACTGCCAAACTCACGGTGGCAGTGTGGCTACCGCCACACCAGTGGTCTGACCGCCCAATAACAAATAGGGCAGTCGGAACCCCATGGGACTGCTGCTGCCACCAGGGATGCAGACAGGGGGCACATGGGGTGTCCCTATGCCTGCATGCACCCCCAGTTCCTGCAGGTCATGGACTTCATAGTCCATGACCTGCAGGAACTTGCTTTGGCATTCCCATTGGGATGCCTCTTTTATAGGCACCGCTGTGGGACCACCAAAGAACCGACTGTAAGTGACGAAAAAGGTTGTGATCTGGTGGGCGGTGAGCACATGGGTTTAGCTGTGAGGGAGGAGCAGGGCGGTCCCGCTCCTGCACCTTCTGCTCCTGCACCACCCATCTCATAATACGGCCCTTAGTCACTTACTACCTTCAGTCACTTTTTTGCAGCTTGGCTTCTTAAAGCAGGGACAGGGTACAGGCTTTAGCTGAAGCATGGTACTCTGAGCCTGGATACCTTTTCCTCAACTTCCCACTGAATCTGATGTGCTGCTGTAGAAAAGCTGTGAGTGGGATCAACCTGAATCTTCAGCCAAACAGTGATGTACCTTTGTCGGATCATCTTGGAAGGTTATTCCCGGTCCCAGGTGCAGGAATTGATAGGAAGAGTACAGTTTGACACCAGTCAAAGTTCCAGGATCTTGTGGAGAGCACTTCGGGGTCATGACTCACTCAAGCAGAGAACTGCAGCCGGAATCAGGGCAGGTCCAGTTGGAACTGATCAGCTGGGCAGTTGCAGAAAAGGCCTCTTGTAGCTTGTTGTTTACCTGTAGCTTGAACAGGACGTCAGCCTTATGAACCTTGGAATCCACTTCTTTGTCCTGGGTATAAGAAGGAGAGCAGGTGCACTCTTCTAAGCTCTTCACAGGTCACAGACAGCAGGTCTAGTCCTCTTCTGTTCTACCCCAGGTCAAAATTGTTTTGTGAAGGGTACTGTGGTTACCAGTCTTTGGGTGAAGGTGACACCTAGCCCTACCCTAACCAATAGGGCCAAAGGTCCCTGGGGCTAACCTACTCACTTTTGCAACACTTCCTGTGTGCCCTACAGCAAACAATCCCACAGGACCCCTTTCTACTTAAATCTAAGACAATGAACCCCTTCTCATCCTTGTGCAGTCCCTGTGTACAACCCCCAGAGGTGTGGCCAGTGAAATGAGCAACCCATTCTCTGTGGTCACTCTAAATCAGTCCTTGGGGTTGCCCCTCTCCCACTGGTATTGGAGTCTGCTTTGCTGGGTTTCAAAGAAGGGCCATGCTCAGGTGTCAGCTAACATTTGCCTATAGTAGTCGGCCTCTTTGAAGTTGATCAACTTCCTGGGCACAGTCCAGTTGGTCATCCTAACAGAGGAACCAAGCACCTCTCCACACCCAAGGCCTTTTTGCTGCTCTGGGGGCAGTGTTCACACCTCATCAAGGGGGCTATTCAGCTGCCTGGTGACAGTGGGAGTTCATGCAAATGAGCATCACGAGACTTTAGGCAGGTATAAAGTAGCCTTCTAGAAGTACCTTTTCCAAAATATTTATTTCCAATCTGACTTCACCAGCGAATTGGGTTGGTAATACATATTTTAAAAAGTCAAAGAATTTAATTTGCAGCTGTTTCCTATCCTGATAACATTATTAATTTTTACATTGCATCCCAATGCTTTCCTAAGAAACAGCCCTACTGCTACAGTAAAAATAGCTTTTGGGGCCTTTTCACTTTAAGGGAATGTTTAACATTAAAGTTTTATATGCCATACTTTGAAATAACATGCACCCTGCCTTATGGGTAGTAAGGCCTGCTTAGGGATGACTTATTAATTATTAATAGGAAGGTTTAGGGCTGTCAAAAGGGGTTATTTTGACTAGTGAAATTTGCAGTTTCCAAACTGCACAATCAGGCTACACTGCTAGCCCTGTTGTCATGTTCGCATTGTTATTGCAGTGAATGGGACAACGGATGCTGCAATTCAGGGGTATGCCAATTTCATAATGATGACAGGGGGAGCACAGACACTATACCCATGGTGAGCAGGGATAAAGTACACAGAGTGGAGCAGCCAGCAAAATATAAAGTATAGCGAAAGCAAAAAATCCAGGGTGACCTTGCTGAAAGGGCAAGATTTCTACACCCACTTATTCATGAGTTATAAACTTTGCATGTCTGACTGTGCCATAGTAAACAAGCTGTTTCTCACTTACAAGACCAGATATGCTGAACCCTGTCTGTGGTTGCTTGTTTCCTATTCAGGTGGGGCTTAACCTGACAGTTTAGACTTTTGCTAGTGGAGCAGGGCCAAGCCTGATTTGCATGGGAATAGTCATTGTCTGGAGTGACAAAGTGGGCAAAAAAAGATGAACTGGAATGAGGCCCATAGTAAATACCATTGACTGACAATAATTTAAACATTCCAGCAATTACCTTTTTTTATTCTTCAGACTTTCTACAGCATGCTCGCCCAGGAACCCCCACTGCCACCTGTGGAAGACAATTTCAACGTGTAGCATTACACCATGCCAGGGTAATACTACTCAGCTGTATATCTCTTTACTGGTACAAATGCGTGTTTCATAAATAACAAAAAGTGAATTTGCACTTATAATTTGGATTTGCACAGGCAAACGTCTTTGGGCCAGATGTAGGAAGCATTTGACCAGTCGCAAACAGCCCACTGGGCCGTTTGCGACCGGTAAAATGCATTTTTTCATGTACAGAAGGCAAAATGCAACTTGGGGCCAGATGTACAAAGCATTTTGGGCTGTTTGCGACCGGTAAAATGCTTTTTGTCATGTACCAACCCTATTTTGTGAGTTGGTAACCTATTACTGACTCGCAAAATAGGGTTTGCAAGTCACTATTAGGAAGTGCGTGTTAAGGGCGTCCCTTCCTAATAGCGAGTCGCACTGGTTTTATGACTGGGAATGCGGTTGCAATACATTCGCAGTTATCACCAACTACAAGTTGGTAGTAACCTATTCGCCCTCTGTGAATGTGGGCTCCAACATTTTTTGAGAGTAGGCAGAGGATCCATGGACCACTGCCTGCTCTTAAAAAATGAAAAGGTAGCTTTTCATTTTTATTTTTCAAATGTATCCCGTTTTTCTTCAAGGAAAACAGGCTGCTTTACAAAAAAAAATAGCTTAATTTAAAAAGCAATCAAGGACATGGTGGTCTGCTGACCCCAGCAGGCCACCATACCTGTGAGTGTAGGCCATTCCCAGTGGGTCGCAAATTGAGACCTAACTCATGAATATTAATGAGGTAGGTCTGTTTGTGACCCACTGGGAATCGCAAAATGTGTCTAAGACACATTTGTACATGGGTGATTGCAATTTCATAATTGCAAATTGCAAAAATTTGCTATTTGGAAATCGCAAACTGACTTTTTGTACATCTGGCCCTTGGTAACTTGTTACCGAATCGCATTTTGCATTTTGCCATTAGGTATTAGGAAGGGGCGTGTTTAGGGTGTCCTTTCCGAATGCACAATAGCACTGTTATGCAGTGCTTTAAATGGGAAAAAATAAGTGCAGGTACTCATCAAATTGAGCTAGGGGGCGGGGCAGGGGGCGGAGCTGAGTGCGGGGCATGATTATATCAAGGCACTACTACCATCTGTCAATTAATCATTTTGCCCTTGAATTACACTTATCAATAGTCTCAAATTTCCTGCATGTGCAAATTCCCTCTGCACATGTGGCCATGGCATATGTAGACAATTAATAACCTGTCTCCTACAATGCCCCTTTCAACTGTGTAAGCCGCCCATTGCATTTAAAGGGACATGTTAGTTACAGCAGTTTCAGCACACACCAAAACGCATGATAAATGTATGAACATAAAGTGGTTAACTCCTTACAAAAAATTAAATGAAGGCCAGACAATGTGTTATGCTTTAGTTTCTGCATTTTTTAAAATATTTGCAGCTTCAGTTCTTATTTGCTTTATTAGGTGCAGCATTCATACATTCTCTTGCCCATGAGCACGCGCTCACACACAGGCACAAGACCAAGTAGACATGCACACACAAAACATTCCTCACATTTTCTTTAAAATACCTTCACATAATGTCCCTATGCTCTATCTGTCACTTCCGCTCTCACACACAAAAGCAGACATTCACTGGCACAAAAGGCTCACAACAGAATTAAAAATGCTGTTTGCAATTCCTACCTCCCACGGCTTTCTTCTTGCAGACTCTCAGCCAGTTGTCTGGACTTTCAGTGCCTGCACATTTTCACACCTGTGATTTACAGTGCAGGGTCTGATCGGACCCTGTTACTCATAGCGTGATACTGAGCTTGCTACACCTGACACACTAACAAAATGTAAATGAGCCGCTGCTGAATGATTCAGCAGCGGCTCGGCACAGGGTACAGTGGCGCTTTGGCTGAGAGTGGTGATCCAGCGCGGACCCAATAATTTGAACAGGGACGAACATCCAATTACTTAATTTACCTTGGCCCATACACAAACACCCAAAGACCCTGTTGCGCTGGTGTCAAGTTTGCAATATTCTTATCAATTCAGAATCAGCTGTTCAATATTTAGACATTTCTCAATTTATTCAATAAACCCTTCCTTTCAGATTTCCATCTACTTGGTCGATGGACCAATTAGTTGAAAAATTGAAGGTAACCGTTATTCAAATCATAGACAGACAAAAATAACCTCAGACTCTTCGTTTGCAAATTGTTAAACTTTATCAAACTTAATGCATTAATCTTAAGATACCTCATGAGAGAGAATACATTCTAAACAATCAGAATCAACCGCACAGAAACATATGTTGTATGGAGGGGATAGATGAAGAGACATCAGACATTTTCATTGATAAAATCTCACTTCGGAGGGATAGATAAAGAGACAACAGTACAAAGATATAAACTTCGAGTTATCAAAGATACCAACCCAAAGAATAAGAACGAGGAAAACCACCACCCAGGCCTAGGTAGCGGCAAAGGACCCCCAGACAGAGAGTCAGGGATCAAACACTCTAAGATCAGGACAAGGATAAGACTGGAACAGCTAGGCCTCTCTGCCCGACAATCAGCAGCGCACCCTCTCTCTCCTCACGCCTAAGCAGCAGCGCATCTGCCGCCCTATCTCCTTATTCCCGCCCTAAATCACCTATTCTTTATACCCTTACAATACATGTCCATCCCACTAAAGTTACCAAAGTCACCCATTCTAGCCACGGGATTGGTTAAAAATGAGGGGCGGATGGTCATCCTACCATTAGATCATACCCTTTTGACTACCCCATTGTTAGGTTTCCGTTCCCACATATTCAATATACATCCCTGTTCTCTCATGAGGTTTTTTGTTACATTTTAAGGACACATTTTTGTACATTCTACATTTTGTGGATTTTTACATGAAAACACTGGAGTTGGCTGCACGTCAAGCGTCATGTCCTTCACCGTGTCACGCTCTTTCAGCTTGTTCAGCATTCCAGCCAGTCAGTCACATGGTCTGTGCGCGCAGCAAGTTTCATTCATTACAGTTCGGCTAACTTAACCCAAAGTGGAGACTCGTCCATTTACTAAAAGAACATAAAGCAGACATTTATTAATGATGTGATAATGAAATTTCCACTGTTAACCTCCCACCCTAACTCTAGTCCATGTTAGCAGTTAACCTAGCATAGCATAAGCAGGAAAATGGCATTAATTATCATGACAAAGCAACATACGTCATGCGTTTACTGCATTTAACATGCAATTTACCAAGCAAACATCCATATTACGTTCTACACACAATATTATTACATTTTCGGTTATTTACGTATTGTTAAGATTAATTTCATGCATATTGCAAAGCGAATTTCCCACATGTGGTGTGTGATTGCACGTTAATATACTTACTACTTAAAATTTAGTACGTATTATAGGGGTATTCAATTCAAGCGGGTTTCTTTCTGCGAATCCCCACTCCATCAATTGCGTTCAGACAGCCTCATCCTCAGCAGCACAAGTACCACTGAGCCTACCAGTCATGAGTACCGGTACGCTCCTTGGCAATGAAAAAGTGCCGGTACTCAGGAGGTTAAAGATAAAAAGTGCCGGTACTCAGTACCGGCCCATTTAAAGCACTGCTGTTATGTATGAAAGTTTTGCGACTGGGAATGCAGTCACAAAACATTCGCAGCTGGTACCTCATTCACAAACGGGAAGGGATACTCAAGGGGCCACTTCCCTTTTGTGAATGTGGGTGCCAACATTTGTTAAGAGCAGGCAGTGGTCCAATGGAAATGAAAAAGTAACTTTTAATTTTTAATTTTTTTAATGCATCCCGTTTTCCTCTTTGGAAAACGGGCTGCATTACAAAAAAAAATATTGCTTTATTTGAAAAGCAATCACAGACATGGTGGTCTGCTGACCCCAGCAGACCACCATCCCTGTGATTGTAGCCATTCACAATGGGTCGCAAATTGCGGCCTGCCTCATGAACATTAATGAGGCAGGTCCATTTGCGACCCACTGCAAATCGCTAACAGTGTTGAACACACTGTTGTACATCGCAGTTTACGATTTCCTAATAGAGAATCGCTAAAATTCGCTATTAGGAAGTCGCAAACACGCCCTTTGTGAATTGGGCCCAAGATCACCTACAGTTTTTGCAAATTTACCCACTAATATATTAGGCCACCTGTGTGGTGCTAATAATGGCTGTGGCACAGCTGGAATAACCATGTGCAAACAGTCTAAATCCATTTTATTAGAGTTTTTGTAGCTCAGAATCTGATGCTCTCTTTACTCATACGTCATCGTGACGCATTTTAGGCATTACTTGCGCAGTTCAGACAGAAAACCAGCAAAAACAAGTGAGTATAATCGTACTGATTTTAAACAATTCAAGCTAACTGGCGGGAATACAAAAGAGGCGCAGAAAAAACAAACAGTGAATTAAATTGCAGCAAGCACATGTAAAACATCACTCCTCGTGGCAAAGCTGCAATTATCATTTTTAAAAGCTTAAAGACATGTTATTGCATTTTGTCTCACCAGACTGGAGATTTGCAATCCGTGACCTTTGCTAGTCAAACAGAAGATGTTGGATGAACCAGAAGGTAATGTACATCGAAAATATGAGACGAAGCGGGAGAGAGATGAAAAATGAAGCAAGTGATGGGGGGGTGGAGGGGTGAGAGTGACAGGAAGGAGTCTGGAGAGAGTAATGAAAAGCAGCTTAAAGAGGGGAAGTGGCGCTGGGGGACCCAGGAAACAATTATGAAGCAGAGGTGGAAGATGAGTGTTTTTAGATGAAAAATCTTGGGGCTCCGGATTCTAAGATCCGAAGAGGAGGGAAAGAGGCACAGGCGAAAAGGTGAGGGAAGTGCACTACATTCAGTAATTAGAGTACACTGCCCAATGCACACAATGTACTTTGAATATTACCACCCCAGAAGAGGCAGGTGCCAAGAACAGTATTTAGCACATGTGGTGAAGCACATGATATATCCCCCAGTGAGGAGCACAGAGACATTTTAATGCATGGGCAAAGTGGGCGCTGGCCCAGGGCCCCAGCATTTCAAGGGGGCCCTGATAGAGCCAGATCTGTTCTGTTGAGAGTCTAGCCCGGTTGACCTTGACGAATTCTTAAACAAATTGCTTTTAGTACCGTTTTCCATTAATTTATTTTCAATGTGGATGATGTGTGCGTCTATTGCAGACATTTTGCAGAGAAATATTCTGCTTATGTTTCATGCAACATTCATAGAAATAGTTTATTTTAGAGGAAAACAGGACCTCACATAGGAGAAATGGGACGGGGTTATGTAGATTATTTGCAATAATATTAGTGAGCTGCTGATGCTGCTGTGTTAACAATATTGAAAACAGGTCACTATCATTGAATATTAGATGTAAACAGATTTAGAATTTGGACCAATGTGCCTGTTCACTGTCAATCAATCAATCAATCATGGCTTATAAAGCGTGGCTACTCACCCTTGACGGTCTCAAGGCGCTGTAGGAGGGGGGGGCTGCTGATCCGTCTGGGTGCTGGGGTTCAGTCGAAGAGCCAGGTCTTGAGATCCTTCCTGAATTGGGTCGGCGACAGGGCTTGCCTGGGGTGGAGAGGCAGGGTGTTCCAGGTCTTGGCGGCGAAGTAGGAGAAAGATCTTCCTCCGGTCCCGGTCTTGTGGGTCTGTGGGCCTGTGGCCAGGGCCAGTTGGGGGGAGCAGAGGTGTCTGGTGGGTATGTGAGGTGGTGGTTCAGATATGCTGGTCCTGTGTTGTGGAGGGCTTTGTAGGCGAGTGTGAGGAGCTTGAAAGAGACTCTTTTATTGACTGGGAGCCTGTGGAGTTCTCGCAGATGTTGGGCAATGTGGTTGCGGTGGGGGATGTTAAGTACCAGTCTGGATGCAGCGCTTTGAATGTTCTGTAGTTTCGTGAGGAGTTTCTGGCTGACGCCGGCATAGAGTGTGTTACCGTTGTCAAGTTTGCTGCTGCTGAGCACATGGGTGACCATCTTTCTGTATTCGACTCTTGCTGGTTCTTTCCTTTTGCCCTGGACTGCGTCCCTCTCCCTATTCAAGACCATTTGGAATGTACATACGGGAAAGTGACTATGGGCCTTAGACTTTGGTGGATGGGATACTCACTCTCAAATGTGGTAGAAGTCCAGTCCACTGTATTACGCATGCATTATAGTTGTATGGCGTGGGTCAAGGCTGGCTATCACCTCATCTCTGTTTTCTTAATGTAGTGACTTTATTGGCTTCAATTTATATTCCTGCTGGGGGGGTAGGAGGGGGTTAAAATCTGTTGGGGGCGTCATCAAGGGGGAATGGGAGAAGAAAGTCAGGAATACTTTTTTCATGTTCTCCTTCCCATAGGGGCTGGGTTGTCCTTAGTCTGAAGAAGTGTGCAAGATGTAGGTTGTTGATTGGGTTAACATTTGTCTATTGAGACATAGCCTCAACTAGTGACTTTAATGGGGTCCTTCAGCTCTATAGTTTCTTCCGCAAGAGTAGGGAATCTCTGCCTTCTGGCATGACTATCACCATTAAGTTATAGCAAAACTTCTGGTGCACATGTATGTCTTGGTGGGCTATTGGTACATACTCAATTGGACATGGCATACTGTCTGAGAAACTATTAATGAGGAATGCCGGAATCTATCTGTGGAAAATCCTTCTGCCTTCCGATCTTTGCAGTTCATCCTTTAGCCAACACAACCCGCAGGGCAATATTGATGTGATATTTGTGAAGCACTCTGATTTCCCATGGTTGCCTCCAGAACACTCTGTCTTGATTTTTCCATATCCAATCTACAGATGAGCTAAGGAGGGCTCAACATCTCTGGCACCCAAGCACTGGGACAGAGAGAGGGCATTAATGGCGTGAATACTGGAGTCAGCTTGTTGGTGGAGTTATTTGGACAACTAAATACAAACAAATGGTTTCTTACACTGATTTCCCTCTTCCTTTTCAAATGCTTCCTCCCAAAATGTCCTGGATATTGCTTCAAATTCAGGAAAGGCTAGGGTATTCTGTTGGACAAAACATTGGTTTGTCAGTATGGCTGGGGTCATCGGTACAGAAGAATGACCATTGTGTGGCAGGGGTAAAAGATCATTTGACCATATTTGGCCACATCTTTCTATGTTCCTTGAATTGTTAATGACAACTAAGGCTAAAGAAAGAATATTTTATACAATACGGACTTGACTCGCAGGCAGGCGCCTGCAATGAAGAACCATTGAGAGAAGTGCTAGATTTTTGTGGTCCTCCAAGTCATTCAGAAATGCTGCATTGGCCGAGAGGTAATGTCCTATTAAGCAGCAGACAGAGATTCTTAAGAAAGTTAGTGAGGAAAATGATCTTCTGCTTTCTTTTAGTAAGTTGCCAGGGGGCCAATGGTACCCCTAATACATAAAAATATCTCCATAAGTCTTGTACTTTTTAAACATTTTTCTCTTTATCCAACTGAGTACAGTAGTGGGAAAGAGATGGGGAGAAATACGAGGGCGGAACAGGGCAAAAAGTTGTGAAAGGAGTGTAAAGGAGAGAATATATCTAACTTATTGAACACATTGTCACTTATTACTCCCTGACCAGATCCATAAACCAAAAGTCAAGGAAGAGGAAAAGCTACTCACCTTATCAACAATGAACAATACAGGATAATGTTGAGGAATTTTTGGGCCCAGACTACTTCTGTCGCTCTTCAACTTTGTGGAATGTCAGGACATAGCGCTTGGCAGTCAGAGGTTTAGGATAGGTTTGCACCACTGAGAAATTACTAATCATTTTTGGGGTACAGAACCCCCAGAGAGCTGCAGAAAACACCTTGCGGTGTCGGTCCCTCAGCATGGCCGGGTCTCAGCAAGGAGAGGCCATAATAAGTCACACCACCAGCATGCTTGCCATCTGCCTCTGCCTGGCTTGTGAATACCCATTGCCACTTCTGCTATGGTCCACAGTTATCCTGCTCTCCTAACACTTATGACCTTGCAGCTCCATTTGACCTTCTGGCTATGGAAACTGTATGAGTCCTCCCATACCAGGGGTCCATCACAGCAAGCGTACCTTGAGCGGAGACTTCTTTCTTCACCAGTTCCAGGGTAACTTTCACTCAGGTGCACTTGAAATCTGTTCCAAGTTAATTGGTCTATTTGTACTGATCTGTCGAAACCAAAGAAGCAGACCAGACACTGTCTTCCTCTCCTAAATTTCTTCATCCTACCAATTTGTGATTTGTGCATCATTAGGACTCTGACTTCTTGACTCATTGGTCATTACTGCTGCAATTGGCTACACCTGATACTGCTCGTTTATATATCGTTCACAGGCTCTCTAATGTCAACCTGTCAAAGCTAGAGCATGTTGCTTCAACACCCTCATGTCACCTTCCTCATCCCCTTCAGTCACAAATGTCTATAGCTCTTTGATTGCATCTTCTGGGTTTAGTACAACCCCCTCTCTGGTCGAGCTCCAATTTAGGCTTAATCTGCAGTTCCTCTTTTTTACTGAAACTTGGACCACATTGTTTGACACAAGCACCCAATCTGCTTACACTAGTTTTCATGTTTCATTTTTATACAGTCACTTTTCAACTGGTAATGAGGATAAGTCTGGCCCCTTCACTTCTCTGCTTAGCTTCTTTAAACTTCATGCAAAAATCCTGCCTTTAATATAATTGTGCCTCCATTTGTGAAATTGCTCGCTTCTCTGATTCTCTGTCACCATTCTAGTATTCTCCATTCTTTTTGTGAGAACCTTGGTTCCCTGTTAGAGCAATTGTTATCTCACCTTTCATCTTTCTTTTTCCTTCTTTCTTTCTGTATGCTCTTCTCATGCTCACTTTGTAGTTTTCAATTCTGGAACCCTGTTAACTAGTTACAACTCCCTTACACAATGCCTGCTACTTGTGTCTTATTTTGTCTTCTGTTGTTATATATGGCTTTTATAGACCGCCTCTATCATTTATCTCAGATTCTGAATGCCACAACCCACTACTATGACATTGCAACAGTTGATAACATACTTGGTCATCTACTATTGTGACGTCACAAATGGCCAAGCTGACAGGGCTCTCTGAGAGCTTGTCAGTGCAGCTCTGATTGACTGAAAACAGAAAGCAGAGCTGCAGGAGGGAGAAGGAAGGCAGGCAGGGAAGGAAGGTAGTGGGGGTTGGTCAAGAATGGCACGTAGGTTTTTTTTTTACCTTTCGGACAGGGATAAACAACAGAGGCCATGTTACGTATGGCTCACTGAAGTAATGAGGGTCCGGAGATTGTTGAGGTGAGAAAGCTGTTCTTTATTTAAGATTCAACAGCACCCACAACCAGACGCTCCTGCCGCATACCAGGATCTCTGACAACTGAATAACGTTGTCAGAACCCTGGCACACAGCGTTCAGCATCAGATTGTAGAACCATGTTCAAAGGGATAATTAACAAGAGCGAGACATCCTCGAGCCCAGATGCTGGCACGAGGATGCTCGCAATAGCTAAACACTACAACTTCTCCCTCTCCACAAAGAACAAAATAGAAAGGCAAAAATAGAAAACAAGAAACTTTAAGGAAGGGTGATGCTATTGCTGTCAACGCAAATGAAGCAAACAAACTTATCAAAAGAAATACGGAATCATGACAAAACGTAGTCATTTAATTTGGAAGGCAATCTTCTACAACGAACTCCCAATTCCGGTGGTAAGGAATAGGCGTCAGCAGTGGTCACAACAGAACCAGGAGCAGAAGCACATTCTGGACTGGAATGCACAATGGGACACAGAGAGGTGGAGGGATTTTTAACAACGGACGCTGGATCGTGTAACCAATGAGTCCAATCATAATCCTCCAATTCCTTTTTGGATAACTTGAGTAAAGAACCAGCCTGTGAGTCGGAAAGGTGTACTAGAGATCACTTGTTCCACCATCCCTTATATCCAAGTAAGGCTGAGCCCCTGCTGACGCCAGTGACTTTGCACCGGAGGGGAACATTTTGATAATCCCTTTGACACTTTTTTGGGATTTTTAATGAGGACCCAATCACCCACTCTCAATTCTAGAGTATTAAATTTTTTTGCAGCGTCATGCACTGACAATGAAATTTTGCTTTTGTAAAACTCTAGATGCCAAATCTTCATTGCAATGAATGCTCTTGTTGTGCTTATTCAGTAACCAATTTGGACACAAACTAGTGTGAGCAGCTCTACCCCTTAAGAGGGAAAATGGAGAAACACCTGTGGTGCAATGAGGAGAAATATTATAAGACCACAGCTTGGCTTCAAGAAAATCTTGTACATCATGATGGGAGGAGAGAGCCGTTTGAATGGCGTCCTTAACTAGTCTGTTTGCCCTTTCAACCAAACCGTTGGAGGTTGGCGAGTATAGAGCGACCTTAAAATGTTTGACATCACTCTCGGTT
Organism: Calotriton arnoldi; assembly: GCA_963921515.1. Taxonomy (NCBI): domain Eukaryota; kingdom Metazoa; phylum Chordata; class Amphibia; order Caudata; family Salamandridae; genus Calotriton; species Calotriton arnoldi. Next base: position 110,639 of record CAWUFW010013467.1, read on the forward strand.
AAGAATGAACTGAACTTTTGGGAGATAAAATGGGTGCCATTGTCTGTGACTATGACAGAGGGCGAGCCTTCCACAGAAAATATCTTCTTCAAAAATGTAATGGCATTGGTGGAATTGGGTGAGTCACAAAACATGTGGTAAATCCATTTTGAGTGATAATCAATTAACAAAATAAGATATTTAAGGTCATGGGGCAGGAGATCGTAAGGTCCAGAAAAGTCTAAACCAACTTTGTCCCAAGGTTTAATGGGAAAGGGCACGGGGTGTTGGGGTGTGTTCATAACTTTCCATTTTTTATCAGATAAGAGACATTCAGGACATGAATCGATGTAAAATTTGACCTGAGATTCTAGGGATGGCCACCAATAGTACAACCTAATGAGTTGTGAAGTCTTTGAAATTCCTAGATGACCTTGGTGCGCAAATTTGATGATATCATTCCTGAGACTGGACGGGGGAGCAAAAGAATCATGTCTCATGACCTTGCCATTAACCAGGGATAATTCAGATGCCACCATGGCGAAGGCTTTCAACTCATTAGTGATGTATCCACTCAGAGACAGGCAGGTTCTGGTAGCGAGTTTATTGTGGAGAAGATAGCTTATACACCCACAACTGACGGAGACCTTACAAACACTGGTCAACCATCAGTGTAGAATCAATAGAGCCTAGAACACACACAACACTCCAAAGCAGCATTCAACATCTGAATGCCACACACCTCCCCCCCAAAAAAACAAACAAAAACAAAAGAATCCCAAGAAAAACAACTATAAACCACCCAAAACAAAATACATGCAAAGGTGAAAAATAATGAAAACATAAAGCACAATCAAAAGCGAACAAAATCTTTCATTTTAACAGGCACTTGCTTGAACCTTGAACTTTTCCTCAGTTCAGTCACATGACTGTCTGGAATGCTGTCACACAATTCAGAATTATCACAAAGTGCAGTAGAAGAAGATAAAGTATCACCCACACCGAATTCACTAGTACCAGAACCCGAAACACTCAACCCAGGATTGGAATCCACCTGTAAGTCCAGGTGACTAGGAAAATTATCCTCTCTCTCCAAATTCTTTGGAGCAAAAGGCTGAGTAGATCTATAAGAATTCACGAATTTACATAAAGAAATCCGTCTAAAATTCCAAATCTTGCCTCCATCAACTCTCACCGCTTTGCTAAATACTTCCACTACCTTAATAGGATCGGACCATTTAGACCCTTTCTTGTTGAAGGAACCACCAAACCTTACACAAACAAAATCACCAACTCTAATCTTAGATTCTGAAAAGGTGCTTTCAACACTGCCGCAGGTGCAATCAGAGCACATATAGGTCAAACAGCCGCCGGTGCAATCATGACACAGGATTTAGAAAAAATTAAAATACCTTCAAAATTAAGAAAATACATGAATGCTGCCTTCCTCCAGTTCCCAGTCGTCGCCAAATCGTGATGTATCCACTCAGAGACAGGCAGGTTCTGGTAGCGAGTTTATTGTGGAGAAGACAGCTTATACACCCACAACTGACGGAGACCTTACAAACACTGGTCAACCGTCAGTGTAGAATCAATAGAGCCTAAAACACACACAACACTCCAAAGCAGCATTCAACATCTGAATGCCACAATTAGGAAGTTTCCTAATTTCTGGCCAACCCTTAACAATATAATCAGTGACAAGTTTGAGATTTTCATCCTTGTTGTATGCTTCCAACCAGGATTGTTCAGTAATACTGGGACATAGTTTAACAGCATCCAGAGCAGCAACCACACATTCTGTATCTTCTAAGTTCTGAACTTCTGAAGGATCATGAAAAGCCATACGTGAAAGGCAATCAGCCCTGAAGTTTCTCCCTCCAGAAATGTGTTTAATGGAGAAGTGGAATTCTTGTAATTTCGAAAGCAGTCTAACCAGTCTAGCTGATGCTTTGCCAAGCCCATTACCATTAAGTAACTGCGTAAGGGGCTTGTGGTCTGTGAACAATTCGAATTCACGCCCCCAAATGTAATTTTTGAACTTTTTGATTGCCCAAACGCACGCAAGAGCCTCGCGTTCAATGGTGCTATAATGGGTCTCAGATGGTTTAAGCATCCTTGAAGAAAAGGCTATGGTGTGCTCTTTTCCTGAAACCCATTGGCCAAGAACCGCCCCCAACCCCGTGAGACTGGCGTCCACCATTATAAAACACTTTGAAGAGTCATGGAAAGGATGTAGGGCAGGTGCTTCCACAATGAGTTTTTTAACTTGATCAAATGAAGATGAAACTTCTTCAGACCAATCAAATTTAGAGCCTTTCCGTAGGAGAGCACGCAATGGCTCAACAGTTTGTGCATATCCTTTGACAAAACGGGCATAGTATTCTGCTAGGCCCAAGAATGATCAAAGTGAGTCTTTGTCTTTGGGAGAAGTAGCGTGGCTGATGGCTTTGATAAGTGACACCTTAGGCTTAATTCCTTCTGGAGACAAAGTATGGCCCAAATAATCCAATTGATGTGTGGCAAATTTACATTGGTCAGCCCTGATTGTCATGCCTGCCTCATCTAATTTGGTCAAAACGGAGAATAAATTGCTCAAGTGTGTTTCCCAGTCATCAGCATAAACCAAGATATCGTCCTGGTAGGCCTGGACCCCAGGCATGTTTCGAAAAATATTATCCATAATTTTCTGAAAAACACTGGCCGCAGAGGCCAGGCCAAAAGGAAGTCTAAGGTACTTGTATACTCCGAATGGTGTAATAAAAGTGGTGAACTCCTGGGAATCTACTGTTAAAGGTATCTGGTGGTAAGCTGAACGCAGGTCAATGATTGAGAAATATTTTGCCCCCCCCCAAATTGGCCAGAAGTTCATGAATTTTGGGAAGGGGGTGGCAGTCAATCAAGATGTTTTTATTCAAGGTGCACAAATCTGCACATAATCTGACCTCACCAGATTTTTTTCGGATGATAACGATGGGAGAAACCCATTCGGAGGAGTCGCAAGGAGCAAAGACACCATCATCGCACAATGACTTGAGAACTGACTTAAGTTCATCCTTCGCACTAAGGGGCAAAGGACGTACCTTATGAACAAAGGGTTGAGCGTTTGACTTAAATCTAATCTGGTGTTGAAAACCTTTGACAGTTCCTAACTTGTTGGAAAAGAGTCTGGGGAATTTATCCAGAACCTTTTTGAGATCAAAGGTGTGGTCTGTGAGACATAGGCAATAAGTTTTGGGGTGAGGATCTTTCCTAGAGCCAGCAGGACTGTAGCCCTGAGGAGGATCGCCAAGAGTAATTGGGGTATCAGAGCCTGGAATAAGATGTAGACCCATTTTGGCGAGGTCTTGCCAACCAATGATGTTGCGTCCCCTAACCGCAAGATATACCTCTGTAAATATGGACCTTCCTAAACATTCTAATCTTGAATTGAAGTAACCCAACATATCTATCTCAAACTCGCCAAATGCTTTCGGGTTGATGTCTGTTTGATATAATGTAACGGATCCTTGCCATTTCTCAAGAAACATGACATCTGATAAAATGGTTATGGGAGAACCAGAATCTGCCATGATAGGAATCTCTATATTTCCAAAAAATGCAGTTCCTATAGGACCTTTAACACAATGAGGAGTAAAAACAGAGTTACACTCAATTGATACAATCATGTCTTGAAAATGATCTATACAATCATCAATGGTTTCAGAGTACTCAATGCTGTTGACTCTGGTTGGTCTTTTGGAGGATCTACATGAGCCTTGAAAATGACCTATTTTTTTGCATAGAACACATCTTCTCCCAAGAGCAGGACACATGGGGTAGTTGCCCAGGTGTGATTTAGATCCACATCTGTAACAAAAAGTGTTCCCTTTTTTAACAAATTGTCTAACAGGTTTGTTTGTGGAGACAGCATTGACGGAATTAACAATGTCTTGCGCAGGAGTTTTGAAAGAGTTGAGAGATTGATCATGTTGAAGAGCCTTGGAGGTGATGATAGATCTCTCAATGCTCTTAGCAATATCAATTGTTTCTTGGAGTGAGGGTTTTCTGCAGCTGAGGAGGCGTTCTTGAATCTTTCTTGAAAAACAAGAGAAGACAAATTGGTCACGAATATAAATGTCGGGATCCGCCTCAAACTCACAAGTTGAAGCTAAGAGTCGTAACTGCGCAATGTATTCCTCTACAGATTCATCTTCACGTTGTTTTCTCCTAAAGAAATTGTGTCTTTCAAGCATGATGTTTGAATCTTGGTCATAATGTTTCGCTACGCGAGATAATGCTTCTTTGTAGGAATTCCAATGTTCAGCATCACCAGCTTCTCCAACAGGTGTGGGGAATTTGGGTAAATTTTCGAAGACATGTTGTGCAGCAAGTCCTAAGCAACCATACAGAATTGCAACTTTACGTTCCGGAGAAAACTTGACAGCATCGATGGCAACAATGTGGTTCTCAAAAGCTTTTACCCATTGATGCCATGGAATACTGGGTTTGCCCGGCTGTTGTAAAAAGGGAGGAGGTTGCGCAAATTGCTGAGAAGTAGCCATTAAATAGGATTAGATGAACAATAAAATGTGAAGGATGTAGTACTGTAAATAAAATTATAGTTTAAACAACATATTCACTGCAGTTGATAACATGCAATATTATGAATGAAATGGGAATTTTGAATAAATAGTTTTAAAAAGAGGTGAGCCTGTCACCGATATTCACAGTTCCAGGCCAAACTTTGCATAAAACTTGAAGTAAAATGGCAAGGTGAGTCTATCACCAAATTCGAAGGCTCAAACAAATAAACTGAAAACTGTAAAGTGAAATTGAAAGGGTGTGCCTGTCACCGCGAAAGCGTGCAGGCTGGATCCTACCTGGGATCGAAGAGAGAGATCACGATGGCGAAGAGAAGACAGCTCAGGGAAAAGCACCGGCTGTGTCTTCGCAGCGTTGGGTTAGCACAGTAACCATAAGAAGCTAAGCAAAAGATGGCCGCCGACGTGGGGACGCTTACGTGAAGCGTGAAGATCTGCCAGCATCAGGAGGCATCTTAGGTTGCTAGGTGATGGAGCGTTGCGAGGGCAAAGCCGAGGAGAGTGACGTCATCAACTCGCAGCCGCAAACCTGCCCAAAACTGCCGAAAGTGCGGTTCGTGCCGACCAGGAAACAAAGCACAGGAAACAGGAACCGCATGAGGGTCCTCCGCTTGGAGCAGGTGCGTAGAAGAGCGATGAGAGGGAGGCTCGATGAGGAATCCGAGAAATGTGAAAATTTGGCTGGTGGGTGCTGGACGCGCAGCTTCGTCCGCGTGTCGCCAAGTGAAGTAATGAGGGTCCGGAGATTGTTGAGGTGAGAAAGCTGTTCTTTATTTAAGATTCAACAGCACCCACAACCAGACGCTCCCGCCGCATACCAGGATCTCTGACAACTGAATAAGGTTGTCAGAACCCTGGCACACAGTGTTCAGCATCAGATTGTAGAACCATGTTCAAAGGGATACATAACAAGAGCGAGACATCCTCGAGCCCAGATGCTGGCAAGAGGATGCTCGCAATAGCTAAACACTACACTCACCCATTACTTCTGTGCTACTGTGAAGCAGTTGAAGGCAGGGGCAGATTATGTTCAGGGCCAAACATAACATAAAATTATAGATGGGTAAAAGTTAATAACTGAAATGTTTTTCACCTTGAGGTTCTGAGTGACATCATAGACAACTCGAGCTTCGCTCCCGTTGTCTATTTGATGTCACTTGGGAACCCCTTGGTAAAAGACATTCCCGTAATTCACTGTTACCCATCTATAATTCTAAATGACATTGTTTCCTTTCTTTCATTGCTTTACATTCTGGAGGCTGATCCTTAATATCTCTCCCTTTCCTAATCTCCTTTGCCCTTTCAATTCAATTGCTTACACCTTCTTTGGTTGAGATCTAAGTCTGACTAACAACTCAGCACTTGTCTCATATATTTTCTCACTCCCTACCTCATCTGATTCCTTTTCTTCTCAATTTTATTCTGCTTCTGCTTATCTCTCAGCTGAAATTTCATGTGCTCTGTATTCTCTGTAACCTCCCACTCTTTTCACCACCTCCTGCAGAATTTCTCAATGTTACTTCACTCCTGCTCTTGCATTTGTTCACAATAATCTATATAAAGCTGAGCGTAAGCGAGGGAGTCTTAACGCTTCTGTGATCTTGATATTTTATTGCTTCTTTCCTCCTCTTATGACTCTGCACTACACTCTTGCCAGACAAAAATACTACCAGCACCTGATTGTTTCTTTCTGCTCGCATTTCACTGCCTTGTTGTATGCAAACAAAGTCTGTCCCCATAAATTCCTGAAATGAGCGCGGGTGGGAGGGTCATCCTCACATTCGAACTCTCATGGCTCATAGCTTCAGGGAATGTTTGGGATGATACACCCCCCAATAAATATTTTCTCTAGTAAATAGCTGGGTGCAAGTGCTTTAAGCTGGGTATGGTGAGGTGTTTGTCGTATTTCACTTGAGATTTGTACCCATGCACACACGTAGAAAAAAAACACACACATACACTCTTGTCTCTGTTTTAAAACGGTTATTTGTCAAAATATTGAGTTTTAGGTACCCCTTAAAATCCGCACTCCCCTCCCTTTTCACCGCTTCCTAAGCCTCCTCCCCCCCTCCTGCCCTGCTTGTCATATAATGTATCTTAAGCAGCGTGATTGTTGAAAAATCTGATGGTCACACTCCTCCAATCTTACTGACCAAGCTATGCCCTTACGAGCTCTGCCACATCAGCAATGCATTATTGCAACCAGGCTATTTAGAGTGGGGTCTTTGGTCAGGGACAGTGAACTTCCACTGTGATGTTTTGAAAGCGGTATCGACAATTCATCTGCCGCCGATAGAGTCAGGCCACATTCTCTTGAAAGTGGGGAGATGGCTAGGGTCAGTAGTGATCATCCGGAGGCTCCATTCAGCAGCATGTTTTATTTGTAAATAAAATAAATTTAAAAAACGTATCAAATGACTGAATTTAAACTTACGTATAACTGGCCTCCTGCATCCAGTCCAAAATAATATTCCCTGACCTACAGCTCTGAGATAAATACCTCCAACAAAAATGCTTCTGACAGTAACACCTGGAGCAATTGCATTTACACCTTAAAAATAATCAAGTAAAAGCCAATTTTGAAAAAAAAAGACATTCTATAAATTAGTTTCTATTAAACGGTAAATGACATTTATCCTGCAAATTTCCATTAAACAGTTTAGTTGAAGTGGTTTCTCAGTAATCGTATTCAAGGAAACCCTTTTTTCAATTAAACCACATACAATCTGGCATTTCTGTTGCTTCCTGTTTACCAGCCTGATTTTTGCTGACTGAGGTTCACATTTGAAGATAAATTCTTTGTGGACACATTTATGCCCGTGGACTGCACCATTGCTTGCATACACATTGAGTCATTTAGTTGTTTCCAGGAATGGACAGAGTGGAACCTGGTTCTGAAAACATAGTGTACCACCTGATGACTTTTTTTTTTTTGGGGCCCTTTGAGCTTGGCGTTGTGTTACATTCAATGTGGGGTTTCCAAGAGTCAGCGAAAGCAGTCAGTGTGCCCTTGGTGGATGACAAAACTGAAGGTCCTATCAATAGGCGGCTCCTCCTAAGCATTCAAATAGACTCTGTGCTGGGGGTGTGCACACTCCCGTATGCAAAATTAGAGGGGTTTAGGACATTTCCATTTTTCTTGTGTAAGAACACCCAACTGAACTCTCAACCAGGTCCAGGTGCTCGTGATGCAGTTCCTTTTCACCATTAGAATCAATCTAGTGGAAATGGTGTTCCCCAGGAGCATTGCTCGATCCATGTCAGTCCTCAAGGTGAAACACTATCTCACATGGCTTTCTGGTGAGGTTAAATAAAACCTTTACTTTTGGCCCCTATTCATGCAAGAGGTTAACGGCACAATTATTTGGCCTCACATAGCCCTGTCTTTCATAAAGCTGGCTCTTTACACTGATGGAGTTGGGAGTGTAAGATTGGGGGACATTCTGGGCAACAAATAGTGTATGCACCATTGACCTGAAGACTGGGTGAATAGGGGCTAGGGGGTCAGAAGAGATAATTGCTTACAGTGCCCCAGCAAGGAATGCCACACAGCAATGAACAAGGCGGTTAAAAAACAGAATTATTCTCTGCACTACATTCTATAGATAGCATAAATATGCACTATCAGACATAGCCTGCTTCAAATACCAGTACTGAATTATTTGCCGAAGACTGGGTAAAGTATTTCAGATAGAGGGCATGATCTGTTCATTCAAACAATCTAGGGCTGTTGCTCTAAAAGTGAATTAGTTGAGGAGGGGAGTGCATAGGTGCCAGAGACCTTCTCGCCTAGTGGCCGCAAAATGCCACAGAATCATAATTATGAAATAGACAGCCATTTTGTGTGCTAATACTACACTCTTGAGAAGTTCTTGTGCATGCGGGGCTGGTTAGAGGGGATTCTAACCAGCTGGTGGTCCAGGTCTACTAGCCCAAACTTGGGGTGCTCATGATATTTCTTGGAGTGTAAGATAGTTGTCTCAGGGAGCCCCGGCAGAGAGAATGTGCTAAGCAGTTCCCTGGTGTTTGTCCTGTAAATACAAAATGTGGTGGTCATAATGTGACTTAATCTTCATAACCTGTTTCTTGACAATACAAGTTGACCTGGCCCTTCGGGCCTGTCTGTCACCAACAGGGATTTAAATTGGATATTTGTGTATTTTAGCTTGCAATACATCTATTTGTTTTTCCTGTCATTGTCTAATGTGGCAAATTGCGCAGCTTTACAATTTGTTCTGGAGTAATGTTTGCTACGTCCTACCCCATTAAAAGCGTCCTTGACTTTGATTCAATGGAGACAAGTTGTTGGCAGGACTAATGCTGTTGCAAAAGTGAGGATAGTTCTGCCTATCCCCACTTTAGTGTGTCTTCAATGCCTGTATCCATCACCTTTCCATCTCCCATCCACTGCTCATAACCCTCCTTCTCTTGCCTCTCATTAGATGCTGGCCCTCCACCTCTACCTCTTTTCTGTATTGCATCTAAATGTATGCACCAGTGCTTTAAATTGGCCGGTACTTGTCTGGTACTGAGTACCGGCACTTTTTTATTTTGAGAGGGAGAGTACCAGCACTTCTCAAGAAAAACGTAATACTTTTAATTGGAGAGTACTAGCACTTCTCTGAAACAAGCAGGTACTCTGGTACAGAGTACCTGCACTTCTTTTTTCCATTTCAAGCACTGGTATGCACTGACTTGCTTCCTCTTCCTTACCCATAGCAGTGTATACCCTCGGTCATGATTTACTCTCTGCTGCTCAACTTCATCTCGGCTGCCCATATCCGCCTTGTACTCATTGCCTTTTTCATTCCTTGTCTCTTCTTGTCCCCATGCTCTGGAATTCTCTTTAAGACTCTTCATGCTCCACCCTTAATCTTTCCTTCTTATGTTCTCTTATGGAAGAACATCTAATTATCTATCTATCTATGTCTATCACTTGCCGTTCTTAACTCCAATTGCGTTATTTACAAAAGTTCTTTTCCATTATTACGTTACTTATTTTTTATTTTTAATATTTTAATTATGTTACTTTTAATATTTTTTTATTATTGTGCCACATTCCTTCCATGTAAAAGGCTTTGGCAAAACGACTTTATAAAATTCTAAAAATGAAAAAATAAATAAACAAGACAAGAGATGCATGGAGCCACGTGCATGAAAGGAGTTGCAGGCCTTGAAAAAGCTATCACTAGAGGTGGTTTGAGCTAAAAGGAGAGAATGTAATGTGCATGAAAACAGCAGTCAAAGACGCAGAGAGTCAGACATCATGGGGCAGATTTCCAACCTCCCTGCGCCACCAGTACGTCACTTTTTGTGACGTACTGGAGGCGCATTTCACTTCTCCATATTTACAAGGAGAGGAAAAGCCACCCTGCGTGACTTTTCCTCTCCTTGTAAATATGGCCCCTTCACACGCAGCACTTTGCGTGGAAGGGGCGTTCCATGGGTGTTGCTGTGGGTGTTCCCACGCAACACCCATGGAATGAGACACATTTCCAGATTTACAAGGAATCGTAAATCTGGAAATGCGAGTCAATGCTACGCCTCCCCAGGGGAGGTGTAGCAAGGCGCAACGAGGAGAAATGTTTTCATTTCTCCTCGTTTTTTTCCTCTTTCAAAGCGTGCTGCATTCTACAGCACGCATTGAAAGAGGAAAATGCCTGTAGTAATTGTTTTCGTGCAGGAAGGTGCCCCTTCCTGCACAAAAACAATCTCCCCACGACGCAGGCATCCTTGCACCATGGTGCAAGGGTGCCTGCGCCGGCGCATGGCTGCAGTTTGTGCGCCAGCGCAGGGAGAAGCACAGGAATGCGACATATTATTGTAAATATGTCGCATTCCTGTGTTTCGAAGTGCTGCAGCGTGGCGCAGCCAAGGGCTTGCGTTGCCGCGCTGCAGCACTTCCTTGTAGATTTGCCCCCATGTTAGGACTCTATGGCGTTACGACAAGAAAAAAAGATAATACAATAGGTATAGACACTGTAAAACGTCTTCTGCCCCCAGTCTCTGTGCTTGTAAGAGATCCGGGACACTGAGGTAGAAAGCAAAATGGCGCGGAGTGAGAGGAATCCGTGAGCAAGGGCGAATAAGATCAACAGCAGTAAAGGATGTAAACGGAAGGAAGAGAGGGGCAGATTTACAACTTCTGGCGCATCCCTGCAAATCAGCAGGGATGCGCCAGAATAGTTGCGACACGCAATACTCTCCTTGCGCCACCACGGAAGCGCCGCATTTACAATGCGGCGCACCGTGGCGCAAGGAAAGGCCGATGCGTGTCGCATCCTGTGGCGCAAGGGCGGCGCATTGCTGGAGTCGTGTCGCAAGCGCGACGCAACTCCAGCAATGCTCGTGGGCCGCCCATACCTAACGTGGTGCGCCACTCCTTACGCCTGCTTGAAGCAGGCGTAAGGATTGCGTCGCAGCGGCGTCGGAAAAGTGACTCAGTGAAATCTTGTAGATTTCACTGCGTCACTTTTACGAGGCATTCCTTCGACGGAACGCCCACCCTGCGGAGGAACGCCCACATGAAACCTGACGCAGGTTTCATGTGGCGCAGGGCTTTACAACGTGACGCATCTCCCTAGATGCGTCACGTTGTAAATAATGCGCAACGTGGCGCATGGTTTACGTCGCCGCTGCGTCACAAAAGTGACGCAACGGCGGCGCAAAAGTGGCGCAAGGGGCTTGTAAATCTGCCCCAGAGAGTTTATGAAAAGAAACTCCAGTAGCGGTAAATTAATCCCGTACGTCACTGTAATCCCATCGATTGCTATGTACTTGTAAGAAAATGCTCATTTTAAGAGAGTTCATTTTAAGTGTCAACGTGTATTGGCCAGGGAGGGTTAATTAGAAGGGGAACCAGGAGTTTATTGCCTGACTTTCTCCGGGAGCAGCCAAGCTTGAAGAGAATGCAGAAGCTTGCTAATAGCTACAGTTTCCTAATTTGACTCCAAATCTCCGTCAATAACAATAAGAGATGCCAGGAGAGCCGCGTGGTGAGCGCGCGCGGCTGCCGGCCTTCACTGCTTGTCTCTGGAAGCCTTTATTTGTGAGGTAGCTGTCTGGCACCGGCGGCGCTGGCAGTCCAGGCCCGCAGCCTCCATCCGCTTATTAGCTTTTAATGGGGATCACGGCTCTCATTAATCAGACTTGAGCATTGTTCCCGCCGTGTGTCCAGCTCGTGCCATCGTTCATATTGCGAAATGAGCAAGAGCTGCAGTGAAACAGAGCGTTCTTAGGGAAGTTCACTTTTTTATTTATTTGCACTCCAATGTAAAAGCATTTCGTCCAGAAATACTGCACATAGCCAAAAGTTTTGCGGTGCAAGCATAGCTCAGACACAAACAGTTTGATGGATAACATAAGCTTGGTAGAGTGGCGGTTAGGTCGACTAAACTAAGGTAAGGTCGGGCGGTGGATTCAGAATCACTATTAGATCCAGATGGGAGTGTAACCTCGTGTCTCCTCAAAGAAAGATCCAATCTTGCCCAAATTTTAAAGCTGCTCGTCTTCCCTCCAAGCACCTGCATGTGATATGATAAGAGCACCCCTTTGGTCATCACACACTGCACTAAAGCATTTCCTGAAGGTCACACTATAAACCGACACACTTCCATCCAAGGAAAAGCTAAGGAGTAGTTAGTGTGATGTAAAGTGCATTGGTTCCTTGCACAGTGTGCAGAGCTATAATGTGACTACTGCAATAAAATGCATGCATTTTTGGCCACTTTCAAGTAATCCTGTGTGAAGTTGTTCGTCAAAATGACTTTATCCAAAAGAGTGAAGCTCCTTATCGACCTATAGCAAGGCCTTATCCTCATTTAAGAACCAAAAACATGAATGATTGAGGTCATTACTATTGTTGAACGAGGGGAGGGGACATGACTCATGAGAAGTGAAGCCTCGAGTAGGTCATGATGCCAGCCTATCGCCAGTGGTAGCAAATAGCATACTGCACTCTGCGCATATGACATGCATTACATTTTGCATGTGCATTTGTATAAACATCTGGGATGGAAGTGGTTACATTGCTGCACTAAAGTAAAATCACATTGATGAGGACCCATGACTATTGGCAAACTTGGTTCTCTGTTAAAGTAATCCTAACGTACAATCTGTGAGGCAGTAAACATTGTTTCTGTTATATCAAGTTTTTTGTACTGTGGTAATAAACTGGAATTTGACCTTTGCACTTTAGTAATAAAAGTGTAAATAATTGTAAAAAAGCACCATTGATCTAATAACATGATATAAGGCCACATTGATTTTCACTCCAGTGGCATAAATATCCTTATTTAAGTTTAAGGAAATGTTGCTGAAAAAGATGAATATATTATTCCTAAAGACTAGGTAAACCCAAGGATACCTAGGGACGAAGGTAATTAAGAGCTATAAAAGGAACAAGGGTCCCTAAGCTAAGAATATAAACCTAACAATAATCTGGGTACATAGCAATGAGTATTTATTGAATATATAAAAAAAAATATATATATATATATTTTTTTTTTTTTGTAAATAAATCCTTTTATTTATTTTTTTTAAATATGTTTTCATTGAGTTTTCAAACTTATACAGCAGCTGCTTCCAGTGGCACATGTGCAACTAGCAGAAACAAAATATTCCTCATAAAGCAGTAGTGCAGAAAACATATTATAACATGCATTTCAAAACAGATCCTTTTATGACAGCAAAACCAATTTTTGCACATGTAGGCCACTCTTAAATGCATATATTTCGAGAATCGGCCCCATAAATTGTTGAATTTGACAAAACCTGACTGAGTTCCTCTAGTTTTAGAATGAAAATCCGTCATTAAGCACTGTTTAGTACATGCTCACTTTTATGGCATGCAAGGGAACTCAGGTACAGTGAGATGAAGTGATTGACCAAAAATTTCACAACGTGCTCAAGTGAGGATGATCAACTGAATGGTCTTGTCGAACCTCACTTGGCAATTTAGGCAGTGGAGCACAATTATAATCTGGGTTTATTTACAGTAGCACTTTTTTTTTTTTTTTTTTTTTTTTTTTATTGTGGCTTTCATAATGTTACATACAATACAGTCCTGGTATTTAAGTGGCATTAACATCAAGTATCAAATTTTTGACATACAGATAACACAATCAACAACCCGGTGGCCGTGTATAACAAAGGGAGGAGGCAGATATCATAATGTTACAATTGTCTCCACAGCATGCACTTTACCGTAGTCCATCACCTACGTGCAGGCCTCATTCGTATTAATCGGTGAAACAGCCGTGCGTAAATAGTTCAATAGTGGCTCCCATATATCATTCGGACGAGAGGTTACTGGTAGCTCCTCTGCATACAGCACCAAGTTCTCTCTACAATAGATCAAATCTGTTAGAAATGGGGGTCTCTAGTTGGCAATGGCTGGCCACTGTCCAAGTAGGGACCCTTATTCCTAAGTCAGAGTGAGAGGGCTACCCTCTTTAATACCCCTGCTCAACCCTGTGGTAACGTAGCACGAGCAGGTAGGCTTAACTCAGAGGCAGGGTGTGAAGCATTTATGACCATACACAGTAACACAGTGAGGAACACTACAAAGGGACACCACACAAGTAGTTATAAAAAATAAGTATCTTTATATAAAGGCAGATTTATCACAAGACCAATAACTGTAAAAGCCACAATACTGTCAAAAATAGGATAGCTGTTGAAGGGCTGTCAAAAATAGTTCAAAGGTTGCAAAAATAAGGTTCAAGTTCAAAGCAGTGGTCTCTGCGACCCTTTCTTTCACAAAGTACCTGGGTTTAGTAGCAAAACCAACAAAATGTCGCAAATAAGCTGTAGCGATGATTCTCGGCACGCGAGGCCGGCGATGCGATGAAATCCTTGCCGCAAGGGAGGATGATGCGCCGATCTGCGGGATGCGTGCGGAGACGATGCGACAAACTTCTGCACGCTGGACCGCCGATGCGATGACTTTCTTGCCGCGTGGGAGAAGTCGATGCGGCGATCCTGTTGCGCTGGGCGATTGTGTTGCGATGCGAAGACAAGACGCTCCGCGAGGGAGCGACGAAATTCGGTGCGATGCGATCAAAGTGGCGGACGCACGGCGTCCTCAATGCGATGTCTCGAAGCGATGATTTCTTCAGGGGTTGCGAGTGCGCGGCGACAGCAGTGTGATGATTTTCCCAGCGCGTCTCGGCTGCAGCGGCTCGCAAAGGGGCGTCAGCGATGGTCTCGGGTTGCGAGCCCTCGGCGGCAGCAGCGCAATGATTTTCCCAGCGCTTTCGACTGCAGCGGCTCGCAAAGATGCGTTAGCGTCGATTTCCAACACTTTCTTCTCTGATGCAAACTAGAGGCCCTGGAACTCACAGGAGCCTCATCAGCAGATAGCAATCCTCGCAGGGAGGAAGCAGGAGTTTGGTGGTGGAGTCTGATGTGCCTGAGACTCCAGCAGGAGGCTAGCTCTTTTCCTAGCCCTTGGGTGATTGCTGTAACAAAAATAAAAGTTCTCTCAAAAGGTCCTTTTCCTCTTCTTCAAGATCCAGTGGTCACTGCTGCAGGCCAGTGCAAGAAACAACACACCAGCACAGGGGCAGTCACTTCCTGCAGATTCCTCCAATGGCACGGACAGAGTTTCCTCTCCAGATCCAAAAGCAATACAAAAATGTAGGGGTTTGAGCACAGATATTTATACCCCAAAAGTCTTTGTTCTTAGAAGATACCAGTCACTGAACCTAGCCAGAACCAGTTCTGCTCAGGCCTGGAGCACTTTGTTTACCAGGCTGCATCCTTCCTTTCAGAAAGAGGGGGTCTGCTAGCAGACACACAGTGGGAGGTGGAGCCAGCATTCACCTTGCCAGGCACAGCCCTATTCAGGTCAAGGAGCCACCCCTCCCCACACTCTAAATGCAGATCTCTCTATTCAACCCAGGTCTGACTCAGCCTGCCCTGCCCCTCTAAAACCAGACAGCCAATACACATAACAGCAGAGCACACTGGAAGGCTTAGGCAAGAAAATACCTACTTTCTAAAAGTGGTATTTTCAAACACAGAATATAAAAATAAACTTCAATAAAAGATGTATTTTAATATTCTGAGCTCAGGCATACTAAATTCGTTTTTCTACCATGTCCCTGGGGTCAGTTAGGACTATAGAATGTAATAGTCAAACTGCCCATTCTAGCCTATGAGGAACAGGTAGCCTTACAGTAGTGAAAAACGAAATGGGGTGTAATTCACTACCAGGACATGCTACATACACCAAGGCATGTCCTACCTTACACATACAATGCACCCTACCATAGGGGTGACTTACAGGATGCCAAGGGAAGGTTCAGGGGCTGGGAAGTGGGTGCACTTCACAGCCAAGATGGCAGTTCTGGACTGCACACAGACACTGCAGTGGCAGGTCTGAGACACACTTTACAAGCTGCTTCTGTGGGTGGCACACATCAGTGCTGCAGGCCCACCAGCAGCATTTGGTTTACCAGCCCTGGGCAGGTAAACCAAATAAGCCAATCAGGGATATACCAATTCACATAGACATATTTACACAGGGAGCATTCGCGCTGTGACACTGAATGGCAGTGGCACAGCGCCCAGAGCATCTAACACCAGTAAAACAGAGGAGACAACAGCGAAAAATGGAAGGGAGACCCACGCCAATGGTGCCAGGTCTAACACACGTCCCCTCCAGCTGAAATGTGGGGAGAACTACCCATCCCCTTGGAAGTTCTCATCGCTAAGGCGGAAAAATCTGGACAGACCATCAGCATTGGCGTGTTCTGTACCAGGGCGGTGTTCCACCGTGAAGACCATACCCTGTAGGGAAATGGACCACCTCAACAACTTGGGATTCTCACCCCTCATCTGCTTCAACCATCTGAGGGGCCTGTGGTCTGTCTGAACCCGGAAGTGAGTCCCAAACAGGTATGGTCTCAGCTTCTTCAGTGCCCAGACCACAGCAAATGCCTCACGCTCAATTGCACTCCACCTCTGTTCCCGTGGAAGTAACCTCCTACTGATGAAGGCTACAGGTTGGGCTAGTCCCTCCTCATTTATCTGTGACAGAACGGCCCCCACCCCATGCTCTGAAGCGTCTGTCTGGACAACAAATTCCTTAGCAAAATTGGGCGCCTGGAGTACGGGTGCTGTACACATAGCAGTTTTGAGGGCATCAAAGGCTTTCTGACAGGTGTCAGTCCAGTTCACAATCTTTGGCCGCTTCTTGGAAGTCAGCTCAGTCAAGGGTGCAACAATGTTGCCATACCCCTTGACAAACCTCCTGTAATAACCCGTGAGTCCTAAGAAGGCCCTCACCTGGGTCTGGGTCCTGGGGGCTCCCAAGCCAGGATGGTTTCAATCTTGGGCTGCAGGGGCGCCACCTGGCCGCTCCCCACCTGGTGTCCCAAGTACACCACAGAACCCTGCCCAATCTGGCACTTACTGGCCTTGATTGTGAGGCCTGCTCTGCGCAGCGCCATCAACACTTCCCAGAGGTGGCGCAAGTGGTCCTCCCAGGAGGAACTAAACACTGCAATGTCATCCAGGTAGGCGGCGCTGAAAGCCTCCAGCCCAACCAACACCTGGTTGACCAATCTCTGAAAGGTGGCAGGGGCATTCTTCATCCCAAAGGGCATCACACGGAACTGGTAGTGCCCA
This sequence comes from Calotriton arnoldi, assembly GCA_963921515.1. Classification (NCBI taxonomy): domain Eukaryota; kingdom Metazoa; phylum Chordata; class Amphibia; order Caudata; family Salamandridae; genus Calotriton; species Calotriton arnoldi. Next base: position 127,834 of record CAWUFW010013467.1, read on the forward strand.
TCTGGTGTGGAGAATGCTGACCTCTCCTTTGCCCCATCAGTTAAGGCGATCTGCCAGTACCCAGACGTCAGATCAAACGTGCTGAGGTACCGGGCAGCCCCTAACCGGTCTATGAGCTCATCAGCTCTGGGGATGGGGTGCGCGTCGGTCTTGGTGACCGAATTGAGACCTCGGTAGTCCACACAGAACCTAAGTTCAGGAGTGGCACCAGGCGTTGCAGCTTTTGGTACCAAGACCACGGTGCTGGACCAGGGGCTGCTAGAGGACTCAACCACCCCTAGGGCGAACATTTTGGAGACCTCCTCCTTAATGCAAGCCCTGACCCTGTCAGTCACCCTGTAAGCCTTGTGCTTGACAGGAGAACTGTCCCCGGTATCCACCTCATGGACGCACCAATCAGTGACACCAGGTACCAGGGAGAACAAATCAGAAAATTGCCCCAACAGGTGGTGACAATCTCTCTGCTGCTCAGGGGTCAGTGTGGTGGAGAGGATCACACCCTCCACTGACCCATCCTTCTCTTCTGCTCACAGGAGGTCAGGGAGAGGCTCACTCTCCTCCTCAACCCCATCATCTGTGGCAAGAAGCATGCCCACTTCAGACCTCTCAAAGTGGGGCTTCAGGCGGTTCACATGCAGGACCCGCAAGGGGTTCCTGGGAGCCTGGAAGTCCACCAAGTAGGTAACTGGACTTTTGCGCTCCACCACCTCAAATGGACCGGTCCACTTATCTAGGAGCGCACAAGGCTCCACTGGGGCCAGTACCCAAACCTTCTGACCAGGTTGAAATTCGACCAGAGTGGCATTCTGGTCGTGCCAACGTTTCATTTCTTCCTGGCTGGCTTCCAGATTTGCCTCAGCAATCTTTCTGAAACGCCGAGTCTGGTTCCTGAAGGCCAACATGTAGCTAAATACATCTTGGGGAGGTTTCCTGGGAGATTGCTCCCAGCCTTCCTTGACCAGACTCAGAGGTCCTCTAACCGGGTGGCCATAGAGGAGTTCAAAGGGACTGAACCCTAAGGACTTCTGTGGCACCTCACGGTAGGCAAACAACAGGCATGGCAAGAGGACGTCCCACTTACGCCTCAGGGGCTCTTCTAGGCCCATGATCATGCCCTTCAAGGTCCGGTTGAACCTTTCAACCAGACCATTACCTTGGGGGTGGTAAGGAGTGGTGAACTTATAAGTCACCCCACACTCCTTCCACAGAGACTTCATGTACTGGGAGATGAAGTTGGTCCCCCTGTCAGACACCACCTCTCTGGGGAATCCCACATGGGAGAAAATCCCCATCAGTGCACGTCCCACCACGGGGGCTGTCACTGTCCTGAGCGGGATGGCTTCAGGGTACCGGGTGCCATGGTCCACCAACACCAGGATGAACCTGTTGCCCATGGCTGTCTTGGGGTCCAGAGGCCCCACAATGTCAATGCCCACTCGCTCGAATGGGGTACTCACAACTGGAAAGGGCTGGAGTGGGGCCTTGATCTTCCCCCCACTCTTCCTACTTGCCTGGCAAGTCTCACAGGTCCTGCAATGAGTGTCTGAACTCTTGTGCATCTGGGGCCAATAAAAGTGGGCGGCCAGCCTCTCAAAGGTCTTGGTCTGCCCCAGATGTCATGCCAATGGAATGTCATGAGCCAACCCCAGTAGGAAGGCTCTGAAGCACTAGGGTACCACCAGCACACGGGCTGACCCTGGCTCAGCAGCCTTAGGCTCGCTATACAGGAGACTGTTCTCCCACTAAATCAGATGTGAACCAGACATGTCACCTTCTGCCTGGGCTGCAGCCTGTCGCCGCATACCCTCAAGAGAGGGGCAAACTCTCTGCTGCTCACAAAATTCCTCCCTGGAGGGTCCCCCTTCCCGCTGCCAATGGGTCAGCTCAGGCAGGTCCCCCAGTTCGGCGATCTGCTCCCCGGTAGGCTCCAGGGCATCCCCTTCAGGGTCTGCTCCTTCCTGGGCCGTGGGAACCAAGGGGCCGGCTTCCCGCGCCCCCTGCCCCTTCTCTCTAAGGCAGGGATCTGGGCCATACTCTCAGGCTCCAGATCCTTCTCAACACCCTCCTTGGCTGCCATGGACCGAGTGGTAGCACACGCCCACTCCGGCAGACCCAACATCTCTAAGTGAGCCTTCCTCTCCACCGTAGCCCACGGGGAGTCCTCTAAATCATTGCCCAGCAGACAGTCTACAGGCATGGTGGGCCTCACAGCTACCTGAAGAGTTCCTGAGACCCCCCACTCAAAGGGAACCTGAGCCACCTCACATTGGCTCTCTGAGTTGTCTGCGGACACTACTGGGTAGAATGCATGGGGGACAACCTGCTCTTTGGACACCAACCGGGAGCTGACAGCAGTTACACTGGCCCCTGTGTCTCTTAGAGCCTCCACCCTATGGCCATTGATGGTCACCCACTGCCTGTATTTTCTAGTGTTAGCAGGCAGTGCAGGCTTGGGGACCATCTCAAAGTCCCCTAATGAGACAAGGGTCAACTCTACGGGATCCCACCCCTCTTGGGCACCCATCTCCTCCTCTCCCAGGGCTACACTGGCAATCTGGCGGGGTGGTGCACGGGGTGGTGTTCCAGTGGCCCCCCTTTGGGGGCACTGGGGATCAAAGTATCTGTGGCCCACTTGACCACAGTTGTAACAAGTGGGGGGCCCCCTGGGAACAGGCCTACCTGTTGGGGGCCCTGGCCTCCTTTCTTGGGGGGGCTGGGACACCACTGCTTGGTTCCCTTGGGGATTACTTTGGGGCCCTCGGTGGAACTCCCTCTGTTGACCCTTGTCCCCCCCACTCCTCTGCTGGGGACCCTGCCCACCTTTGGCGAAGTCTCCCACTGGACCCTTGCGAACCCGGTTGCTCACCCAGCGGTCCGCCTCCTCAGCAAGCTTTCTAGGGTTAGTCAGCTTGCAATCAATTAGGTGCTGGCGTAGCTCAGGAAAACAATTACTAGATAAATGCTCCCATGCAATCAAATCATAAAGCTGCGCAAAAGTTTCTACTTTGCTACCTTTTACCCAGCGTTCCATGGCTCTGCAAAAAAAGACACATACTCAACCCACGTGGTACCCTCTAGCTTCTTGCAGATCCTAAACCTCTGCCTATACATCTCAGGGGTCAAACCATAGCGGGTCATCAACGCGTCCTTCATGTGGGCAATACCATCCTACTTTCTGGGGGCAGGTCCAACAAGGTATCCCTCCCCTCACTCACAAAGCGTCCCCACAACCCCGCTCCCCAATACTTCTCAGGGACCCGGTGGGACACCATGGCTAATTCATAAGCGGCAAACCATTGCCCAATATCTTCACTTTTGTGGAAATCCTTAATAACCTCCTTGGGTATATACACCCTATTCTCAGGGTGCACTACAGGTATGCTGCCACCAGAGGGGGAGATCTCCATACTCTTAGCTTTAATCTCCAACTCCCTCAATACTCTCTCATGCTCAAGTTTCATTCTCATAATCTCAATTTCTAACTTCTTGTTCTCTAGGTCCCGGTGACCATCCATTTTAAGCTTAGCCATCTCCATATTATGCCGCCTATCTCTCTCCCTGTCCTCCAGCTCTTCTGGGGACAGACCCTTAGCGGACACACTAGAGCCCGGGTTGGAAAGGGCTGGAACTCCTACTAAGTCTACTACATCGCCCTGCTGCTCTCCTGCATTCTCTCCCACCTCCACAAGCTCTCCTATATCCTTAGGGGCATCCATGGCTTCTAGCCAGGCCTTCAGAGCCTTGTAATACTCCTCCCTTCTAGTGAGACCTGTGATAGGGACTGTGAATTGCTTGCAAAAATATTTGAGCTGCTTGGCATTGTAGGTTTCTATTTTCTCTTCTTCCCAGGAGAGATCCTCTGAGGCATTGGATCTGGGCTTGCCCATTGTAGAAATAACTGGCAATATCAATAAAGGACAGAAGAAAACTTCTAAAAAAAAAATGTATGCGGGTGAAAAATCACCGGCAATATCAATCACAATATAGGATCCAAAAAACTCTCAGAAATGTGTGCGGGTGAAAAATCACCGGCAATATCAATTACAATATGGGACCCAAAAACTCTCAAAAAATGGGCGCGGGTGAAAAATCACCGGCAATATCAATCACAATATGGGATCCAAAAACTCTCAGAAAATGTGTGCGGGTGAAAAATCACCGGCAATATCAATTACAATATAGGATCCAAAAAAAACTCTCAAAAAATGTATGCGGTACGTTATGGTCTGCACTCACTAGTAGTGTACACTATAATTACTGTATGCGATCATCAATGCAAGTCCAGATCCTCACCGCTGACCACCAATGTTAGAAATGGGGGTCTCTAGTTGGCAATGGCTGGCCACTGTCCAAGTAGGGACCCTTCTTCCTAAGTCAGAGTGAGAGGGCTACCCTCTTTAATACCCCTGCTCAAACCTGTGGTAACGTAGCACGAGCAGGTAGGCTTATCTCAGAGGCAGGGTGTGAAGCATTTATGACCATACACAGTAACACAGTGAGGAACACTACAAAGGGACACCACACAAGTAGTTATAAAAAATATGTATCTTTATATAAAGGCAGATTTATCACAAGACCAATAACTGTAAAAGCCACAATACTGTCAAAAATAGGATAGCTGTTGAAGGGCTGTCAAAAATAGTTCAAAGGTTGCAAAAATAAGGTTCAAATTCAAAGCAGTGGTCTCTGCGACCCTTTCTTTCACAAAGTACCCGGGTTTAGTAGCAAAACCAACAAAATGTCGCAAATAAGCTGTAGCGATGATTCTCGGCACGCGAGGCCGGCGATGCGATGAAATCCTTGCCGCAAGGGAGGATGATGCGCCGATCTGCGGGATGCGTGCGGAGACGATGCGACAAACTTCTGCACGCTGGACCGCCGATGCGATGACTTTCTTGTCACGTGGGAGAAGTCGATGCGGCGATCCTGTTGCGCTGGGCGATCGTGTTGCGATGCGAAGACAAGACGCTCCGCGAGGGAGCGACGAAATTCGGTGCGATGCGATCAAAGTGGCGGACGCACGGCGTCCGCAATGCGATGTCTCAAAGCGATGATTTCTTTAAGGGTTGCGAGTGCGCGGCGACAGCAGTGTGATGATTTTCCCAGCGCGTCTCGGCTGCAGCGGCTCGCAAAGGGGCGTCAGCGATGGTCTCGGGTTGCGAGCCCTTGGCGGCAGCAGCGCAATGATTTTCCCAGCGCTTTCGACTGCAGCGGCTCGCAAAGATGCGTTAGCGTCGATTTCCAACACTTTCTTCTCTGATGCAAACTAGAGGCCCTGGAACTCACAGGAGCTTCATCAGCAGATAGCAATCCTCGCAGGGAGGAAGCAGGAGGTTGGTGGTGGAGTCTGATGTGCCTGAGACTCCAGCAGGAGGCTAGCTCTTTTCCTAGCCCTTGGGTGATTGCTGTAACAAAAATAAAAGTTCTCTCAAAAGGTCCTTTTCCTCTTCTTCAAGGTCCAGTGGTCACTGCTGCAGGCCAGTGCAAGAAACAACACACCAGCACAGGGGCAGTCACTTCCTGCAGATTCCTCCAGTGGCACGGACAGAGTTTCCTCTCCAGATCCAAAAGCAATACAAAAATGTAGGGGTTTGAGCACAGATATTTATACCCCAAAAGTCTTTGTTCTTAGAAGCTACCAGTCACTGAACCTAGCCAGAACCAGTTCTGCTCAGGCCTGGAGCACTTTGTTTACCAGGCTGCATCCTTCCTTTCAGAAAGAGGGGTCTGCTAGCAGACACACAGTGGGAGGTGGAGCCAGCATTCACCTTGCCAGGCACAGCCCTATTCAGGTCAAGGAGCCACCCCTCCCCACACTCTAAATGCAGATCTCTCTATTCAACCCAGGTCTGACTCAGCCTGCCCTGCCCCTCTAAAACCAGACAGCCAATACACATAACAGCAGAGCACACTGGAAGGCTTAGGCAAGAAAATACCTACTTTCTAAAAGTGGTATTTTCAAACACAGAATATAAAAATAAACTTCACTAAAAGATGTATTTTAATATTCTGAGCTCAGGCATACTAAATTCGTTTTTCTACCATGTCCCTGGGGTCAGTTAGGACTATAGAATGTAATAGTCAAACTGCCCATTCTAGCCTATGAGGAACAGGTAGCCTTACAGTAGTGAAAAACGAAATGGGGTGTAATTCACTACCAGGACATGCTACATACACCAAGGCATGTCCTACCTTACACATACAATGCACCCTACCATAGGGGTGACTTACAGGATGCCAAGGGAAGGTTCAGGGGCTGGGAAGTGGGTGCACTTCACAGCCAAGATGGCAGTTCTGGACTGCACACAGACACTGCAGTGGCAGGTCTGAGACACACTTTACAAGCTGCTTCTGTGGGTGGCACACATCAGTGCTGCAGGCCCACCAGCAGCATTTGGTTTACCAGCCCTGGGCACACATAGGCCACACTACTAGGGACTAACAGGTAAACCAAATAAGCCAATCAGGGATATACCAATTCACATAGACATATTTACACAGGGAGCATTCGCGCTGTGACACTGAATGGCAGTGGCACAGCGCCCAGAGCATCTAACACCAGTAAAACAGAGGAGACAACAGCGAAAAATGGAAGGGAGACCCACGCCAATGGTGCCAGGTCTAACAAAATCCTTTAGCCAAAGTTCAACCTTGGGACTGCAGCGGCTGTTCCAAGACATTGCCACTCGCCGTTTGGCTAGAAGCAAGGCCACCCGTGCCAGCCTGCCCCTCACCCCTCTAAGAAAGGGGAGCAGACCCAATAAGCACACATGTGGCGTGCAGGGCACATCAACCTCCAGGATTTTGGACAACTGTTCAATTACCGCCCGCATGCGCATCCCCATGCTAAATGCCAGAAATCTGCACTAGAAGCACTACAGCGCGTACATGTGTCTGTGTCACGTAGCCCAAACCTATAAAGTCTGTGAGGTGTGTGGTAAACCTGATGTAGGAATTTAAAATGAATGATACGCAAATTCCCATTTGATGTGAGGGATCCAGTCAGACTACAACAATGCACCCAATCGTCCTGTGACAGTGGGGGGTCCAGATATTCATTCCACTTGTTCAGACTGGTATTAACAGGGAGGGTCCTGTCCTCTCTAACAGCACAATATAGTTTAGTGACCAGTTTGTGTCGAGTCGGACTAGTGAGTAAGACGCGCAGGGCGAGAGACTCTGGGGGCTCTGCGGGGAACGTCGGATAGTAGGCATGAGCCGCATTCCTCAGTCTATGGATCGAGAAAGTAAATAAGAGGGTCTGTCTGGTGTTGAATATATTCAGTGTCAGCAGGTGTCAAGAAATAGCCGTTAGGATATAAGTCCTGCATTGTATCAATACCTGCCTGAGCCAGTATACGCATAGCCCCTTTCTCATGCGTCACCGACAGGTTCTCGTGATAGGCAAGAGGCAGCAGTGGAGAGTATATTGGCAATTTACCAGCCAGTCTGCCCAGTGCCTGCCAAGCTGCGATCGTCGTATTGATAGTATTAATCGCAGTACGGGAGGTGAGCCGGCTTCTATGAGTTAAGATGGAGCCTAACGGAATGGGGTATGCGTCCCAGTGCTCCACCGCCACATGTGGGATGAAATTGTGATTACTAAACCAGAAATGCGCGTTTTGTGCATGCGTGCATAAATAATAGACGTGTAGGTCAGGCACCCCAAATCCCCCATGTCTATAGTCAAGGGTTAGTGTGCGCCAGTTTACTCGAGCTTGTTTTCCGCCCCATATTAGACGGAGCAGTAGGAAACGTAGTGTTTTAAAAAATGGTGTGGAGAGAGGGATCGGTATGTTATTAAAAAGATAGAGAAATTTAGGCAATACCACCATTTTTATTAAGGCAATACGATCGGCGAGTGAAAGCGGTAATCGAACCCATCTGTCGATCTTGTGCTCCAACAGTGTGATGGCGGTGCCATAGTTCTCACGAACGACTCTTTCAGGATCACGGTGCACCCAGATCCCCAGGTATTTAACTGCGTCCACCGCCCATTCTAGTGGAAAATCCAGCTCATGTGGGTGTGTGCTTTCAGTCAATGGTAAAATCACTGATTTGGACCAATTGATGTGTAATCCGGAAAACCTGGCAAATCTTACATACTCCCGCAGCACTGCTGCCAGGTGTACTTGGGGCTCGCGAATAAAAAGCAACATGTCATCCGCATACAGTGAAATGATGAGCGGACGGTGGTGCAAATTAAGGGCCGCATGTTTATGACGTTGCCTTATGAGACATGCCAGTGGCTCCAGTGTTAAGGCGAACAGGAGGGGCGAAAGCGGACACTCCTGCCGGGTGCCTCTAGTGATGGGAAAAGGTTCCGAAGTGTGCCCACCCACCCGGACTCGCGCCGTAGGCTTTGCATACAGGAGTCGTACCCAGGTGATAAACATGGGGGGAAGGCCCATCCGCTGAAGAATGAAGAAGAGATAGTCCCATTCAATTGAATCAAATGCTTTGGCAGCGTCAAGCATGACTGCTGCCGCTGGAATATCAGGAGAGAAAGTGTGCAGAAGGGCAAATAGCGTACGGAGGTTGTGGGATGTAGAGCGCGTGGGTATAAACCCCGATTGGTCCGGGAGCACCAGATTTTGCATAAGTGGATGGAGGCGGGTAGCGATTATCTTAGCCAAGATCTTTACGTCTGTATTAATTAACGATAAGGGACGATAGGAGTCACAGAAATCCGGTGATTTATCTTTTTTTAATAGGGTTATAATGAGAGCTTCACGAAGGGAAGGGGGGAGCACGCCGGATTCGTGGGCTTCAGCGTACATCTCTATCAGAAAGGGGGTGATCTCCTCAGCATAGGCCTTGTAGAATTCGGGTGGGAATCCATCCAGCCCAGGCGCTTTTTTGTTAGGCAGAGAGGCTATCGCCGCACGAATATCCTCCACTGTGATGGGCTGACTGAGAATTTCTCTCTGACCATCTGACAGCCACGCGATGGCTACGTGTGACAAATACTCATCCAGCTCCTCAGCAGCCATATCGCACCGTGACGTGTATAGGTTCATGTATGTTTGTCTGAACTGGTCTGGAATATCAGGGACGCTGAAGTGGTCCTGCCCAGCCCCATCTGTGATTTTAGTAATGACGTTGTGATGTGTGCAGTGTTTGATCTTAGTTGCCAGATGGTGCCCTGGTCTACCACCCTCACCATACGACCGTGCCACTGCACGCTTTGATATATAACGGATCTCTGAATCTGCTAGTTGGGCATGGGTAAGAAGAGCCTCCTTAATGGAGGCTAAAGTTGCATCGCAGGGTGCCCGCTCATATTCGCGTTCAAGCTGGGACAGTGTGGTTTCTACTCTGTTGATTTGTCCCCGTAAGTCCTTGAGAATACCCGCAGATGTGCTGATACAGTCGCCGCGAATGGTGGCTTTAAAACCCTCCCACAATACCCCGGCGCTATCTACAGAACCCTTGTTAGGATCAAAGTAGCGGACAATGGCTTCGCGAATAGATTCCAGGTAAAGGGGATCCAGCAGTGCCTCAGTGCGAAGCCGCCATGTGAAGGCCCGGGGAACCTGTTGAGGGATGGTAATAGTTAGGCGAACCGGGCAGTGATCGGAAAGTGTGCGCGGCAAATGTTCCACCCCAGTCACCCACCCTGCCACCTCCTCACTCACCAGCCAGTAATCGAGTCGGGACCAGCTGCCATGGGCTGTGGAGATGTGTGTGCCCTCCCGCAACTCCGTATGTCTGTGACGCCATATATCAAGCAAACCAAGTTCCGTCATCCCATTGCCAATCACACGTGCTGCACCCGGGGAGTGCCCCTCTTTGCCACTAGATTTGTCCTTGCCATGGTCCAAATGAGTATTAAGATCACCCCCCCAGAAGATTGCAGCCTCCGGCCAGTCACGCAGTACAGCAAGGATGCACTCAAAGAGGTCGGGGTCATCTATGTTGGGCCCGTAGGAATTCACAATAGTGATCAGTTTGCCTGCTAGCGTACCGTGTACCATGGCATATCTTCCTGCACAGTCAACATGAGTGTGGTGTGCCGTAAATGAGAGGCCTTTCTTTACTAATATGAGCACTCCTCTACTGTAGGAGGAGTAGGAGGAGGCCAGTCTGTACCCAGCCAGCGAGCCCCAACCAACGTGTCTGTATGTTTCGTGAGGTGAGTTTCCTGTAGGATAGCGACATCAATTCTATGGCGTTCTAAGTGAGGTATCACCTGTCTAATTTTTTTAGGCGAATTGAGCCCCCGCACGTTCCAGGTAAGGCAAGAGATTGTCAGACCGGCATTATGCATGTCAAGAGTAGCATGTATGAGAAGAGGAATCTGCCTGCATCCAATACAGGACTAGGGGTATGCCGGCTACCTCCAGCAGGAGAGCAACAATATGTGGCCACACAAACAAACCCCAAAACCATACCCACCACCCCCTCACCCCCCACCCACTTTAGCAACCCCAACGCGCCAAAGCCATCCCGTAACCCCAGAACCAAATCCCAAGTGTTGTACTGGGGAAAAAAACATATGCGGGGAACACCCATATAGGGGGGACGCCAGAGCACAAACTCCCTCCCGCTGAAGTGAGGAGGTGGCCGAATCCTTGTGCATTGCCCTTCCCCATCCCCGCACCCGCTTGTCAGAGGAACATACATGAGGACACACCCCAACAATAAGCACTGCAATACATTGTAGAATAGCAGGATAGCAAAAAATCAAAACAGCCTGCGAGCTATGTCAGCACCCCCGCCTCGTCTCAGCCCCTCTTACCACCCAGACAGAGTCAACCCCGGCCACTTGCTGAGTTGCCTAATGCAGTCTCTTCCGCATTATCTACATGTCTGGGTGAGCGGTTCCGGCGAGAGACAGACTTGGCAAAGTCCAGTGCTGATTTAGGGCACGTGAAAAATTTGTATTTCCCATTATCTTCCACTTGCAGTCTTGCCGGGTAGAGCATGGCATAGGGTATTTGCGCGGCCATCAGCAGTTTCTTAGCGGGCTGATATTCCCTACGCGCCTCCTGCACTGCCATGGTGAAGTCTGGATAAAAAGCGAGTGTATTTCCTTCGTGTACAATGGTACCTTTTTCCCTTGCAAGACGGAGCACTGCATCTCGATCTCTATAATTTAACAGCCGGGCTATTATGGGCCGAGGCGGGGCGCCCGGGGGCGGCCGCACAGCCAAGGATTGATGCGCACGCTCTACAATGAGAACCTGGGACAGGTGCTCCTCACCGAAGATGTCTCGCAGGAGCTTTTCGAGAAAGGACTCCAGGCGGCCTGTGTTCGTAAATTCTGGCAGGCCCATAAAGCGCACATTGTTGCGTCTCGATCTGGCTTCTAAATCTTCGTTACGGGCCTGTATGACGGCCAGAACCTTTTCCATGGAGGCCGCCTTTGTTGTTACTTGCTGCAGGCCATCCTCGGCGTCCGAAATCCGTGTCTCCGCCTCCCCTAATCTTTGGGCATGTTTGTCCAGTTTGGAAGACATATGGTCCATGCGAAGATTGAGATGATCGATTTTACCGTCAATAGATTGTAGACTGGCCTGCACAGCAAGAAGAGTCTTATCAATATTGTTAAGATGGTCAGTTGGCGGGTCCACCTCAGAGTCCGATGCTGCATGTTGAGTGGCCCTGCCAGTTTTCCGTGGCTCGAAAGTGAGTCGGGGCTGGCTTCTCTCACTTTTCCCCATGTCGTCCGCACGGGCCAGTATTATTCCGCTTACAGGGGTAACACCGCTTCACAGGTCTAGCAGCCCGGGTAGCGACCCGCCTCACAGCTCAATAGAGGGGCAAAGCAGCGATGATGAGCGCCTCTGAAGCAGCCAGTCCAGTCCGCTGCCCCCCCAATGCACACACGGCCCAGGCTACTGCAGCAGCAATGCAGTAAGGAGTACAGTCCCCACAGCCGGTCCACCTTGGGTGGCTCAGAGGGCCCCGGGTGACTTCACTTTCAATGCCGGCAGTGCTACACAGATCCCACAGCTCCAATAATAACCTGCCACACAGCACAGTGAGGAGGGTACGTCAGTGATGATGAGCACCCCTGTAGCGGTCTATATCACTGCAAGTGCCCACACAGTCAGCGTCGCTATAATAGTTATACAGCAAAACGGACAAACCCTGCCGTCACTCGCAATGAGGTGACTCAGTGGGCCCAGAGATCACAGTCTAACACTCGCAGTAGTGTCCCAAGGATAGCGCTGCTTACGGCCAACGGGCGTTTTGGCCGCTCCAATGGGCTGTGGCAGCAACTCCTCCCGCGCGGCCCGCACTGTCGACAATCCAGGGCGAGGATGCAGAGTAGGCCCCAATGCAGCGTCGGTGTGCAGACTATCGCCGTGGGCGCTGCAAGATCACCGCTGATCACCAGGTCGGCAGAAGCGGGCCGATGTCACCGCTGGCTCCCCCCCACAGTGGGAAACATAGATGTGCGACCCTTGCTCGCATCAGTCCAAGCCACCAGGCACAGCCGCAACAGCCACCGGTACCAAGCAGCGGGACCCCGGTGCAAGGCCAGCGCCTCAGGCCCAGTCCAGTTCACTGCACGGCCCTCCTCACAGGGCCCTCGGAATGCGGGGGGGGCCTTCCACGGCAGTAGCTCAGCGCTGGCAGAACCCCAGGAGGCAGCCTTGTCTCCAACGAACAGCGAGACACGCCCGCACCGGCCCGGCAGCCGACCACAGCACCAGAGGACGCCGCCCGGCCCACACCATGAGCCTGGTGCCCGCAGGCCTACCGACTACAGCCCGGAGGCGGCGCAGCCCCGAATCACCCAACCGAGCAACACGAGGACCGACCCTTCCACCCCCGGGTGCGCCGCGTCGCCTATCGGACACCCGGCCTGTCGAGCCAGGCACTCACCTCCAGGCACCCGCCGCCAGGCCCAGCCCCGGCCTACCTCAGCACGGCCCAGCCCGGGGTCACCACGTTGACCGCGAACGCTCCGGAGCCTCTCCGCCCATTACTCCTCCTCAGCAGCGATCCGGTCTACAGTGTCCAGGAGATCAGTCAGCAACGCCTCCGGGTACTGTGTCCTGTAGTTTTCAGCCAGGTGCGGGGCAGGATGGCAAGGATAAATGACGGATTAATAATCCGGCCGGCGGAGCAGCTCTAACGAGCGGCCATTTTGCTTTGCGCTCTCTAGCGCCCCCCAAAAAAATAATAAATATTGAATTGGGTAAGTAGGAGTATATACTCCGACATGGTGTAATCTAACAGGTGTACCTACACAAATAGGCAAGGGAAGCGTTTATGACAATTTTTAAAATATCACACGTCACCATTTTCATACTCACTTCTGCGTAAGAACAATATTACATAATTATGCGGTCAGAGTGATTTAGTCGACGACGTTTCGATCCACTACACACATGGGATCATCATCAGGACAATACAATGTTTGCCTGTATACATAACCGGTGTAAAATACCTGCAAATACAAATGTGACCGCAGTACAACTGGACCACAGTCTTTTTCTGCCAAATATCCATGCCTCCAGTCATGGGAATACCACTGAACTCTATTACTAATGTATTAGCCTTAATAGTGAAGGCACCATTAGGCGCCAACCATGGTAATGGGCTTGCTAGAGCCAGTATCCTAGCAAGCAAGGGCTGCCACCATCAATGGGACTCACTCCTGGTGTGCTGAACTTATTCTATTACCAAGGTTAATAGAGAGCATGAAAAATGGAAAAGAATAATGCCTGGTCCTAATGCCGGGTCCTAAACAGGTGAATTAACAGATGGAGTGTGCTGTGCTGCGAATTAATGGACAGAGTGTGCTGTGCAGCAGGTAGCTGGCAAGTTCTCCAGCACCTGCCAGCTAGCCGCAGCACAGCACGCTTCATCTGGATACGGCTCGATTGTTAATTCGCCTGCTTAGGACTCAGCATTAGGATCCGGCATTATTCCTTTCTATTTTTCATGCTGCCTATTAGAATAATAGAATACTGGCTCTAACAAGCCCATTACCATGGGGGTGGCCTATTATACCCCTATTTAATGGGGGGAATTAAAAATATATATTTTAGGACATGCAGGTGCTTGTATCAGTAGTGGGGGTGACACTTCTTCACTGTTAAGGATTGAGACTAGGAAGCGGGCTGAAGAGTTTTATGTGTGAGGATTTATTCCCCATGTTCTGCCGCAAAATCCCCTTCAAGTACAGAGATAAAAAAAGAAGCTATTTGTGCTTTTGCATTTTTCTCTCAGTGTCGCACCTGTGCTGGTTGCTCGAGTATGTGTGCTAGGGAAGGATGCACTTCTATTTTCTATATAGCTGACAAGTAAGTGCCACATGTCATGTGTGTGCTGGGATTTTAATTTTTTATGATGATGCATTAAGGTAGGTTATGTAATGTTTTTATGTATGTTATAGAGGCGGTGATTGTGCCTCTGTAGTTACGGTTAGGTCAGAGTTTCCATTGAAAAAGCATTGTTATTTTCTTAATAACTTCTGTGCCATTCAGCATACCTGCATGAAATGTTCCAGAAAGATAGTACGTCAACTTTGGGTTCTTCATGCCAAGTTTCATGCAGCTCCATCCTGCAGACTAAGCTATACCCCTGTTCATACATATCTGTAATGAATAAATACACAAATGAACTCATGCTACCATGAAGCCTCACGTTGCTGATGCTGGGAAATAAATATAGCCTACCAAAGCCTATTGACCACATATCATGAACAATAAGGTTGTTATGACTTCTACAATTCAAGATGCCCTTCCTAGAAATGGTTGGAACTTCCAGTGAATAGTTGTGAGTGTAGAGAAAGATCTTCCATCATGAACCACCTCTAAATGGGATAAACGATACCACTTCTTTATAAGCGAATGTGAGGGCTCTATGTGGCCTAAATGAGTTTTATTATGAAACCAAACAGAACCTCGCCTAACATAAAGTATAGTATGCATAATGCACGTGGACATTAATGGAGTATGCTGTGGAAGATTTTGTATCACTGAGCACAGGTTGCAGGTGTCAACCAAGCATTGCATAATTTATGCAGGTAATTTCAGAAGGTGGGCACCAGACTTGGATCACCAGCAAAAGAGAGAAATGCAAAAAAAAGATAGAAGTGGGAAGAGAAAAGTAGGAACTCAGCAACAGAAGGAGAAAGCAGCAATGTAAAAAAAATAACCTGCTAGTGATAGAGGCAGGAAGTGTAGAGTGGTGGACGAAAGCGGCATGACGTGGAATCAGAACTAGACATCCTTGGGATTTAGCAACTCCATCTTTCAGTGGTGTTGGCAGTGGGCTGCTAAGAAAAAACTTTGGACATCTGCATTTATCTTTCTTAACAAATTAATCACTGTAATCATCCTAGGCAGTGGTAGGAAGTTTAATTGAGAGAAGAGGTTGACACAATATATCAAGTCCAGAAGTGTTTTAGTGTTAGGTTCCTCTCTGTTGCAGAGCCAACTGATTGCCAAGATAAGCCCAATTATGAAGTGCTCAGGGTGTTGTTATCAATAGTGCATCAGGTGCTGTTGCACCGGGGCTCAGAGCTGTGAGGGGCCTACTTCACCCAAATCAATGGCTTTTTCTTCCTGTAAAGCCAGGAGGTGCAGGCTTTACATCTAGGCCAGTCCTTGCATCAGGGCCAGAGCACCCTGCAGCACCACTTGAAGTGCTGAAGATCTCAAGGAGCAAAGGTAGGTGACACCTTCCAAAGAGAGCACACACTGTCATTGGTTGGTGACAAGGACACGATTGTTGGTCAACATCTAGTCACTTAGAAAATGTTATTCGTTGACATTGGGCAGCTCTATGATAGTTAGTAACATAGATGTGTTTCAGTATCTTAGCGCCTTCAAGACATTCCGATAACGAAGTAGTTGGCAAATGTGACCGCCTAAGTATTTCAGTTTGCTGCACTCCACAATCACTTGGGATGAGGCCAGTGTTTTTTTTTTTTTAATGCGAGGAAATAAATACGTTTGACAAAGTCAATATGCAATCTGAAAAAGATTAGCTATAATGAAAGAGTGAGTTATTGAGAAGGCATTTCCTTTAAGGCTGTCCTGGTAATCCGAAGTCTTCTGATCAAGCCTTCACTTTCCCAAGGCGGGTGGGATTGGGTAATAACAAGTCACAGTCTAGGCAGCTTTTACTGCGGTCCCAGGCTGTGAGGCTATCTTCTGTCCTTATGGCTAATCTGCATCTGCAATATTAATGGTGACACGATGAATGTCTGAATAAATACATGGTTTTGTTAAATGAAGGCATATATAACAAGTAACTATTTAGGAAAATTGTAATTTACAAATACTGTGCCTGTAGTTTTGAACCTGCTTACCTATGCTGAAAAGATAATAAAGAGATGTAATGAAGTCAGAGAGGAGGGATGAGTGAGATAAAATAAAACAAAGCCTGCCTCCATTTTAGACACCAGTCTCGACGTCCAATCTACTCAGCCAGGCGTAGAGGCTTGAAAACAGGAGATGTGCAGTCGGGTGGTGTTAATCAAGACTGACCATGTGATGGGGGATCTTGAAGAACCTTACTTCAGGAACAGTCCCCGTCTACACTGGGGCTGAGAGGGTCCAGTGGAGATACTGGCATTTCAACCCAGGGGTCTTAAATCATGCTCAGTGGCTCCTCCGGTATCACAGATTGAGTCAGTTGAGATCAGGTGCTTCAACTTTTGTCTGCAAAATGAAGACCAGTTTCAATGAGTCATACCTCACACCCTTGTGATTCAGTCACAGTGAGTTGAGACATGTTTGTATCTCTTACGTAGCGCTGGTGACGCCCGGTGCAACAATAATTTTTGGCATCTCCCCCTGACCTCCTCCTCGGATTCCCTCACTACCACCGGGAAAAGGTGCCACTTATCTCTCCATAGCCCCTCTCTCATATACATTTAATTTGCTTTAAATCACTGGTAAAGGCCGATGTTGCTAATAAGAATCTATATCTACCCAAACTAACCCTTTTTACAGTAGTGCTTCGCACAGGTAAGGGCGGTGTGGCGTGGCTGGGTGGGGGGAGGTGGAGGATGGTGAAAGTGTACATACGACGGGAGAAGTAATATTAAATAAAGAAAGAAATAAAACCATTTACTTTGCACTCCCCGCATCGCCGACTCACCCGCCTCACCGCTCTTACCTGTGCTAGCCTCCACTGCCTTTTTAGCAACATTAGGAATAGGTAATGAAAGACTAGGAAAAAAAACATAACATCCTAAGTATCATGCAGTTTGCATGCAGCTCTTTGATGACAGTTCGTCAGTTACTGTTCTATATTAGGGTTGCTTCTTCTGAACTGGGGTAACACAAGGATCTCGCTGACAAAAGCAGTAATCAATTCAGTTATCCACATAAAATACAGATTTGTGATTTGCACAGTACGTGTTCTTTGAAACAGGCATATTAACCCTCTGTGCTATGTTATGCCACTAGACAAAACTTCCAATCTCTCTGTCTAACAGGAACATTAATCACAGGAGTTATCTTGAAATTTGCATTGCTGCCTGAAAGCTGGATACTCAAGGAGCTCTGCAGAAGGTGTTTTGAAATCGTAAATGATTGCTGAGCATAGCTCCCCCCTTGAAGTCAGCGCCCCCTCCCAGTTCAGCGCCCAGTGCGGCTGCACCAATCGCAGTGCCCTAAAGCTGGCCCTGCTCTTACCTGACACAATATTCCTCTCACTCGTGATCTGGTACCTAAATGAATTGCACCAGCAATCTTTTGAGATCATCACTGGCATTCAGTGAGTGAAAGGAGGGAATTAAAGGCCTTGCCGGTGCATAAAGGCTACGAATGCATTGCCCCACTTATTTGCGTCTACGGTCACGTGCCATATACTAGATTGGACTCAAAGCTTCTCTGGACAAAACCTGATAAATGTTCTTGAGATACGACGTCATCGTAATGGAAAGATAACGTAATTGGTGTCAGAAATTTCGTTGGCTATGGTACATATGATACAGTAGTGTAGAAAGGTGATTTAATGGCCTGGTCTATTCAAAAGGATACCCCTGTCTGTCTTGGTTCTGTTAAACGTCATGGCCATATCACAACGCAGCCTTGGACGTTATAAAGCCTTTATTGAATTATTTTATGTGGTCTATGATACTCGAGTTATTTTGGCAGGTGGTGTGATTGTAATCGTTTCGAAATTGCATGGTCTCGTATGCGTATGCTCATAAAATTCTAGGTAAAGTTTTGTAATTTCATTCAGAAAATGTATACATTAAAAAAATACTGTACGAGCAAAACGCCAACAAAAACGATAATGAAGAAGAAAACCCCCAGACGTTTTGTGGGACTCTTTTTTTAGAAAAAGAAGTAAACCATATTTTGGGGTTTTGTCACGTATTTCAGTTTTTATAAAAGAATATTTTCCAGTACAAAAAGTTGAATATTACCAAAGAAGGTACTCACAAACTATCAAAAATTAGCAATTTAGTGATGCGCAAATTATTAATCTTGCCCACTTCTGTCGATCTAATTATAATTTTGCACAGTTGTACTTTTCTGTGCTCTTGTCGTTTCCTACTTATTTAAATTCTGCCTGGTTGTGTCTGTATGTTGGGCATCTTTGCAGTACCAACCTGCAGATTACGCATCAATGATCTATATGCTCCATGGACAGAGTCGAAGGGGCATACTTATGAAATAGTGGTGCAGGGCAGCGCAGCAAGTCACCTTGCTGAGTTGCACTACGTTACTGGGAAAGGGCAGGAATGTGCCGTATTTAAGGCATATAGTGCATTCCTGACTTTTCCCCCTGCACTGGCGTGCAATGGGCTGCCTAGTGCCAATGGTGCAAGGGTGCCTGCGTACCATGCAGGATTGTTTTTGTGCTGGAAGGGACACCTTTCTGCGCCAAAACAATCCTGGGAGGTTTTTCCCTCTTGTGCCGCACACATAGAAAGAGGAGAAATAAAGATATTTTTCCTCGTTAAGTGGGGGAGACGTATCTTTTCGACACATTTCCAGGCTCCCAAGGGGCATATTATCAAGAACGGCGTTAAAAATTATCGCCGGTTTAGCGGCAGAAAACTGCCGCTAAAGTGGCGATAATGGGCTTGATAATATGCCCTTGAGAATTCCAATAGAAGTCCATGTTCAGGTGTGAACATGGGCTTCTATTGGAATTCTCCAGGGCATATTATCAAGCCCATTCTTGCCGCTTCAGCGGCAGTTTTCTGCCGCTAAACCGGCGATAATTTTAACGCCGTTCTTGATAATAT
The DNA here is from genome assembly GCA_963921515.1 of Calotriton arnoldi. Lineage (NCBI taxonomy): Eukaryota > Metazoa > Chordata > Amphibia > Caudata > Salamandridae > Calotriton > Calotriton arnoldi. Next base: position 147,014 of record CAWUFW010013467.1, read on the forward strand.
GCCCCTCTGTTCTTGTAAATCTGGGAATGTGTCAAATGGCATGGGAGTTGCGTGGGAACACCCACGCAACGCCCATGGAATGCCTACCCATAGCAGAGTAACGCAATGCAGCAATTTATGATGCATTGCTTTACTCCAGATTTTTTGAGCCGCTTAAAGCCACACAAAGTGGCTTTGCATGGCTCAAAAATCTGACTTAAAGTTTGTGTCGCTCTTACACCACATTGCGTGGTGTAAGAGCGACGGAAACTGGGTCATACATATGGGCTGCAGTTCTTTTTAGTGTATACTTGGTTTGAAGAAAGGGGAGCACTGTTTGGAACAGGCCTTTCAATTGACCCAGTATTTAAATAGATATCCAGCCTAAGTGAACTTTAATACCAAGACACTCCAAAACCTTGCTGTTCAAGGGCAAAGAAAGGCATTGACGATTCATCTTCACAGATATGGAATTCATGCATTCTGGATTGTGCTAATGAGATCATCACCTTCGCTTGTCATCCGCTGGGGCTATTTACCTGCGGAGCCATTACTCCTAGGCCTCTGAGACTGCCATCCATTACCTGGGTCTTCTTTAATGTTGCTGTCACTTTGTAAGCTGTAAAGACCCTCATCTCTCAAAGCTAACAGATGATAGCTGTGCAAAAGACTGACTGTGTCGCATCAATCGCGCCAGACACTGCCCATTGTAAAGTAATAGAGGAAGTGCTAGTGAGGAGGCCTCAGTGAAACACTGACACAGGAGCACATGCGATAGAAGTCCTCTAGGAGAGCAGACAAGCATAGAGGGCAGAGTAGAGCACTTGGTGCAGCCCATTAAGCAGAATCAAAGGCTTCAGGGAGCAAGGCTTGACCTTCGACAGTGACCTGGTCACAGCACCCCTTCACACATTATCCACTGAGCGTGGACTTTGGCTATGTCCAGGTGTCCTTGCAGATGCAGAAGCTGTTGACTTGCTGGTTTACTTTTTAAAATAAATTTCGGAAGCTTTGTGAATGGTGAAGTTTGAGGAATTTAAAAATAAAGCGGTACAGCTTCAGTGGGCTTTTGTGTTAGGGAGAAACTTTTCCCACTTTCTTTAAAATGCCCAATGCCCAGCATGTCTCCTCACACCCACCTTCACTTCACAGTGTTCCCTTTAGGATCACCATGGCCTCAACAGCTCACCCCTTGGTGCACCATGCAAGGCCCAGCCCCTATCTCATTCTGGCCCCTACCCCTTTCCCTATCCCCTGCGCCACTAAATACCGACCTTGGGGGGCCATATTTATGAACAGGTTTGTGCTGCGACACAAATCTTAAGTCATATTTTTGAAGCCACGCAAAGTTACTTTGTGTGGTTTCAATGGCTTCAAAAATTTGGAGTAACACAACGCAGCGCAGATAGCTGGGTTGCATTACTCTGTGCAAGGGAGGTGTTCCATGGGCATTGCGTGGGTGTTCCCATGCAACTCCCATGGGTTTTGACGTAGTTCCAGATTTACCAAACCTGGTAAACCTGGGAATGTGCCAAAAAGATACTCCTCCCCAGGAGAGCAGTAACGAGGAGAAATATTTGTATTGCTCCTAGTTTTCTCCTCGTTCTATTAGTGCTGCACTCTGCGGCACACATAGAATGAGAAAAAAGCCTCTCATGTTTTTTTTGGGGCAGAAAGTTGCTCTTTCCTGCACAAAAATAATCCTGCCTACAACACAGGCACTCTTTCACCATGGTGCAAGGGTGCCTGCATTAGAGCTAGGCTGGCATAACAGCACCAGCGCAAGGGAAAAGGACAGGAATGCACCTTATTGGATACATTCGGCGCATTCCTGGCCTTACCCTGTGACACAGGATAGCACACCAAGGTGACTTGCTGTGCTGCTCTGCGCCACAAAATTCATAAATATGTCCCTTTGTGTCCACAGTTGTTTCCAATGTCCCATGCGCAAAAAAGATCTAGGGGCTTATTTACAAGCCCCTTGCGCCACTTTTGCGTAATTTTTAAAACAGGAAAAGTGACGTACGGGTGGCGCAAGGGGCTTGTAAATAAGCCCACTAGACTAGAGTATACCTTAATGCGATCAACAATTATACCGACCGCTAGAGTCGGGGAGAAGGGCTCCATTAAACCGAAACGGAGTTGCGCAAAAGCATCCTCCCGCGGTTCCTGATTGCCGCGGAATGCGTGCGACCTACCCGTTGCTCTGCTCGGCTCGAGTGAGCACTAAGTTAGACATGTGCATGCAACTGTCCCCTTAGGAGTAGTTTAATTAGTTTTCTCACGGTCCTGACAAATTGCCTTGATCTTTCCAGACTTTACCGGCAAGAAACATGTTGACCATCAGCTATACCTTGAGCTAACGTGGACCATTATATCCATACAAGCCCACACTTGTTTTTAATATAACCTAGGGTTCAACACATTAAACAACATGATCGACGAATCCCTAAGAGTTTTTTTTAATACCTTCCAGCACTCTACTCACACACGAAACCTTCACCACCACACTCACACTTCACAGATGGCAGCTAAAAAGAACTCCGGCAAAGAGCCCCCTCGCGGGGCCCGTTGGGCATTGCAGCGCTGGCCAACGAGGAGCTGCCCAATGATGAAGTATGACACCCCTCGGGGTGTGTGAGGGCTCTTGCTCCAGAAGGATCAGATCCCTTGGACTCGATGCATTCAGGACCCTACCGACCCACCATTAATAGGAACTGCACACCTTTTGTTTTTCAGTCTTATCCAGGGGCGTGTGTGCCGGACCTCCAACTAGCCCTTTGTCCCCCCTTGTATAGTTGGTACAACATATGCCCTGCAGGTGTCTGCTCTCTGCTGATTAGTCGGGGTGTGTGAAGAAAAGTTCTGCGGATCCTTCCTCACCCACCCTCCAAAGAAAGGCATTATAAAACAAGCATTGCAGATTTTTTTGTTGATACAATGTAGCATTGGCCAAAAGAAGAAAAATACATGAGTACACAGCTGCAGGGGCCATACAATTTTGTAAGTGTTCACATATGTGATGACGTGTGTGCACATGCGCACCTACAAAATGATGTGGATGTGATTTCTTTTTTTTTTTTACTAACCCAAGATTGATCAGTAAATAACAAAAATAAATGAAAATGAAATAGTGCATAAACACTTTCCTAAAGGAGGAGGCCCTGTCAAAAACTTGCTGACTGGTCCTCCACAAAAAAAAAACTAAATCACAGTTTGGAAAAAAAAAAATAAGGTGGTAGGCGTGGGGGCAACAGAGGATCAGGTTGGGAGAAACAAAAGGGAGTGGGGAAGGGAGAATTGGGACAAGAGGATAGCAATATGGAGGCATAGAGGAAGCATATGAGCAAGAAAGAAACAAAGTGACGCACCAGCGGCGCAATGGGCTTTTAAATAAGCTGCATAGAGTGTGGGAGAAGGAAGGAATTTGACAAGGGGGAGAAGCACACATGAGAGACCTTAGATCAAGAGGGAAACTGCAACACTGAGCGCCAGGGAGGTAGTTGGTGGGGCTAGTAGCACATTAGGAACGCTTGAAAACACAGGCACTTTCATGAATTGGTTAAGCAAAAAGAAAAATGTAGGGGCTTATTTACAAGCACCTTGCAATGCCGGTCACTTTTTCCCATATTAAAAGTGATGCAACGTCAGCACAAGGGGCTGTAAATAAGCCCCCTTGTTCCCTAGAAATGAGTAGTGGGAGGATAGAAGCCAGCCAATCAGAGAGATGGTAAAAAAGCTACATACAGGGGAGATACAAACACAAGATGGATACACTGGGACAAGCAGATACAAGGAAAGTCAGTCAAGAAGAAGCAAATAAGGTAATGGAAATGACAATAAAACAAATTGATACTTAGCAATGGGTGGGCTGAATGCCCCTGTAAGTTCTTAGGAAGCCCACAATAGGCCATTTTGTAACGAGACAGCTTATGATGTCTCGGTTCGACTTAAAAACTTTTAGGAATGCGACTTAAAAACTTGTAGGAATGCTTGCAGAGACAAAATAAATAAAGCATGTCTGTCATATGTACCAGTGGCATTAACAAAAAGAGTAAAGCTCTGCTGTTGCCGGGTACACTTTCAAAAGTTATGAGTTAAGAATAGCATGCCCTACATCCTGAGCTGGCTGGAAAAGCGAAAGGCTGGTAACTGCAGACTCAGTCAGAGTCCTGGTATTGGGTGCAAGGTGTTGCTGGAGCTCACAACCTTTGTACAGGAGCAGCAGAGCACATGTTAAGCTCTTGAAACTCAGGCTTTATGATCAGATTGACAGCATGAGTTCAAAGGCACTGAACTGCACCCTGATCCTTCTGGGCATGGCCACAAGCCATGTGTTGGGAATGTGCCCTTGCTACAGGGTCTTCTGGGATTTATTGCCTTTTTATTGAACCCTATTTTTGTTGGCAGGTAGAATTCTGTGCACTTTATCCCTTCTAACCAATAGCAAAGTGCTTGTGCTCTTCCTGTCAAACATGTTAAAAGTGGTATACACTTAATTGGCACATTTTATTTACCTATAAGTCCCTCATATATAAATAGTATTCAGACACTGTTGGTGGGGGACTTTGGTGAAATTTGATGACATTTTATTTGAAACTGTGTTTGTAGCACTGTGGGCTTTTCCTTTTTTAATCTTTGCAGTATTAGTTTTTAACTCATTGCACGTGTACCTTAGCACTGCTTGTGCGTTCTGCCATCTAATTAGTTTTGCCGTTTCAACACTATTTTTCCTTCAGTTGTATTTTTCCTTAGACTATCACATTTTGCACCGCCATTTTAGTTAGTGCTGTAGTCTCCATGACACAGCTTCATTCGCACTTTTTAAGGAGACGAGCTGCGCCACCAGCTCGCCAATGCCAAGCCCGTGTGCACCTGTCCACACACCGGCCCTGCACAGTGCCAGCCAAGCTGCTGTTTTGGCTACCAATTCCTCTCTGCAAGACTGCTGTTCTTCCCAGTCGCTTATAAGGTATTCACGCTGCAGAATTATTGAGTGTTGAGGTGCAGTGTTTGGGCCTTGTCAGAATGCAGTCATTTTTCTCATCCTTAGTGTATAATGTGGGCAAATTGTACTATTCCCATGAGAAAATTTCTACAGATACTCTAGATAATATTAAGGCTTGCCCTCTTTCCATCCACAGTACCACATATAACAAAGGTATTCCCCCTTGCAACATAAGATCGCCTTAATAAATGCTAGATCCATGTTCAAGCACTCCACAGACATCCATGAGATGATCAACTCTCAAGCACTCAATTTGCTTTTTATAACTGAAACTTGGATCTCTAATGACTCTGCTTTCAACCTTGGCTGCTCTTGTCCATTAGGATTTAAAATATTGCACCTCCCTCATCAAGCTTGTAGAGGTGGTGGGCTACCCATTATTTTTAAGGAAAGCTGGAGCATCAAAACTCTACAGCTTGACAGCCCTCACTTAGTTGACTTACTCAGCTTAGAGCTAAAAACTTCTCCTTTGGTCTACCTAGTTGGGGTGATATGTTTTCTCCCCCAACACCTGCCACTAACTTTGATCATTCCTTGAACAAATTGATTTTATCCCTGGTATTATCCTACCGTCATTTTTTATCCTAGGGGACTTTAACATTAGGATAGATGACATCTCAGATGCTATTTCCAAAGATCTTATTTTTCAATGAAGGCGGTTGGTTTCATGCTACTGGTCACCGAACCCACTCATAAAGACAGTCACATTATTGACATTATTTTTGCCTCAAATAATTTGATTATACTCTTTCAGGTATGGACTGATCATTTTTTCATCCTCTTCTGTTTTCAAATTTCTGAATCCCCACACCCCCTTCGACCGGAACAATCATCGTGGCACACCCTTGGTCCAAAATGTCACCTGGAGCCTTGTCGAGCACGCTCATTACTACCTGTCTTTGGCCAAATAATTATCTAGTTGAGGCTGACAGTAATATTTCAGCCTCAACTGGGGGCACACAAGTGCCTGAGTCAGCAGCTCTTTTACCACCTGGACGATCTGTGGAGGACGCTGCAGTTTTATGTCAAAATTGGATTAAGCAGACCCAGGACTCTTGTATTCTGTTCAAGAAAATGTGTCCCTGCAAAAGGTCTCTGCACCATGGTACAATGACAACCTCAGACTAGCTAAACTTAAGTGCAAAGCTATTGAAAAGCACTAGCAAGCAAGTTACTCTATGGAAATGAATTCCAAATTAAGAGCTCAAAAAAGTTACAATGCACACATATATGCTTTTATAGTGGAGTATTATATTAATACAATACTCCAAGCATTCAGCACCTCTGAACAGCTTTTCCCTGTAGTCCAGTCTCTAGCAAAACCATCATGCTCCTCCAATACAGTTGAACATTCCCAACAGCTGTGCTATTCCCTCTCACTGTATTTTGAGGACAAAGTTGCTAATATTATTTGGAGCCTCACCATTCCAGTTAATCTAGTCAATTCAGATTTATCATCTGATCCCATTCAAGAGAGAAATGAGATGGACAGTTCATCCTGCAGGATTAGAAGTCTTGCCTCTCTCCATGCCAATAAGATTTGCAGCCTGGTTAATTCCTTATCGTCAGACTCACACTTGCATACTCTGTCCCTCAAGTTTTGGAAACTGGCATCAAGTCATCTAGAGCCTCCCCTCTAATTAGTTTGTAATCTTTCACTATTTACTAGTGTAATGCTATATGTAACACCAGTAGATAGCAATACAGTTATGGTGTTTCCTCTCTTGAATAAACCTTCAGTTGACCACTCGGTCTCTTTTAATTTTAGACTTATTTCCTTATTCCCTTTTCTGGTGAAAAATTTGCAAAAACATGTCAACAAGCTTCTTTCCAATTTCCTTGACGATCGTGATCTTCTTGATCCATCACAGTCTGGCTTTCAGCCAGCTCATGATATGGAATCTGCATTTGTAGCTGTGTTAGATTATCTTAGAATGGCAGCAGGTAAGGATCATTTAGCAGCCTTGATGCTACTAGCCCTGTCTGTTGCCTTTGATATAGTAAATCATAACATCTTGATTTCTAGGGTAAGGGAAGTTAGTAGTCGAGGTGTGTCCCTCTAGTGGTTTTCATTCTATTTGGCTGGAAGAACACAAGTGATATATCTCCCTCCTTTTGTATCTATGTTCAGAGACGTTGGGCAGGGAGTCTCTTAGGGCTCTTTCCTTAGTCCTACTTTGTTTAAAATCTATCTGAAACCTCTAGCAAAAGTAAATCATAACCATGGAATTAATTTCATAAACTACACAAATGACACACAAATTATTTTGTTATTACACCAATATAGTCCTTTGCCACTCAACTCTTTTCATAAGTGTCTTAGGAACATATCCTGCTGGCTAGAAATGAATTCACTGAAATTCAATGGGGACAAAACAGAAATTCTCCACTGCTCCTTTGGCAATCCCCCTCTTCCTTTACCAGACATTTTTTGTCTTCTATCTACCAATTCTACTCTGACTGTCTCCCCAGTGGTTCGTAACCTGGGGATTTAAATGAATACATATTTGTCCATTTCTACTCAACTGAACTAACTTTTTTCTACGTGTCTTTCTCTGTTGAAGACACTATGCAAAATCTTACCATTTCTCCACTGTCAACTTTGACCGCAGTTGGCCCAGTCACCTATTTTGAGCCATCTGGATTAATGTTTTGCTCTGAAGCTAGGGGCTCCTGACTATCTCGTCAAATGGATGTGTCAGATTCAGATGCCTGCTGGCAAGATTGTTATGTCCCACCTTTGCTCTTTTTCTTCTTCAGCAGCATTGTATAAATTGCATTGGCTTCCCGTCTGTAGGAGGATTAAGGTAAAGGCTTTGTGTATAATACACAGAGCTTTATATCAGTCTGCCCCTTGCTTTTTACAATCAAGACTCTGTTGTTACATACCTTCCCGTCCACTATGCTCTGCCTATGATAACTTACTTATTGTGCCCTGAGTAAATAGATGCCAACTTGGTGTTCGTTCATTCTCGATGCAGGCCACTCAGTTGTGGAACTCTGCCTCTATAATTATACCAAATTGATGGCCTCCTGATGTTTAGGAAATCCCTTAAACCTGGCTTTATACACTTTAGTAAAAAATCAACAGAAGAGAGAGGGAAATAAATTAAGGAGCACTCTTGGTCCCCCAGACAATATATTATAAACAACAAAAGAGTGTACCTTAGTAGAGAGAGAAGAGCAAATGTGCAGAATCCCACTAGGTTATATAGAAAGCCCTCACTCACCAACCTGGTTGGTGACATGCTTCATCATTGGGCCCCACCGGGAGAGGCTGAATGCCACCCCGGTGTGCTGCAACGCCAGAATTACTGCAGAGCTGGAAAAAATGTGATTTGATAAAAAAGGTGAAGGTGAGTTAAAAATGTCTGAATTGTGTCAAAAAATATGTTTTATTAATTTGCCAATCAGACATGGTTAAAAATAAGGTGTTGGACAAGAAACTGAATAGATTGTTCAGCTATGTCCCCTAAGATCTGGTCAACATGTTTCTGCCTATGTGTGAGTAATTATTCAGGCATTCGTCAGGACCGAAGGTGAAGTGAAGTGAACCCCGGCGGTATGGACGCTCTAAGGCCCACCCTAACCTGAGGTTATAAATGTAAAAAATAGATTCTGACTGTAATAGTCATATGATCCTCGTGATTGAGAGGAACCGAGTTTACTATCCGGTGTAACGACTGAATACACCATGGGTCTCGGGAGGGGGGTGGTGGCAAAATGGCACACCGCCTTCGCTGCCAGGCACCCGCTTGGAACCTGCGTCGACCCTCGTATGGCCAGACCCCGCTGGGTCGACGCAGGTTCCAAGCGGGTGCCTGGCAGCGAAGGCGGTGTGCCATTTTGCCACCACCCCCCTCCCGACACCCATGGTGTATTCAGTCGTTACACCGGATAGTAAACTCGGTTCCTCTCAATCACGAGGATCATATGACTATTACAGTCAGAATCTATTTTTACATTTATAACCTCAGGTTAGGTGGGCCTTAGAGCGTCCATACCGCCGGGGTTCACTTCACTTCACCTTCGGTCCTGACGAATGCCTGAATAATTACTCACACATAGGCAGAAACATGTTGACCAGATCTTAGGGGGACATAGCTGAACAATCTATTCAGTTTCTTGTCCAACACCTTATTTTTAACCATGTCTGATTGGCAAATTAATAAAACATATTTTTTGACACAATTCAGACATTTTTAACTCACCTTCACCTTTTTATCAAATCACATTTTTCCAGCTCCGCAGTAATTCTGGCGTTAGCACACCGGGGTGGCATTCAGCCTCTCCCGGTGGGGCCCAATGATGAAGCATGTCACCAACCAGGTTGGTGAGTGAGGGCTTTCTATAGAACCTAGTGGGATTCTGCACATTTGCTCTTCTCTCTCTACTAAGGTACACTCTTTTGTTGTTTATAATTTATACACTTTAGTACATTCTGGTTTTTGATCTGTTGGCCTCTGAGTTTGTCCACTGAGTTAATTCTCTTTCTTACTTCCCTGTCTATACGCCAGGATACCTTTGAGTAACAGAATGCACTCTACAAGCGGAAATAATAATAGTAAGATATGGTACTACCTCTACCCAGGGCCTGTAAATAAAATGCTACCTGTGGGCTGCAGCACTCACTGTGCCACCAACATAAGTAGCACTAGAAAATCATGTCGCTTGACCTGCCCCTGCAGCCTCTGTGTGCAGTTTTAAATTGCCATTTAGAGATGGGAAAACAAACTTTTTGCTGCTACTTCAAGTGAAACTATTCACTTGTAAACTGGCTGCACAGTGTGTGAATCTATCAATGATGAATTTACAAAAATGAAACAATATCTCAATAAATTTGTTAAACAATATCAGCAGTAATCTATTTTAATTTGACAATTTCATCCATAATATATGTCACTGCTGTACAATCATATGTGTTAACATTTGCACCACCGTGCTGTATCTCAATTGGTAACAACAAATTAAACAAAAGAGGGTAAGATGGCCTATTTCACAATTGAAGTTGTCAATTCCAAACATATATGTGTTGCCCAATGCATTTCAGGGTCTCTGTCTCTTCTTCACAGGCCACTGTGAAATAGGCCATTTTACCCTCTTTTGTTTAATGTGTTATTCCAATTGAGACACAGCACAGGGTGCAAATGTTAACACATATGATTGTATAGCAGTGACATATATTATGGATGAAATTGTCAAATTAAAATAGATTATTGCTGATATTGTTTAACAAATTTATTGAGATATTGTTCCATTTTTTGTAAATTCATCATTGATAGATTCACACGCTGTGCAGCCAAGTTACAAGTGACAAGTTTAACTTGAAGTAGCAGCAGAATCTAACGTGTGTTAGACAGTCACATGCCCCTGACCAGCACGCTAAACAGATATATTGGTACACTATACTGAACAGTGTCTTAAAAATACAGATTATCAGGTGTGAGCAATACAAACACACGTACAAAACAAACCTTTTGCCAGGCCTGAATCTTACTTTTTAGGACTTATAAGTCACCCCTTAGGTAGGCCCTGAATGCCTAAAGGGCAGGGTGCATGTATTTAAAATGTAGGACGTGTATATTTAATATTTTACTGTTTTACGTGTTCGGTAAGTAAGAAACCTCCAAAGTTGTTTTTCACTGTGGCAAGTCTGGCACTCCCATAGGAAAACACTGAGAAATACTATAACAAAGTATAGTTCTTAATTTCAGTTTGGGAGGAGCTAGAAAAATGATTTAAGGACTAATTTTATATTTTCTGCTTCAGTCCCTCAGCACAGACGGATTTGGCGCCCTATCCTCCGTGGTGGTGTGTCTCACTAGCAGGGCCAAGCTGGTAATTATTGGTCAGAATTTCTGTCGCTGAGGCAGCAAACATTAAAGAAGCATTTGGGGGAAGCCTTTCTCTGCTCTTTATCTCATACAGGTGCAATGCCCAACGCATTTTGGTACGGTACTTACACCTTGATCCCTGTGATCAAGGTCCGAGTACCGGACCAAAAAGCATTGGGCATTGCACCTGTATGAAATAAAGAGGAGAGAAAGGCTTTAATTGTTGCCTCCTCGGTGACAGAAATTCAGATCAAGGACTCTTTTTAATAGTGATTTAAAATTAATTTAATGGTCAAGTCAGATCATATATTACTATTTTGGAAATGACACTTTTAGAACATAGTAATTTTCCTGCCTGAAACCAAATGGCTTTCCTGCCAGTGTCCAGCTGTCACCTGACTCCTCACGGCTTCCCTGTGCATCTGAGGTAGGCCCACACAAAACCAAAGCCATCTTTTATCATGGACACATTTTTTTAGGTTGCCTTTCCCTTCACACAAAAACCTTTTACACACATTTGCTTGTGTGACAATGTTGGATTAGTTTCTCTGAAACTGCTTTGCTTACAGATTCTGCTTTGCGTAACATTATCACATTTCCTTGAACTAGGGCCGGCTTTAGCACAGATGGCGCCCGGTACGACAATCATTTCTGGCGTTTCCACACCCCATGACCGCCTCCTCGGATTCTCTCACCATCACCAGACAAAAGTGCCCCTCATCTCTCCAATAATAAGTGTTGGACTTGGCCCTTTTTTCATGGTCATCCCAGAACTTTTTGCCTTCCTCCTGTTTTTATTCTGACCTGTTGTTGGTGGTTTTGTGACTCTGGGCACTTTACCACTGCTGATCAGTGCTAAAGTGCATATGCTCTCTTTTGTAAATTGTGTTATGGATTAGTGTTTCCATGATTGGCTATTTGATTTACTTGTCAGACCCTAGTACAGTGCACTATGTGTGCCCAAGGCCTGTAAATCAAATGCTGCTGGTGGGCTTGCAGCACTGATTGTGCCACCCACAGAAGCAGCTTGTAAAATGTGACTCGGGCCAGCCATTGCAAAGCATGTGTGCAGTCTGGGACTGCCATGTCGACTTGGCAAGTGCACACACTTGCCAGACCCTTTTCTACATGTTAGTCACCCCTAAGGTAGGCTCAAGGTACCCCTGTGGGCAGGGTGCGTTGTATGTGAAAGGTAGGACATGCCATGATGTGTGTGGCATGTCCTGATAGTGAAATACTGCCAATTTCGTTTTTACCTATTGCAAGGCTATCTGTTCCCATAGGCCAGAATGGGAAGTTAGTTTATAACATCTTATAAACCTAACTGACCCTAGGAACAAGATAGGAAAATAAAGTTTAATATGCCTAAACTCAGAATGTTAAAGTGCATCTTTTAGTGAGGGTGATTTTTACATTCTGTGTTTGAAAATACCACTTTTAGAAAGTAGGTATTTTCTTGCCTAACCATCCAGTGTGCCTCTGCTAGGTTTGTGGATTGCATGTCTGGCTTTTGGGTGACAGGGGCTGGAGCAGGGCAGTGGCTCCAGAAGTCTGATGAGTCAGGGCTGGGCTGAATAGGCTTGGTCTGCATTTGGAGTGGTGGGAGGAGTAGCATCTTCACCTGAATAGGGCTGTGCCTGCCTTCCACAATGACGGCTCCACCCCCCTGTGGTGTGTCTGAAGCCAGGGCTCACACTGACAAAGGAGGTTGTTGTGCACTTGCAAAGTGCCCCACAGAACTGGTTTTGGCTGGGTACAGACACTCTTTGCCTTCAGAGAACAAAGGATTTTGGTGTATAAAAAGAGGGGCCCAGACCCCAGACTTTTAGATCACTTCTCGGAAATCAAGAGGAAACCTTTGCCAAGGAGAAGAGCCGGATAAGCTGAGGAGGAATACTGCCCCTGTACTGTTTGCTGTCTGGGGTTGGCCTGCAGTGGCTACTTGCTGCCAAGGAAAGGAGAAAAAGGACTTTGCTGTTTGCTTTGTTACCTGCTTGAAGAAAAGATCTCCAAGGGTTTGAAACTGAGCTGGCCTCGTGTTCTGAAGTCTCAGGGACACAAAGACTTCACCACCAGCTCCCCTGAATTCCCTTGCTGGGAATTCCAAACCTGCAAAGAGGTGCCTGCTGCTGTTTAGGACCTCTGGAGACTGTTTGTCACTGGGAGCTGGGAAATCAACGCAACACCGAAGAAGCGTGTTGCATCCGCACTGGTTTTTCGACGCATCGCCGAAGAAACCATTACAGCGCCTGCCGCGGCTCGAGAAATCGACGCCTGCCGCACCGATCCGCACGCAAGCCTGCTGTGCGGCTGCACGAAGACGCGCATCGTACCGGATCGACCCATCGAGGCGCCCAGACGGTCACATTGTTTGGGGTCCGCAGTAAGAAACAGACGTATCAACTTCCCACGCAGTAAGGAACAGACGCATCACCTCCCCTGCGCTGCAGTAAGGAACAGACGCATCACCTCCCCTGAGTGTAAGGAACAGACGCATCACCTTCCCTGCGGCCATTTTGTTTGCTTTGCGTGATGCATCTAAGGTACCTTTGAGAAAAGTGTCACATTTACAACTTGCATTGAACTGAACTATTTCTACCATCTGAAAGTCATATTTTTAATATTGTATTGTGGATTTTTGTCGTTTGGTCTTGATTTGAGTTTAGATAAAGATTACTTATTTTTCTAAACTGGTGTGGTGTCCATTTGTAGTGTTTTCACTGTGTTACTGTATGTGTTCACAAATGCTTTACACACTGACTCTGAGATAAGCCTGTCTGTTCGTGCCAAGCTACCAAGGGGGTGAGCAGGGGTTATTTTAGGAGTGTATTCCCCTTACCCTGACTAGAAGCAAGGGCCCCTATTTGGACAAAGGTACCTACCTCTGCCAACTAGAGACCCCCAATTCTAACAATAAGTTATTACTAAACACAGTGCCCCTCTCATGTCTGAGGTCAGCGCCCCCTCCACAGGTCAGCGCCCAGTGCAGCCGCACCGGTCGCACTAACCTAAAGCCGTCCCTGCCTTGAACACCACATACAAGGTCTTGACACACAATGTGCAAATGTTGTTCTATTTTTTATCCACAGTGCGACATAGCTACCAATAGTCCAAAACAATGATGTCTTGCACAGGACATGCAAGGATGCTTTTCATTATAAATAAACACTCATTTCCAGGGTTTAGTTAGGGGAGTGCTTTGCTGATATTGGTGTGGTCTCTACAAGCTGATGCTTCACCCGAGCAGCTTGCTGACTTCTTCATGCAAGGGTGTCCAGCTCATGACCAAGACGGGGACTTACATTCTTTGTCATCAGGTAACCGGGATTGGATAATTGTATTGTATGCCTGCATATATGCATTGTTTTACCACTATGGTGGAGCTTTTTAGTCTGTTCGCTGTTCTGGTGCTATTAGTAGCTTTCATTTGCTTCTGTCTACTGATCATTGCAGTACATATATTCTACACAAGAATCACGCTGGTTCAATGACAAATATTGAAAGCGCCCCTTTGTGTATTTCTTGTATACTTCTCCGCGAGTACAAGCACAAGAGTGACTGAGCAAAAGGGTTTTAAATCTGTTACCACGCTTCCTAGGGGACTAGGGTTGTCATGTTCAGTGGTTGCCAGAAACCATTTGCTGCCCGACTAGATTTAGGGGAGCTTATGGTGGCACTCTGAGCTAGCTGATCTATAGGACAACATATCCTAAGGGGATGCATAGAATCAGCCTGGCACCATCCCAATGTTTATGCTGTCCACAAATGCGCAGTTTCTACCAGGAGGAGGAAACTACATGACAATGTGTATTGCTCCCAGGCAGTGGACAATGGGCCCTAGGAGTGGAAAGGGTGACTCCTCCCTTGACAGGATGGCCTGGGATGCTATGCTCAGCCCCTTCCTGAGCTTCAACTGATGCCTACCTTGTCGCTAGCAGACGAATCCCACACCTAGGCCGGCCTCTCCTTTGTCGCTCTAGTTAGGCTGGCACCAAACCCAGTGGTGGTGGAGAAACTGACCAGAACTGGTTCAGGGGGTGGACAAAGGCTTGCCCTCCACTCACACGCTGGAACAAGGCATAAAGTGGACTCCACATACCTCTCGCCAGTACCCTCCTGGACCAGTGAAGATTAGAATGACTGCCCTGCTTTCTGAATACTGAAGGAAGTCTAGACCTATGAGGCTTCCGGCTTTGCCTGCTCAGTGCTTTCCCACCTTTGTCTATGACTGCACCAAGACCCCGCTCTTCAGCAACAAGCTGTCATTGAGCCATGCTTTGGATCCATCTTGCAGCTTGCCATGCCGACGATTCGTCAGCTACTGCTTTTCCTGCATAAAAGTTTCTAAATAAGAAGGCAAATTTTCTACCAAATGAACCTGGTCCCTGTTTCTGACCTGCACTCTATTGAGGTTGTCTTGAACTTTTGACTTTGACCCAGTTTAGCACAACTAGATAACCACAGATGGTGCTTTTTGGAGTTATTTTTAATTTGAAATTCCGCTTCCATTTATGCGATTTTTGTAATTATGGTGTCATTTTATTTTTTTTAAGTTTTCTATATTTTCCTAAATCTGTTTAGGATTTTTCTTCTCTTGTGTTTTCTCTTTATTACAGTTTGAGTACTGCATAAATACTTTACACATTACCTCTGAGTTAAGCCTGATTGCTTATGTTTATTTTGTGACTTTTGTGATTCACCCTTACAAGAATTGTGATTAGTATTTGAAGTAGGTTCTCAGAACCTTCAACTAATACTCCACTTTCCTATACCATCTTAATGCCATATAATGCACACTATGGCCATTGAGTATGCCAAAGGCTGTATTCTGCTGGTTCTGGGGTAAAACACACTCTGTATTGGGTGTGGTTGAGCACTACATTCTATTTTTCAATTTTAGGTTGGTTGGCAAAGTGTTACAACCAGGTAGTTCAACATAAGAGACATGGCTATCTTATACTGAACTTCTGCCAACCCAGAGGACTGTTATACCATTCCTAACTATTGGATCAGTCACAGGGACAGGTAATGCATGGCTAGAAAAAGTGGGGCTACAGTGGCTCATTAATATGGTGTTGATTCTCCAAAATGTCTAAGGCATATAAACTTGTCAAGCGTCACCCTTTGAGGTTTAATAACACTCCCAGGTTTGACCACGCGCCCTCTCTTCTTTTTAGTCTTTACTGTGTGGCTAAGGGGCTAATAAATGGCGAGATGTAAATCATAGAAAGTTAACATGGCTTTTAAAACTCAATTTAATTTTTGTTCCGCCTATTGCCTTCCTGACCATTGAGATGAGAGACTGAAAGGGCAGCAACATGGGAAACAAATGCAAGCCAAGAGTAGCGGCTGCTAGCTCTATTTGCTGTCTATGCTCTTTTCGAAAGGGCAGCGAGTACACAGTTACATAGCTGCACATGAATAAACTGTGGAGGATATGTACAGGGAAGTGGCCGAGGGCGGCGTTAGCCTCCTTGACTTAACGCCGCGCTCCACCACTTCTTAAACGCAAGGCTGCACCATACTTACAAGAATGTGGTGCATGCAGCCTTGCGTTTCCCCCTGCGATGGCGCTAAGTGCCAACGCAGGCACCCTTGCACCATAGTGTAAGGGTGTCTGCGTGCAGGGGATGATTCTTTATGTGTAGGAAGGTGTCCCTTCCTGCACATAAACAATTCTAAAATGCCATTCTGTCACTTTCATGTGTGCTGCTTCATGCAGCACACATGAAAGTGACAAAATGGCATGTTTTAAAAAAAAGATTGTTTATGTACAGGAAGGGACACCTTTCTGTACATAAACAAACCATGGCATTTGGCTTTTTCCATGTGTGCTGCACAAGGCAGCACACATGGAAAAAGCAAAAACGAGGAGAAATAATGCATTTCTCCTCGTTTCGCCAACTTAAGACCAGGATTTACCTGGTCTTAATTTTGGAGCTGCCTCCTATGTATGCCACCCTTGTACATAGGGGCAGCGTCAAAATAAATGGGTGTTGTGGTGGAACGCCCACCACAACACTCACTGCCCACCCCTTTCACGCTAAGCATAGCGTAAAAGGGGGCCTTATGTACAAGGCAGCGTTAAGCCACGTTAAGTGGCTTAACGCTGCTTTGTACATAATGTGCAGCCCCTATCGCCACCACAACGTCGGTAAAAGTTACATTGTGGTGGCGATAGGGGATTGTATATATGCCCCTGTGTCTAGGGTAAAACAGTGCAATTTTAGCAAGGGGCAACATAACACTTGTATTTGTAAAGCACACTTATCAGCCATGGGTCTCAAGGCGCTGAATAACAGATGTTTATTGTTACCCAACTCAATGGTACTCATTTTATCGACCTCAAATGGATGTAAGGCTGAGTGGACCCGCCAGGATTTGAACCTGTGACCATGAGATCGAGCACTGGCCCCTGCAGTGAATGCATTAGTCCACTAAGCCACCAGACCCGGCAGACCTGTTTGTGGTTGAAGGATTGCAGGCCATCGCTGCTTCCATCAAATAGAAGTACCATCGGGTTTCTGTCAAGTGAATATCTATGCAAATTCAAGTGGCTTATTCAAGTGTTAGGACTTAAACACATGGACAGTTGTGTTTGTAATTTATCTGTCTTATCCTAAATTTGAGATACCCTGAAGCCCAAGTCAGCCGTTTTGGGCTGAGTTAAGATTTTAACCCAATGTAGTTCTCTCTCTCTCTCTCTCTCTCTATCTCTCTCTTTCTCTCTCATCCCCCACCCCTCTCCTCCGTCTGTCTCTATTATTCTTTTCCTCCCGATCCCAGTGCCGTAGTGCAGGTGTGGCAGAATATGTAGTCATTTGGCAGTCCTCTTAGCCAACTAGTGCCACCGAGATGAATCGGTATAGCCTTGCGCCATTCTGTAGTTACCTTGACGCATATAACCCTGGAAGCGGCAGGCTTTGAATCTTTGTGCCACACCCTGAGCCATCCAGCCCCAGAATGAACAGGCGTTTTATCACTGTTTCAAGCCGTCCATTAATCCACCCAAGTGTTGTGTCTTTATGCCAATGCAATTATGCCATCGGGCCCTACACTTGTCAGGCTTTATTGATACCTTTCAGTCCTCTGAGCTACCCAGTACTACGAGCAGGGCCAGACTGGGAACAGAAAACGGCCCTGGCAAACTGCTCAGCCGGCCCCCTGGGAGGGGAGGGGGGTGCGGCTGAGCTGTTTGTTAAGGCCGGTTTCGGCCGACTTTGTTACAGGGGGCCGATATTGCTGACCCCTGGTAACAAAAACGGCCCCTCCAGGGGCCGAACACCGGCCCCCACCCTGGCGGCCCACCGGGGAAATGCCCGGTGCCCGCTACGGCCAGTCCGGCCCTGACTACGAGGAATATGTTTGTTCCTTTACCTATCTCCTACAAAACCTTTTTCTCGCAATGCTCTGCCCTGTAACCCTTTTGCAGTGCACTGAACCACCAAACCCTTGAACAGACTTGCTTGGAGTTCTAGTCCCTTTCAGTCCCGGAGATGGTAAATTCGGATTTCACTGCAATAGCCTGCGTCGATCTGGCTGACTTCAGTGCTTATTTTGTAACAAAATAAGTGCCGGGGCTCTCGTCAGGAGACCACTGCAGCTTGCACCACATATTGCCCCTGCCTTTCTGCCAATGATAGTAACAACACAACTACGAACACTCACACTCCTGCAAGTGTGAAAATTCGGACAATTTCAGGCCCCCAGGCTATAAGAATGGCTTGGGCGGCACGTAATAGTCATTTTAAATGTATTTTGAATTAATAGTTAACTGTTGTGCTCATCTCTAAATTAGCCAGACAGCGCCACCTTGTGGCAGATTGTCACAAGCCCCAGTGTTGACAACGAAGTGCCGGTGCCGAGCGCCGGAAACCACGGGCTCAAATTAACCACCCTCGGTGTTCGCTCTCGCTGCTCACCACTTCTACAGCACCCTGCTCCTACATCAGTGTCCCGTTCTGCACGTCAGCACTACCTGGGACCTTCAGGGGCAGATTTACAAGCCCCCTGCGCCACCAGTACGTCACTTTTCGTGACGTACTGGTGGCGCAGGGGGCTCCTCGAAATTTACAAGGAGAGGAAAAGCCACCATGCGTGACTTTTCCTCTCCTTGTAAATACCGTCCCTTCACACGCAGCACTTTGCGTTGAAGGGGCGTTCCATGGGTGTTGCTGTGGGTGTTCCCACGCAACACCCATGGAACAAGACACATCTCCAGATTTACGAGAAATCGTAACTCTGGAGATGCGTGTGAATGCTACGCCACCCTAGAGGTGGCGTAGCGAGGCGCACCGAGGAGAACTGTTTTCATTTCTCCTCGTTTTCCTCTTTCAATGCGTGCTGCATTCTGCAGCACGCATTGAAAGAGGAAAAGCCTGTACTGATTGTTTTTGTGCAGAAAGGTGCCCCTTCCTGCACAAAAACAATCTCCCCATGGCGCAGGCATCCTTGCACGATGGTGCAAGGGTGCCTGCGCCGGCGCTTACAGCTGTTTGTGCGCCAGCGCAGGGAGAGCACAGGAATGCGACATATTCTTGTAAATATGTCGCATTCCTGTGCTCTGAAAGTGCCGCAGCGTGGCGCAGCCAAAGGGCTTGCAGCGCCACGCTGCGGCACTTTCTTGTAGATCTGCCCCTCAGTGTCCCACCCCACCATTCACTGACATCCAAACCTGCTCCTAAATCAGTGCCGTTCGCAGCACTATCTTCTCTGATGTGCTTCAGTGCCTTCTGCGCGCTAATGGTTGCCCTGACAATGAGCACGGGAACAGTATCAATAAGCAGTTAGTGATGATTTTTTTTACAAAGGCAGCTATTATTCAGAAACTCACTTTATTGTCTCAATTCTCCGCCAGTATTAGAGGCAGAACTTTATATCCTTCAGAAGTACAGTATCACGCGACATATTTTTGCGTACCGAATTAGAGCCATGACAATACTGGTGGCCTGGACTGCATTCCTGTGCTAATCTCTTACATCACGGAGTCCTTGAAAGAGGGCCCATTTTGCAACCCTACCCCGTGCTAATACATTGACTCATCTGCCTAGCGGGCTTCGTGTAGCGGTAATAAGCTACTGAGCTATAGAGTCCGTCTCCTTGTCAATGGCTCTTATAAGTGGTCTCCTAGCACCCTGGCAGTCGCGCAGCGAAACACAGTCAGCCCTGTCATATGGGCGCTGGGCCGTAGAGTGTTATTGGCGGGCTCGCTGGTCACTATGGAAACAGAATGCTTTGTGGAGCTTTTTCCTTGGGGGGGAAAAATCTGAAATGATTTGGTATTCTTCAAGTGAAGCAAAAAGTGGGGAACCGTATCAATATTTGCCGCTGAAAAACACTGATCTCCGAAGAAGCGAAAGGCAGACAACTCAGCAGGCGCGCAACGGCCATTGGGCTCAACGGGCTTCAGCCCCCCCCGCCCCCTCGTGTGTGGCACCCGGGCTGAGACAGCTTCCCGGGCATACACACAGACGCACCCGAGTACTTCACAGGTCTTTAAAAGACCATACGATTGTTAACGAGGCTTTGTTGCTTTTTCACCCCTTCTTAGAGCCCCTGCATCTCCACTCTGCCTGTGACCGGAAGAATTAGCCACCCCCGACATTTTTCTCACCCCCCCCCCCCCGAAATTTGGCTTTAGTTGCGCCTCTGCAACTTAGTGCCAGAGAATGAAGAGTAAAAAGACCAAAGAAGGGATGTACACCTACGTAGACTTGGTTCTGCGTGCAGTGATTTTGCCACACTTTAGGGCCTGTCAATTTCACCGTAATATTCCTCCCCATGCGTAGCATCTGTCGGAATTAGGAGCTAGAAGGTATTTAACCATTCAATAATTATCAGATGTGTTAAATAGCTCAACCTTTGTCAAACCTGCCGAAATTTAACAGGGAAAAACATACGGTATTTGCCGTATCATGCACATTTTGGTGCAGATTATGGTGCCTTTAGGACCAAAATCCGTATGTTATTCCCTGTGAACAGGAAATAGGTGTTATTTATTGCATTCGAATAAGTGTTATTTATTGCATTCGAATAACGCACACTGTGGCATCGTTATTTATCAGGAGCAATAGATAATGCCTTAGCTTGTAATCTGGCACTTAGTGGTGTGGATTATTCTCAATGGGTTCGAAAGAAAGTAATACATGTATACTCACAGAGTTACATCTGCAAGTGAGTGTAGATTTACAACTTTCTAGAATTCACAAGCATTACCAGGATTCCACAAGGAAAGTTGCATCAGGCACAGATTTCCCTGTGTGTTCTCCAGCCTGGCAGGAGTAAACATTTGACCCATTCCAGAGTGGAAAGGTGAATCAGCAGAGTTTGTGAATGCCCACTAATGTCCATGTTTATGGTTGTCTACAAACTTCCAAGACCCACCACGCCTTGAATTACCCATTTTCTTACCCCTTTAGTGATATTTAGGATGAGGCTGGGGCAGAAAATAAGCCCAGGTACCAAAATAACAGTCGCCCCATTAGGGAAATAGATAGCCCAAAGAGTAGCCCATGTTTGCAAAGTGGGACAGTTTTGCACTTGAAAGTGTTTCGCACTGTAGGGAAGTCTGCATGGATTTGAGCTTGCTGCAGGTAATTTGTGTTCTAATATCAAGAAAATCAACATTAAAAACCATCCCAGCAAACCTTAAAATGGCCCACAAACAGCCCAAAAACACAGCTGACGTGTCAGATAATACCTTTAGGCACCGAATGTTTGCCTCATAGGCCAATCTGGGACTGGGGGTATTTAAGGGTGTGGAGAACTTCACTCTCATGCCACACATCTCCCCAAACAGAAGTAGGCTTCTGCCTGCCAGGAGTCACTTTACTGAATCACTGGCAGATCTCCCTGCTGCTTGACCGGGCTGTATGATGGTACAACACATGCCTGAACAACCCATGCCTGCACCACACGGTCTCTACCACGACCGCGTCTTTAGTGCGCATGCCTTTACCACGCATGCATTTACCACGCAATTTCGTGGTAAAGACATGATGGGTAAAGGGACATGCGTGCTAAAGATCATACCTCTGCCCCGTAAACTATCTCTTTTCCTCCGCCCTGCCCTGAGCTCTAAAAATTTAACCCCACACCCCAAAAGCTACCCGACCCCTGCCCCCTGCCCTGAGCTCTAAAAACTGTCCCCTACAGTCCCAAAGTACCCTGACCCAGCCCCCCCGCCCTGAGATCTAAAACTGCCCCTGCCCTATAAACTGTCCCTTTTCCCCTGCCCCACCCTCAACCCTAAAAACGGTCCCCCCCACCCTGAAAACTACCTTGACCCCAGCCCCCACACTCTGAGCCCTAAAACTGTCCCCTGCATCCATAAAGTACCCCGACCCAGCCCTCCCTGCCCTGAAGCCTAAAACTGCCCCTGCCCTGTAAACTATCCTTTTTACACTGCACTGCCCTCAGCCCTAAAAACTGTCCCCCTGCCCCAAAACTACCCTGACCCCAGCCTCCCACCCTGAGCCCTAAAAACTGTCCCCTACACCTGCTAAATACCCCGACACAGCCCCCCCTGCCCTGAGCCCTAAAACTGCTCCCTGCCCTACAAACAACTCCAACCCCCTCCTGTGTCCTAAAACCTACCCCCACCCAAAAAACTACCCCCCAAGACCTGGCCCCAGCCCCACTTACCTCACTGCATCCTCTCCCGATTCCTGATCGTCCTTCCTCTGCAGTCTTCCTCTCCCACCCGTCCGCTCGGCATCTAGGCCGCGCATTGCGTTAACCACATATATGTGTTGTTAAGGCATATGTGTGGTTAAGGCAAGTGTGGTTCGGCTTGTGTGGAAACAGCACGTATGGCTGATCCCGCGTAGTAAAGGTTGTTTCCCGCTTGACTGGGGCGGAGCAGGGACAAGCCTGTGGACGAATAGCATGGAGACGAGCGCAACGAGAGGAAATGGCCAGCTGAAGGCCTCACTCTCTTCCCCACTAAAAACAACCTCAAGAATTACAAATTGACAGGTGCAGCCTGATGTGCTTGGAGGAACTTGGGCCTTCTCTCCCCTGTCATAGTGGGAACAACAGAGGCCAGAGGTTAGACATGAGGCTGAGGGGCAATTGAACAAATATCAGAGTGTGTGTGTGAGGCCTTCACCCTACTTGGGCTCCACATTGTGAGGGGCCGCTGGCACCTCATTTGTGCTGGGACAGTGAACTGCTGGCCCACTAGGAACACACTGAGCTGAGGACCCTAAGTCCCTAGGCATTTCTGCCTGCCATCTATCTGGTTACACTCATGACAGGAAGAGGAGGACGGAATCTTGGTAAGGAGCTCTGTGCTGGGGGCATGAGGCACCCAAAGAATCTGATAAGATTTGCTTCAAGAGCCACTATTGACTTAGAACCTTCCTAATGGCTGCACAAGAAACAACTGCGGATTGGGTAGAGGAAGCACTGAGAATAGCAACTATCGCCTAGGTGAAAGGAAGAGTGGACAATAATAATCGCAGCAAAGATCTGCGAAATGGAGCAGAACAAAGATGGGTAGACAAATAAAGTATAGGAACTCTGCCTCGATGGAACAGCCATCAGAGGAAGAAGTCATTGGCCAACAAAGGTACTAATGCTTCTGAAGGGGAGGCAAACTGGATGCTAGCTATAGCATCTACAAGAGGCTCTCTTGAGACCGAAATCAACACTATAGCATTAGACATCAGTATCCTCAGTGCTGACCAAGAAAGAAAATAGTAGAGTTACTGATGCAGAAACCACACTTCTTCGAATATAGAGTGAAGGACTAGGAGGACAGGATAAGGGGCAATAATTAATGAATAGTGTGTCTGTCAGAAAGGATTAAGGGAAAATGCATGGTCAGATTTCTGGAAACTTGGCTAGGACAGACTTCGGCCCCAGAGGGCATAGCTTTTTTTTGCTCTTAAAAGAGCCCACAGCTTACTGGCTATTCACAACTGTCGTCTGCCCCTGTGAGACCGGTGGTCTCTCAACTGCTTCACTTCCATGGTCAACACCACATGTTGTAGCAGGCGAGGCTGAAGGGAAAATTGACAGTGGAAAATAGTAAAGTAATGATTTTTAGAGAGTTTACCGTAGCCGTCCAGTCAGTGGCGGCCTGTACTTTTACCAGGGAGGGGGCGGGTGGTCACACACACACACACACATAGACACACACACACACACACATACACACTCACTCACACTCATGCATGCGCACGCGCACACACACACACCCACACACACACACACACACACACACCCAATCACAACACTCACTTCCAACTATTCATGCACGCATTCATCAAACGTTAAAAATAAAATCATACTTACTCGCCCAGCTCTGCCTCGTAGATCTTAGGAGTGAAGGCAACAGTTCCAAGCATCGGAGGTCCCAGGAGGGTTGGGACTGCGGCCTTCCCTCGTTGGCTCACCTTAGGATAGCCAATGAGGAAAGGCAGCAGTCCCTCACTCGTCACATAATGGGATGGGGTCAGTGAAACTGTAGGTGCATCACAATAAGAGTAAGGACCCACTACATATCATTATATGCCGATGATATCCTACTATATATATATATATATATATATATAGAATGGATGGACAGGCGTAGAAGGCATGATGCGAGCACTGCAAGACTTTGGGGAATTATTGGGCCTAAAAGTGAATTGTGCCAAGACTAGGGCATACCCGGTACACCAGGGAGAAATAGAAGGAATGGCCATAAACTGGATTGAGTGGCTTTGGTGGGAAGACACCGCAATGAGGTACCCAGGAGTACAGATATATAGCATCTAAGAGGATATGTTAGAAGGGAACTTAAGGCCTGCCATTCGAGTCATGAAGAATAGTGTGGCATTCAGGAGTACACAGCTGTTTTCTGTGGCAGGTAGAGTTGCCCTAGTGAAAATGGTGTGCTTACCGAGAATGTTGTATTATTTTACCACACTCCTGGTTCAAAGACATGGAAAATATGGTTAGAGGTGTTGGACTCCATACTGGCAGATCTAATCTGGGCAGAGAGGTGAATACGACTTGGGTTGGCTGAACTAAGATTACAGGCTGATGATGAGAGCATAGCTGCCCCAGACTTTGAGCTCTAATACCAGTCAGCACAGCTGCAGTAAGTCACTAGACAGATGAATGAGAGCCTGCTACAGAAAGACATAGACCAGGCTGGGAATGAGGGCTGCATAGAGACATTGGCAATACTGCTGAAGCCCTGGATTGGAAAAGGTCTTCTGGTACTGTTGGAGAAGAGCTCTGACTTGCAAGCACACTAGGGCCCTTTATGCACGTGATCTGGCCCTTAATTTTATGCTCTTCCAACAACATCAGGGAGGATGGAGAGGGTTGCGTAGGTGGGTGGTGCTTGTAATTGAAAATTAAGGAAACTTATATGTGTGCTGGGCCCTGAAGAGCTTTGAGTACCTACAAGCAAATTATGATATCCTGGGGGGCACTTCCTCTTGCATGGGTCCATCATGGGCACAGTACAAAGATTATGGAAAAATGCATATATGGAACTAACAGATGATAAGGGACTGCAGATTGTCTGTATCACCAATGGAAATATCAAAGCAGTAAAAGTAATGCAACGCACCCTAATCAGTCAATCCAAACACCACAGTGACGAGTTGAGAGAGGCATGGGAAACCAATTTACAAAGGGATATCTTAGAAGAAGAGTGGGCCAGGTGTTATAGAATATCCCCAGAACCTCCAGGAATGCTAGATTCCAGTTTATTCAGCTGTCCATCACACACCGGGCATATATAATGTCAAAGAGAATTAATATTGTATACCCGGATGCACAAGCACAATGCCCATGAGGCGCTCACCACAATGTGGCATTTTATCACATGGTATGGACCTGCCTGTACTTAGAAATGCTTTGGGATGAAGTGGGAGAAAAGCTATGAACAATGACTGATAGGAAGATAGTGAGATCCCCTGAGGCATTCCCATTGGGAATATATACTTGCCCTAAATCTAAGCGAGTGTTTAGCAGGTTCATAGAGTTGGCACCGATCTTAGCAAAGAGAGAGATAACTAGGAACTGCAAAAGTGCCACTAGAACTTCTAGTAAGGGGTGACTGAGAGACATCTGAAAATGGGCAGAAACAGAGGGAACCCTGCTGCAAAGAGAGGTGAAAAGAGGAATAAGGAACATTAACTATGTAAAAGCCTGGAATTCCATAGAAGCTGTAATGGACAATAACCAACAGGAATAGACTCTACCATTCAAGGGATAGTCACACTAGTAATTATAGGTTGACTTGGAATGTGGGTTGAATAGACATACATGCTTGATGACATCTTGCTCCCGTGTCTCCCCTCTCCCCCTGCCTTGTTGCGGCAACCATGTTACAACGTGATGATAGGACATCAAACTGGAGTGCTTAGGCCATGTATTGTAGCATGATAAATAGGGCAGTGCACTAAAATGATTTCAACAGTGAAGTAACAGGCGCAAAAGTTTGTTGTAAATGTTTAATTGAAAACTCTATAAAATTTGTTTTTTTTTATTAGTAATTCCACCTCCACTTCCAAAGGTTGTCCAGCAAGGCAACCCACCAAGAACCGCTCTGCTATGTCACTGGCCTCTTGCGAGTATATTGTCACTCTACCAGCAAGTCCCATCGATGGCCACTCAGTTAGTAGAGACACTGAGCTTCGTTAATTGCAGGTGACACTCACACATGTGGGGTTTGAGTTAATCTATTATTCATAGCAGGCTAAATGTTTCACTTATTGAGAGGAACTTGAACCTGAACTGTTATTAAGACTCTGTTCACAGTATTGTTTTTGAGGTGTCAATGCTTTTGGAAGCAACCCCGTCCACCTTGACTTGATGGGAGGAGATTCTACGGACATCTCATGGTGCTGCTCTACTAATTTGTAAGCCATGAGACTACTATAGTGAAGGTATGGTTATATATACCACATAGCCCCCTCCCCTATAATACAAAAAGGCCCTGGGGGATGGGGTCCCCAGGGCCTAATATGGCCTGGAAGGGGGGTCATGCGCCCCCCTTACCCTTAATTTTCATGAGTGGTCCTGGAGAATGGGGTCCCCAGGGTCTATTAGGGTGGGGGGTTGCATTTACGCATTGTAATTAATTATTATTTTTTGTAAAAAAAAAACTAGAAATTCACACAAAAACAAACGTTAAAGTAACGTTATAGTTAGGTGTACAAAAAACCTTAGAAATTCACTGAGTGATGTCATCCGTTATGTCATTTGAGATGTCATCAGCGATGTCATAAATGATGTCATAGAACTTGTCATGAGTGATGTCATATGTGAGGTCAGAAGCAGTACATGACAGGGGCACATGTTATAGTTAGTGCTAATAACTATAACTGATCAATTTCTGTGTTTTTTTTTGTTTAAAATATTAGCATTGTCACTGAGAATTTCACCTAACTATAAAATTAGTTTAACCTTTATTTTTTTCAGGGAATATATATAGATATATCCCTCAAGTAACTATATCTTGTGCCTTAAAGTAGCTATAACTCGCGCCCTTGACAACCTTGCCAATGCACTGCTAATTGCCTCATGTTACATCACTAATGGCATGTTCTATGACATCATTGATTACATCATTACAATATCTAAAATGACTTCATTGATAACAACACTGTGCATGGCGGAGGCACGAGTTATGGCTATATAGTTAGAATATGAATTTCCAAAACAAGGCTAGGAACCCCTTGCTAAGGAGGTGTCTGGGGATACAATTGGATATAGGCATAGGAAGACTGTCGACACAGGAGACTCAAAAGACTGGGAGTGAGTCACCCCTGACATCGAAGTGTGGAAGAGAGACAGGAGACATGAAAAGGAAAGGTTGGTGTGGTTGGCACTACGAGGCAAGGGAAGCAAGGGGTACAACTGGTACAGAACAGCATCTTGCACAATCACATCACCAATTGACCAAAGATTTGTGCTGTCTACCAAATACGTTAGAGCAAAAATATGCAGATTTCCAATGTTGTGCAAAGATCTGTGCTTCACTCTACGCAGTCTTAGAAGATATTCCCACCTACTGAGGGTTACAAATCTTCTGCCATTTTACCAGGCAAGCTCAAACATTGAGTCCAAGCCTTCATTCCTGGATATTCCTACAAGCTGCAGATATGAAGTTCCTCTGGAAAACATGCCACTAATTTGCATCCAGGTAAAGGTTCTGTTCAGTGGGGTAACATAAAATGACACAACCCTCTTGCAGAATGTGATGAGCGGTCCTCGAGTCTCCCACATCTGACAGATCGTCATTGGCCTTGGGCTGAATGGGAGCCACTAGAAGAGTTGGGCCCCTGAAGAATTACTAGAAATCTGCAGCTACTCCGAGCTTGCACTATTTCTTAAAGCCTTACTTGATCTGGTCTTGCATTTCCAAGCACAATAAACTAAGGTGCAATAGTTTTGTAAAGGTCCATACTTCAAGCAGCTCCTTGCTGACAACCATCTACAGTCCCTGCAATAGGCTTGCAGCATGGGGCTGAATCGGGATGGAGGATGTATCATGTGTCGGTGAGAGTTTTAGTATACAGAGTGCATAGTTTGAACTAATATTGCACCCATGCTCACCTATGATCCTACAGAAGTTTTGCTTATTTTGCATTTGCCTTACCAAAATAATGATGCTGCTCTCTACTGAGATCTAATTCCCTAGCCCATGCATGCTGGTTGACTGTTAAACAAAGTGCCAGATGCACGGACTTTGGATTCAGTAAAAGTGGCTGTAACTTGGGCACCAACTTTTAGCAATTCACAAGGTATTTTGCGAACTAACCTATGTACTAATAGACCGGTTAAAAAAATATCGAATTGCAGTGGGTTGCAATTCAACCTGCCTTACGAATATTAATGAGGTCTGGCACAAATTGCGACCCACTATGATTCGCTGCCATCACAGGGATGTTGGCCAGCAGGATCAGCAAACCACTATGTCTGTGATTGATTTTAAATAAAGCAATATTTTTTTCTTTAAATGGAAAATGGATGTGTTTACAATAAAAACGAAAAGTTTGTAAAACTATTTAAAACAAATAGACAGTGGTCCCATGAAAAAAAAAATGGGGGGGCCATTCCCAAAGGGGCCCATAGGGACCCATTACCATTTGCAAATGGGTCTCCAGCACCTTTGAGGTGACTGTAAAATATTAACGTTTTGCAACCGCATTTAAGTTGCAAAATATTAATACATACCATGAGGAATCACTATTTGGAAGGGACGCCATAAACATGCCCCTTCCAAATAGCAATTCCTTATGATTTCCCAAAGTCATTTAGCGATTTATTAACATGTTACTGAATCACTGAATGGGTTTTGTACATTTGAAAAACACATTTTCTTATCGCAAACCCTGAAATTTGCTCAATCACACGGAGAAAAGAAAATGCGTTAATTCACCTTGCACAAAGACTTGTGGACCTCAACTTCTTGCAGACAGCAGCATGAACATGGAAATCTGGGCAGGTAATATAAAGGTACACAGCATATGGCACAAGCTGGGGTTTCTTTAATAACAGCAGGCTTGTGGTTTATGTTCAATGATGTAGCAAGAGTGCCATGGCCCCAAGGCAAGGAGGGATATGTTCTCGCTGTCCTGTGAATGAGAAGAAAGTCCTCACACCCCTGGGCACCTGTGCCCCTGCATCTACTGCAGTAATGGTACCTATGTTTTTGCTTATTTTCCACGCTTTGAGTGGGAGACCTGAGCAACTCAGTGTTGGTTCCCTCCTGCTCGTTAAGGAAACACATTTGCAAGATAACACTCTTGTGAGCTCCCACTGCTAGAGGAAGCCATTACATGGGAAATTTCTACTATGCATAGCATCCTTTCTGCACAGAAGTGTGAGCAATAGACACAGTCATGGCTGCTCCCGCGAATCGGTAGTGGGGCGGGGAGGAGGGGGACATGGGTGTGGGGAATTTGGGGAGAAAATAAAACAACAAAAAAACACTTACCTGCCGGCCGGTCTGCTGGTCTGCCGCGCCTCTCTTCCGTCCTCTTCCTGGCTTCTGTTGGAGCGGGAAGCAGGATAGGCTCCCCTCAGCTAATTACAATGCTGCAATGCAGCATTGTGATTGGTAAGCTCCCAGGCTCCCCTGAGCCAATCACAATGCTCCAATGCAGTGTTGTGATTGGCATGAGCGCCGTGGTTCGGCGCTCAGATGGGGAATGGAAACCTATGCATGTTCTCATTGCCGGCATTTATTCATGCGCACTTAGGAGGGTGCCACCACTCCTTCCCCCTGCGCAGTCTAGCCCCGCCCCACAAAACTGCCCCAGAACAGAAAAATAAAATGACAATAACATCTCAGTTATAATTCTATTTTTCCTTTTTTGCCATGCTTTAAGGCAGTGAGGCGACGCTCCTCCGCCTTAGTGGAGGAGCCGACCCTGACTAGACACAGAAGAAAGAAAACAATTAGACAACTGCATCTTCGAATGTAGACAAGAACTAATGTCTTCAAGAATGCAAAGCATTGATATGCATAGAGATAAATCGATATGCCAGGCTTACGCTAATATGCAGTACGCCACCTTGGGTAGAGCAAGGATATTTTAACCTTCTTTCCTATGTCTCGCTTTTATGTAACACCAAAGGAAAACCCCTTCATGCTAGTGGTGCTCAATGCAGCAATACATTACACGCATTCGCCGAGCAAATGGGTCTGGCCATGACATGCTGATGTAGTAGTTACATTTTCTATTTTTTATTGTAAGCATATCCTGCAAAAATAAAAAGAAGGAAAAAGAAGATCTGCCTTGGACTAAATTTATCATCATGTGCTTGAAAATGTGTAAACCGTGTAACTTAAAACAGTCATCAGATCAGCATCGCATATAATTTTAATAGAGCATTATCAATGCTTACGAGCAGGGTGGTGTACTTTAATCAGGTATAGAAACAGATTTTTGTTTTAATGCACATGGCAGGAAGATATGATTCATATTAGTGCTAAGAAGCAGACATGTTGATTTCAATTACCATAATTGGCAGACATAGCTTAAAGACACACAAGGATGACAATAATTAAACAAAGAATAAATAATGGAAAAAAGAAAGCATTAGCAAAGTAAAAAAAAAAATATATATATATATTTATGGCTGCTGTGGTTGTTGCGAGAGCCGAATAAACATTGAAACTGCACTACTTGGGTCCGTGCTTCACTTTCTGGGCAAGGGAAGTTCATGGTGAAGTATGCCGCATATATATATATATATATATATCTACCCTCTCACGAGGCACTGCTTTTTACGTGGACGTGCACATGCGATCACGTCTAAATTTGTCAATCACAATGCAGAGAGCCAATGGCAGAAGTCTCATTGCTATTTAAACCTCGGTAAATCAATAATTTAAGTCCACAGCACGCATTGATCTCTGTGATGAATTTGCTTATTACTTGCAGTTATTAGATCATCAGGACGGTCTCTTATCCCTCCCTGAGTATTTATTACTAGAAAGCACAAAATGTTATTTTAGAGGAGTTATTCTAAACACATTTTGTACTTTGTTTATTTTCAACTAATAGTCTAAAAATTAAGTCGAAAGCAAAGTTTTTTATTCACTAGAGAAAACAATTCTCAAGGGTGCATGTGGTACAAAAGTAGAAATACATTTTTTATCAAATGTATATATATATCCATAATAAGAAATAAAAAAAAACACATCATAAAAATGGAATACAATAACACCTGAACACACAATACTTGGTTCCATAAAAAACAAGCAGACAACAACAAAATAATCGAAAATTAGTAATACTTGTGTCATTACATTCGCAAAACAGCAAACGTTGTCTCAAAACAGCAGTCAATCATGGGTTTGTTTGTTAAGCGCGACTACTCACCCGTAAGGGTCTCAAGGCGCTGGGGTGGAGGGGAGGTGCAGGATCCTGTCGATCAAGGAGGAGGTCTATCGAAGAGCCATGTTTTGAGGTCCCTCGTGAAGATGGGGAGTGATGTCGTCTGTCTGAGGTGGAGCGGGAGGGCGTTCTAGGCTCTGGCCGCGAGGAAGGAGAAGGAGCGGCCTCCCGATCTGGACTTCCTGGTGCGGGGGACCACGGCGTGGGAGAGCTGGGCTGATCGTACATCATCAGCCTCCTTGTTGAGTCCATGCATGAGATCATGCTCAGGACATTGATGTTTACAAAATACTTTTGACCAGCACGACTCTGAAAATCTACATCCTATTATTTGCAATGCCTACATTCTTCGACTGGTCTCAGTTAATGCCACAAATTCATGAAAAGAAATATTAATTCCTTGCTTTCAACCAAGCACATGTATTTTCTTTCTGTACGGAAAAACATTTACTCGCTTTTGTAACTAGACTTTGTTGTTCTGAAATCTATTTGGGCAAGCTCAGTGCAGCAACAAGATCAGTGGAGCACGAAAACATTCTTCCAGGCAAAGGGACTTAGGCAGTGCTTAATTTGAAAAAAAAAAAGTGCTAGGGCCCTCGTCAGGGGGTCACTGCAGCTTGCCCCACCCACTGCCAGCACTGCCAATGACAATACCTACACAACTACTAATCAGCACACTGCTACAAGTGTGGCAATAGAGACTGTTCGAGCCCTGTAAAGCTATAAGAATGTCTTGGACTGCACCACCATGTGGCAGCTGTCATAAGTGCCGGTGCTGACAAATAAGTGCCCGTTCTAAGCACCGGAAACCACAGGCTTCCAATAAGCACTGGATTTAGGATTATTTCGAGTTTGGTGGATGCTAGGCATCCATCAAAAATAACTGGACGCACCACTCTGTAGCGAGTATACACGTGTGTGCACTTGAAATAGGATGTTCTATTCGTCCTATTTGGAGTGTGCACATAAATACCCTCTGATTTGGACAAACAGAGCATCCACCAATTTTTTGGCAGGTGACCCACATCTGCCAAATTCTGAATAACCACCGTGGGCTTTCTTTATCAATAAGCCATGAATGAAATCAAATTTACCGTCAATAGAAAGCAAAGATTTCTCAGTTATCGCTGTTTGTAGAAAGGTGAAGCCTGCACATCCACCATCTCCTGTTCCAAGATGTTCCACCATGGACACCACATGGAACAGGAACTGGAGTATGGGGAAGTGGGCACAGAGACATTTGAGACTCTTTGGCTATTACCCATAGAATGTAATTTCCTGCTTTCGCCCGAATACACATGCGTATTAATCAATATGCACAGTGTTACTTGTGATTAATTATTTTCTTGGTGACTGCTGTGTGTGTACAGATATATCACTGTGGTCACTTTGTATTAATGCAGACCTAAAAATGTCTTGATCCCATGCAGGAAGGCTGCTACCATGAGCTACCACCAGATACATCTACAGTGACTGTAAGGAGACGGCCCCATGCAGTTAACCGACTCTACTGTCTGCTGACTATGGGGAAATTGCATTAAGTTCACAACATCAAAAATTTGTGAAGATGCCAAATTTGTGAACTTTCATCAATTGTGTTCATTGATTAAATATCCCATAAAAAAAGAGGTTTAGTTAGCTTTTCTGTTCCACAGAACCTATTTTTTGCAGGATCTCTTGCCTGCTTTGATACTTTTTTTTGCCATGTTTATGTATATTAGGAATCTGGTGAAGTATTAAAGGATATGAATGGAAGTGAGGTTCAGTGACTCAAAGACCAGCTACTCCTGACATAGTGACTCTACTGTAGGCGGGAGCACACAAATAACAGGATCTCAGTTCCACTATCTTTTCTTGTGACTTTTGCTGCAACTATTGTTACTGTTTTCATAGGCCCAGACCGTGTGCTGTTGCAAGTAAATCCTATTTTTAATGCACTTAATGCATTGTATTGTTTTCTAAGTTACAGGTGAGATGTGATCCATTTTGATGACTCACCACTTCATTCTCTGCACTACTGCTCCTCTATATTCTTTCTAGGAACACTTCAGCAATGCTCCGCTCCCCCTTCCCCTCTCCCCCGCTCTCGTCATTATAGCATTTTTGCTACTGTTTTGCTCCTCATATTCTAAGAAAAAGGCTTTATTTCCTGACCCTGCCCTAGGACTCCCTTTTTCAATTTGTTGAGACATTTGCACTGGCAGCCATTGCAAATGTTTCATTCGCACTCACCAACTAAATGGATAAATAACATTTTGCACTGTGGGTGAAACTATCAGTTCACAGCTGGTGTAAAGTTGCCCAGGACTTGTGCAAAATTGAGTGGCTTCAGTGCAGAGCAGCCTAAAACTGTTGTCATTTGCGTCATTTGGCCCCAGAACTGGCCTGCTTTTCTAACCTACATCCTGAAGGGCTCTGAGTCCCGGTGCAGCCACAACAAACAGCAGGGGCGTAGCTTGGTCGCACAGATTGGAGAGGGGAAGGGGTTTGGGGGGTGAGCATCAAATTTCCGGACCATCACCTGGCATATAATGTTAAAATATATTATATGACAAGCAGGACGTATGATAGGGGCTTAAGTGGCAGTAGAAAGGGAGAGGAATACGGGTACTAAATGAGAGAAACACACTGGACCCCCTCCCCCCCTCTAAGTTGAGCTCCTTAAGTCCACATACCCTATCACTACTTATGGATTTGCTGAATTCCTCACTACGCGAAGGCCACTTGCCCAAAACCTGGAAACACGCCATGGTTCTTCCTTTGCTGATAACGTCTCATTTAGACCCTGCCAACTGGTCAAACTATAGACCGATCTCACTTCTGCACATTGTGTCCAAAAGTTTGGAAAAACATGTCAATACCCAACTCTCCTCCTATGTAGATACCCAAAACCTCCTTCACCCTTCCCAGGCAGGATTTCATATTTTCCTATGCTTATGACACCCAGATAATTTTCCCTCTGTCATTGGATCAGAAAGAGGGCCCACAAGTTCTCAGATCTTGCCTCAGCGATGTTGTAAACTGGATGAATACTAATTCCCTTAAACTTAACAGGGATAAGACTGAGGTGCTACTACTGAGCATAAATCCTCAGCTCTAGGGACCTCAGCTCTGGCCCGACACTCTGGGTTCCCTCCGCATACCGGCCGACAAGGAGAAAAGCCTGGGCATCTGGCTGGACTCTACTCTGTCCATGAAACCTCAAGTAGCCAAAATGACCTCTTCCTATTTCGCCACTATGAAATGGCTTAAAAAGTTTCTGTGGATGCTCCCTTTTTCAGCCCAAAGAACGGTCATTTAGGCCATGAACCTTTCCAGACTAGATTATGGCAACATTCTCTATTTGGGTGTTTATAAGGCAATAATCAGACGCCTTCAGTTTGATCAAAACTCAGCTGCTAGGCTGCTTTTCTGACTACTCAAACATTCTTCAGTATCTAGCCTCCTTCAAGATCTCCATTGGCTCACCGTGGATAAAAGCATCAACTTTAAGGCCCTTCATGTACAAGATCAAGAGCCACATAGGCCCTACATTTTTACAAAACCTAGCTGTGCCTTACCTCCCCTCTCATACACTGCGTTCTAGTAACCACTCTCTTTTCTCAGTGCCTAAATTCAGACGTTCACGCATAGGTGGGCGGTAATTTTCCTTTATCGGTCCGAAACTGAGGAGCACACTTCCTGAGTCAATCAGAGGTTGCAACTCGTTGACCTTGTTCCGCAAACAGTTAAAAACTTAGCTATTTTAGGCAACTCAAGTAGAAAACTAATCAATGTCCTGCAGCACTAGGAAACCTTATAGATAGCAATGCGCTATACAAGAATTAATAATAATAATATTTTGTAAAATAAACATTTTTAGGGCTTTCAAAACAGAGATGAGAGAGAGAGTGTGTGTGTGTTTTTGTAAGTGTTATGTATGCAAAAATCACACGGAAATCCAAAAGACACCTCACCATACCTGACTGAAATCACCTGTACCCAACTATTTATCTGAAAATACATTCATTGGGGGTGTGTTACACCCCAAACACCCCCCCCCCCTTGATGCTACACCCCTGACAAACTGTGGAGCAAATCTTTCCACAATATAGGCACCTATATAGAAATTTTGCGTGGTCTGCTTCCCGCTCAACTTTATGATCCCCTCTCAAGGATTTAGCAATGTGTATCAGAACTCCAGCTCTCCACGCACCCACCCTTGTAAAGGCCCACGGATTTCAGCGGTCTCTCGGAGGGCACGCAGCTTCCATTGGAACCGAATCCAATGTAATTGTTATTGGATTGCGTCTATCTGACGGCAAGATTGACAGGTCTCTCTAGAAAGCAGAGGGAGGCAAGTGCAGTTGATGGAACTGCAAACCAGTAAAGACTAGCGGTTGCCATGTTAATAGCCAAAGATTTAAGCAGGTTTATGTCTAGCGCTCATGATATTATGTTTATTTTACTGCAAAACTTAGGGGCATATCAACAACGAGGCGATAGACAATTATCGCCGCTTTAGCGTCCGTCTGACGGAAAGCGGCTGATAATTCTATCGCCTAATCAGCAAGGTCACGCTATCGCGTAAATCCCTGCACTATCGCTTCTTTCCCAACGCCCATCCTTGCATCTCTAATGAGATGCAAAGTGGGCGTTACTGGCGTCACCCCAGATGGGCTACGTTGTAAATATCGCCGATGTGCACATCGCGATATTTACAAGGCAGCCCACAGGATTATAGCAGACGTTAGATTTTGGCGAAAACCGCCGCTTTGCCAAAATCTAACGTCTGCTATAATCCGACTTACCTATGTTAGCCATAGGAGGTGGATTCTGCTGATACGACCCTGTGGGTCGTATCAGCAGGAAGTTATCGCCTTTGCAGGGAACATCGCTGGAAAACCAGCGATGTTACCTGCAAAGGGCGATAACATCGCTATCTCTGGTATTTTTATCGCCCTGGAGTAACGCGTTGTTAATAACGCGCTACCAGGGCGATAAATGCCAGAGATAGCCAGCGATAATATAATTATCGCTACGCACGGCCAGCGATAATTATCGCTGGCCGTTGTTAATATGCCCCTTAATTGCTTCACAGCACAGAGGTATTAAGTTGGAATTATGCATGGGAGAAATTTCAATTAAGCCATCGTGATCCTCATAATTTCAGGTTTTTCACATTACACTTGTTAATGAAATTCCCCAAATTCCACTGTTTTGCTACAAAGTGTAATTGCACCACTTTTGCGGCAAGAATATAGCATGCGAACTACATCAACAACCAGAACACAAACGAGCGTGTGTTGTTCATACCACACGTATGTTTTTAGCCTATTTTTTAACAGTGAAATATGGCCTTGCATCCAAAATAGGTGCAAGGGTGCATTTCGCATAAATATATAGCTCTAAATGCCGGATTTGCATTTCACATAATTTTGCACAATTTTCCTGAAATTTCACATAATTACACAAAAGAAAATAATGCAAATTTCACACACCCCTAGTAAGAATACATGATGATATGGTGATGTCACTACCCTGTTGGGTAGGGATCGATTGCCAGAGCAGAGTACTCCATGGTTTGAGCATGACTTGCTGACCTCCCTTGATCTTTAGATGCTTCAGAAAGGCTAGGGTATTTATCACAGTAATGGGATGATTATGCCCTGTCTGCACAGCATCGAAAGATAAAACCAAGTAACCCAGGTTTCGCATCATAAACAATGTGAAACTATAAGAGCTACATTAAACTTCATAGCTCCCGTCTCTCATTTAACTCTGTTGACTTTCACATAAGTACCTGAAAGCAATTAAGTAATTCAATGAGCAATATTAGAGTGACCTGATTTTGAAAACAAAAACTAGGGCATACCACGAACATAAAAGTAGGTCTACAATTTTCCATTGATAAAGGGACGCAGAATGACATAACTGATAGTGCTCACCAACATTGAAAACATAGCCAATGAGGCTCTATGGGGTAATTGAATGCACTTTGCACACAATATCATCGAGGTGATTAAGTTGCGTTCTGTTTGAGGTTGCACTAGAATACAAGAAAACGTCCTTCCCTCTATGTTTGG
The DNA here is from genome assembly GCA_963921515.1 of Calotriton arnoldi. Lineage (NCBI taxonomy): Eukaryota > Metazoa > Chordata > Amphibia > Caudata > Salamandridae > Calotriton > Calotriton arnoldi. Next base: position 184,758 of record CAWUFW010013467.1, read on the forward strand.
TCATCCCTCTCTGAAAACCAGGATGCGTGCCAGTAAATTTACTTAAATTTGCTCTGAGAGATAGTGAAAACATGGACAGTCCAGCAAATCCGGGACACATGGTCACCACAGCATATTCTGAGAAGGCAACATTTCCTTCCACTGCATCCTTCCCAACTTTTTTGTTGTTGTTGCAGTTTTATATAGTGCAAACTCAACCCGAAGGCATCATAGTGCTTTATATGAGCATCAGTTTCATCACAGACGGACACATTCATTTTTCAGGCAGCGAGGAGATTAAGTGATTTGCCCAGAATCTCAGGATGCCTGACCCTCCCCCCAAGACTCGAACCTAGTTCCCCAGCTGCAAGGTCGGCCACTCTGACTGATATGCCATATCCTTTGTTTCCCTTGGCACACCTTTGTCTCCTTTGGCGGCTGCTTCGTGCCACAGTTTTACTCATTTTAGACACCAGAGAGCAGCTCGGGGAGCCCACCCCGACTGCTCTCGCTGGATCCCCGCTCCGCCAGGACACTCGTGTGCTGCAGCGGGAGCCAGCACTTCCTTCTGGTCTGCCCGCTCCTGTGGGAAGACGCATGTGCTGATGCTGGCCTTCTCAGGGCCCAGGGATGAGGTCCTGGGCCCCTTCCTCTGCCTACAAGGGGACGCGACGGCGCACCCTGCAGCAATGGTCTTCTCGGGGCACAGGGATGGGGTCCTGGGCCACTTCCTTGGAATCGAGGGAGTGCAACGGTGCTCCCTCGCGTCAGTCTTCTCATTGGGGCCCAAGGATAGGGTTCTGGGTCCTGCTGCTCGCATGACGGCAACAGCCTTCTCTTCAGGGCCTAGGGATGGGGTCCTGTACACACTGGGGCGCAACGGCACTCTCCGTTTTCCTCTTTTTTTCAGGGGACATGTGACGGTACTCCCCAGCAGATTTTCTTTGTGGGGGCAGCCCCCGGGGCACAGCTGAGACCAGTGGTGGAGCCCCATGTGCTTCGTCGCTGGCTGGGAACAAAAGGTCAAAGGTCGCCTACTTCACAAAGGCATACTCTCGAGACACATTGGGCTGATTTCAACGCTTTTCGCCTCTTTTTGCTCCTGATGGTGAGCCCTTGCCACCTCGAGCACTTTCATCAGGCCTCCTGGCCTAAAAGCTTGACAAACTTTTTAGGGAGCTGGTTTCACTGGCTCTCTGCACAAGCCTTTTGCTTTGTTCCCTCTGGGCCTCTTTCTCCTTGCATAGAGCCGAGTCTTTCCCCTAACTGGTCTTCAGTGGGTGTAAGCGAACCACTGACTTGGGTCACAAGACTCAGCTGCCAATGTCAAACCACTGTGGCAGAATTGCAAGTATTTTCTTATATTGACTGCTAAAAATTGCGGTAAAGTGTATACAACTATAAAATGTTGATTTGTAGCAGTAATTCTGATAATTATTTTTTATTGCAGTCATATAGATACTAACATACACTAAGTTTGGTCTTTAGGAAAAAAAATAAGTGATTTTGCAAAAATTACCTTTTCCTTGTGCTTACTCACCTTGTAGGCTGGTGCTTACAAGATGACTGCAGTACCTTCCTCAGGAAATTACTGGACTCACATAGTCCTACAAACAAGGACATTAAAATATGAGTTTATGTGTTCTCTACCAGATGTTACTTTTTTTCTAATTTGGAAAAATCACACTGTACTTTTCATCCGATTAACATGGTACCCCAAAAACAGAAAAGGTGATGGGAGGAATGCTTGCAAATAGTCCAAACCACTGGCAATCACTCTGGCTAGCATTTCAAGCCATTGTTCTTTGCCCACTTTTCCACTCGAGTCAGAGGCCTTCCCTATTCAATCAGTGTTGACTGTGCTCCTCAAGGAACAGTCCATCCCAAACTGCCAGGTGAAGCACACTCCTAGGACGGAACAGAAGCAACCACAGACCAGTACAGCCTTATTGAGCCCCAAAAGTGAGGTAAAGTTTAGCTCCTGTAACACAGCGAGCAAGTGATCCACATTTGGTCATACCCTTGGCCATTTAGGGTATTAACCATGTACACAAAAGATGATGGAGGAATGCTTCCAAATACTGTAAACCATTAGCAATGACTGTGGGTAGTATTTCTACACATCGTTTGTATTGCGCTATTCTACTCTACACAAAGGGCTGCATTATACAAATCAGTAACAAGATCAAAACAAGTATGAGATGTTTAACTTTGCAAATTAATCTGAATGAGAAATTTCCAGAGCAGATGAATAAATTGATATGAGCCTCAAATGAGTCCACAAAGTGTATACTGAGCACAAGATTTTTCGTTTTCTCAGTGTTGAAAGCACTGTATCCTGGGATGAGAGGACTCAATTGTTGAAACATAAAGTAAATTAGAACACTATGAGAAACCACCTTCAAAATTATGTATTTTCAGAATTAAGGCAGAGCATTCACTTATTTGCCAATGACTGCATGTCCTTGCATGAGGACAAGCCTACCTTGATGTTGTTCATCTTTTGAGGTGTATCATTACAATGAGTTCACTTTCCTGTGTGAGATACAGTCATAGCCTCTTGTCCAGCTTTCTTATTCCAGTCTTAACAAAGAGAGTGAGACTGGCTTGACTAAACATATTCATAAATAAAATAAGAGATACCTATGTCCTTCTTTCCTCTTGATTTGTAAAGCTAACTAGTGGTCAGGACTAGGATGGGATCAGGGAAAAGACACCGGCACCTGCTTCCACGAAGAAACTGGACCAAAATCACCGACGACCAGCTCACCTCCTCACTCAACAACTCCACCCCAACCATCACGGAAAACGACGACCCCAACACCGCAGCCCGAACCCTACATAGATGGATCTCGGACAGCACCAACACCATAGCCCCCCTCAAGAAAAACAACAATACCCACGCCAAGAAAGCCAGATGGTTTACCACCGACCTTCGAGAGTCCAGAAGCACATGCCGCCGCCTCGAAAAGGCCTGGAGGAACACCAAATCCACAGAAGCCCACAACAACTTCAGAGCCGCCACCAATGCCCACCATCAACTCATCAGAGAAACGAGGAAAAAAGCGATTGAAGACAGAATCTCCACCCACGCGCACAACAGCAAGGAACTCTTCAGCATCATCAAGGAGTTCGCCCAACCCACTAGCGAGTCTACCGACATCCCTCCCTCACAAGACCTCTGCGACAAACTCAGCACCTTTTTCCACCACAAAATCAAGAACATCTACGACAACTTCGACGAAGACAACCAACACACTGAACCCTCACCAACCACCCCCGACACCCGGAAACCAGCGATTAACGACTGGACAGCCCTCACCACCGAAGACACACTGAAGACAATGAAGTCAATCCACTCAGGGGCCCCCACGGACCCCTGCCCCCACCACATCTTCAACAGAGCCGCCGACACCATCGCACCCATGCTCCGCCACACCATCAACCGCTCCCTGGCGACCGCCTCGCTCCCCGACGACTGGAAACACGCCGAGGTCAACCCCCTCCTGAAAAAACCCTCGGCGGACCCCACCGACCTCAAAAACTACAGACCCATCTCCCTGCTCCTGTTCCCAGTGAAAGTCATCGAGAAAGCCATCAACAGCCAACTCGCCACATTCATTGAAGAACACAACATCCTCGACTCCTCCCAATCCGGCTTCAGAAAAACCACAGTACGTAAACCGCCCTCCTCGCCGCAACAGACGACATCCGCACCCTACTGGACAAAGGAGAAACAGTAGCCCTCATCCTCCTCGAGCCTATCAGCGGCGTTCGACACAGTCTCCCACCGCACCCTAATACGCAGACTCTACGACGCAGGAATCCAGGACAAGGCCCTCGACTGGATCCGCTCCTTCCTCTCCGGCAGGACGCAGCGGGTCAGACTCCCCCTTTCCTCTCGGACCCCACACCTACCACCTGCGGAGTCCCCCAGGGCTCCTCCCTCAGCCCGACGCTCTTCAACATCTACATGGCTCCACTCGCCCCCATCGTCAGAACCTACGGACTCAACATCGTGTCATACGCAGACGACACCCAGCTCATCCTCTCCCCATCCAACGAGCCCAACACCGCCAGACGCAACTTTCGAGAAGGCATGGAAGCCGTCGCCAAATGGATGAAAAACAGCTGCCTACAACTAAACACCAACAAAACAGAAGTACTCATCATGGGCCCAAACCCCGATGCCTGGAGCGACACCTGGTGGCCCCCCGCCCTCGGAAACCCGCCAACCCCCACGGACCACGCACGCAACCTGGGAATCATCCTGGACTCCGAGCTCAAAATGGACCGCCAGATCAACTCTGTCTCGCTTTCCTGCTTCCACACCCTCTGCCTCCTTCGTAAGACCTTCAAATGGATCCCCCTCGAACACCGAAAGACCGTCACTCACGCCCTGGTCACCAGCAGACTCGACTACGGCAACGCACTCTACGCCGGATTAAACAAAAACCTCACACGCAAGCTACAGAACATCCAGAACGCCGCCGCAAGACTGGTCCTCAACCTGCCAAAACACTGCCACATCTCCCAGCACCTGCGCACACTCCACTGGCTCCCTGTCGAGGCGAGAATCACCTTCAAGATGCTCATCCACGCACACAAGGCCCTCCACGGCACCGGACCAGCATACCTGAACAGCCGACTCAAATTCCACGCACCCCAAAGGACCCTACGATCAGCCCAGCTCTCCCTACGCAGTGGTCCCCCGCACCAGAAAGACCAGATCGGGAGGCCGCTCCTTCTCCTTCCTCGCGGCCAAAGCATGGAACGCCCTTCCGCTCCACCTCAGACAGACAACATCGCTCCCCATCTTCGCAAGAAACCTCAAAACCTGGCTCTTCGACAGACCCCCTCCTTGATGGATGGAACCTGCACCCCCCCCACCCCTAGCGCCTTAAGACCCTTACGGGTGAGTAGTCGCGCTTTAACAAACCCCTGATTGATTGATTGATTGAGGGAGTTCCGGGACTGTGATGAGGAAGACTTGGAGTAATGAGGCTTACCAGTAAGCAATCAGGACATGCACATCAACCTTGGCATTTCCTGTGTGCAATTAACCTCTTGAACTCACTATTGTAGCAGACCCTAGTTTATCAAACTGTACAGGTCCTAGGATTTTACCACTTTAAACTTCTTCACAGGAGAATGTCTTGAAAGCAGCTGTCAGAAAACATGTTTTAATAAGGTATTGAATATGTGATAATTTGTCAGTGCCAAGGAGCTGAAAAGCCATGGCGGTGGGGCTGCCTTTTCTTCTGTAGATAAACCTTTTCACTATGAGCACAATTCAAATTACATGCTTGACGGACTGTTCTAAATATACTTTAATTGCTCTCTTAGTTTAATTGTGTTCCTGTTTCCTGTAGCAATTTTGAGGTTTGTGTTCCATCCCTCCTCTAACAAGTCAAATGGAAATAATATTCAGTCAGTCGTAAAATGTTATTGATTGATTAGTAAAACTCACCATCCATAGCTTGTAATATCAAAATATAAAATATGGAACTGTATATTCAATTAAAGCTAACTAGTTATTTGAGCTAATTTTCTGTATGTGATATCCATCAATTTCAAACAATACATGTAGAATGGTTAACAATTTCATTTGATGCTGCTGCGACTGAAATGCCCACCCCAAAGTTTGTCAGACAATACTTCAGAACATCCAGAAGAAAGATATTTTTAGTTCTTAAGCGTGCCCTGGTGAGTACCATTTGAATCTTGAGCGAAAAGGAGAAAAGCCTGGAGTATAGAATGCTGTATGCACCAAGCACACCGCTTTGAAATAAATCCATTATCTTACTGGAAGCAAGTGAAATGGGGCAAAAGTTGGAGACATTTGATCCCTTGGCCTTAGTCCATGAACCAGACATGTGACTTAACTTTCAACCTACTGCAACTTTTGAATCAGAAAATTGGAAGGACAAGTCAAACTGACTTGCAGCCCAGCTGTGCAGACATATAAGGGATAAAGTACCCCCTGCTTTACATTATAAAGATATTACAAGTCACCGAGGAGTTCCATAACCATAGAGGAACGAGGCCGAAAGGCGTGTTCCTTTATAAGGTTATGGAACTCCAAGCTTTGTTACAATATTCGTATCATGTACGGCATGGGGGACTTCATTCTGTACCATACATGGTCACACCATCACCTTTACCACAAATCACTTAAAACATTGGTGAGTAACTTTTTTATTTGAAAGAGAAAGCACGTTTGCAAACATGAAGAAAAAACCTGTTAGATATTTGTCAACCAAAAAACATACATGAAACAGTACATTCCAAGTTAATCCTTTTTAAAAAAAAAAAAAAGCTGCAGTAGTTCAACATGTGTAGAAACATTCAGAAAGATTCTAACTTTTCTATAATTTTCTATGAAATACAAAAAATAAACAACTTCTCTCTGCTAGTCACTGTAAGCTATTAAAATAGAGCAGAAGAAAGAAAAGCAACATTTCATTTTCATTGCTTTAAATAGCAGCTCTATGACCTGACCTGCCTTTCACTTTGGCTGCTGGCCTGGCAGCAGGGATTGTGAATCAGAGCTTGTATGCAATAACTTATTACAGTTGAGTTGTGATGTCTTTTCTGATTGTGTGCGAACCAATTATAAATAAATTAATGAAAGGAGTTTATACAGGGTTTACAGAGTCCCATGTATTATAAACATATTAAGAATTTGTACCTTGTAAGGAAGGGCAAAAAGATATATAATACGTTTTAACTTGCATAGTTGCAAATAACACATGGATTTATGCCTTGTCAGCATTTCATAGCGTTCTTTGAGTATGACTATATCTACACATTCAGTAGCTTTTGAAATTCATTTACTTTGCTTAGATACTGTGGGTCTTCTTTACAATATTTTGACACATGGCAGCACAGCAAGCCTTCCTGCTGTGCTTTCAAGCTTCAAAAGAAAAGGGCGAGAATGCGCCATATCTACAAGACACGGTGCATTCCTGTCATTTACCCCTGCGCTGGTGTGCAATGGGCTGCCATGTGCCAACGCAGGCATCCTTGCGCCATGGTGTAACGGTGTCTGTGTTGTAAGGGTGATTATTTTTGTGCAGGAAGGAACACCTTCCTGCTCAAAAACAATCCCAAAAGGTGTTTTCCTCTTCCTATGTGTGATGCAGAATGCAGCGCACATAGAAAAAGGATGAACAAAGAGAAATAAAGGTATTTCTCCTCGTTTGTCTCCCTTACACCTCCCCTGAAGAGGCGTAGGAATCGCACGCATTCCCAGGTTTATGAAACCTTGTAACTCTGGGAATGCGTCCGGTTCCTTGGATGTTGCGTGGGATCACCCAGAGCAACATTCATGGAATGCCCTTTTCACGCAGAGTAATGTAACAAAGGAGGCCATATTTACAATGCCATGAAAAGCCACGCAGGGTGGTTTTACGTAGCCTTGTAACTATGAGCAGGCACAATGCGCCGCTGGTGCGTCAAAAAAAAGTGACGCACCCGCAGCGCAATGGGTGTAAATAAGCCCCTATCTTTTTAGAAAGAAACAGGATCACAAAAGGATAAAACTTTCAAGCTTTAATGGGCTTCTGATAATAGCATGGCCGGTTCTTTTTGCTTTATTATGCACTCGATCGGATCTTTAGGGGCAATTAATTCCAGGTCATGCCTCCCAGCATTCTGACTTGGACACTTCTGAGGTGACGAAAGCGATTTAGGTTTTACCTGCAAGGTTTTCTAGACTAAGCCAAGCTCTACTTTTACCAGAGCTTGGCTAGTTGTCACTGGCAGGTGAAAAACACTTCTATAGGTCGTACACAACAATATATCCAAACAGGTTGAAACTGTTTCCCATAAACAAGCTGACCGTAGGCCATGGCATGAATCAATTTAGTTTCAATGAATTTAAGTATGGGGCCAGAAGAAGGACTATGCATTTTGTTGTACGGTTAACAGAAGGCAAAAGATAGAGAAGTGGATTTATTCTATATTTAAGTTAATTAATCTCATATCACTAAGCCAAACACCCAGGTAAATGTGTATGTTAAAGTGCAAGAAATTGTTTGCAAGCCTAGGGACCATCTTTGATAACACGTTTGTCCTTTTTCAATGGTCCTAATATTTGTTTTGCTACAATTAGCATACAAGCATTTTTCTTTATTGTAGAGGTCTCGGTGCTTCAGAGATTCAACCAGACCAATGTAGGTCTGGTCAAAGATGTGCAGGTCACAGTGTATTGAAGATGTTGCAGCCTCGATTTCTTGCAAATGACTTTACGCTTTTGCATGGGGCCAGACCCAATGCAGCAGCAAACATGTTAAGTAGCTGGGAGCAAACATATACCCCTGGTTCAGCCTCCCATTTTTGCACAGGTTTGAGATGTGTAAATCGTTGGCGACTTTGAACCATGCCCACTTTGCTTCATATAAAAATCAAAAGCCAAACTGCTTTTGGTTGGGAGTTTGGTATACCCCATTAAGAAAGCTTACTCCAGAGGTCCTCCATCGAAGGCTGCCCTATTATCCACAAAACATGCATACAAGTGGACTCCAAGGGTGTGGCATTTTGATGAGTCAGGGTCATAGATATAAGAACATTATAAAAGATGCTGCAATGGGCCAAGAACCCTGTTTGTTAAAGGGGTAAAGGAGCCTTATTGTCAATCCATCTGTTTCATAATTAGATATTAGACATTTGCATATGATTTTGCATCAACATCAAGAAGGGCGATGTTTCTGTAATTGTTGGGTTCAGCCTGGTTGCCCTTCTTGGAGACTGGATGAATAATGGATCACCTCCTTTACACTGGAGGACTGGCATACTTAAATGAAGCATAACATACACTAGATAGACTTGTAGTCCCCATGATATATTTGTTTTAAACTGAAGACTAGACCTCATTGGTCAATTGCTTTAAAGTTGTTCTACTAAGATCTACAGCACAAGTGTAATTTACATTAGCAACAGTTGCTATGGCCAGCATAAATAAGAGGGTCATCATTTTAAGATATATATGAGTTGGCTGATATGGGCAGTCCATTTAGTTGACCATTACAAAGAGACATGTCCCCTGATGTTTCTATACCAGGTTAACCATTCGTCATTTGACCATATGAAAAGTGTTTCATGCCTTGTAGAATGCCTGTCAACAGGTTTAGATGCAGTAGAAACCCTATCGCCAAACGTGATATGAACCAGGTCGTTCATTGATTGCATGAGGGAGAAAATGTTACCCTTATTTAATTTGCAAGAAAGACCTGAAGAGAAGTATTCTGGAGTGAAAATTAATATATTCCCCTGCGTTCCAGGCAGAGGGTGAATTTACAGGAGGTTTGATGAAGGTGAATAAGTAGAAGCATTAATTATCAAATTGTTGGCTGTTGGAAATGGCCCTTTCTAGAGGGTCACCCCCAAACATTTTGCCTTCCTCCTGTCATTTTCGCTGAATTCGTTTTTGTTGTCTTTGGCATTCTGGGCACTTTACCACTGCTAAAGAGCATGTGCTCTGTACTTAAAACATAGTAACATAGTAACATTGGCTTATCCACAATTGGATATTTAATTTACCTATAAGTCCTTAGTAAAGTGCACTACATGCGCCTAGGGCCTGTAAATTAACTGCTACTAGGGGGCCTGCAGCACTAATTGTGCCACCCACTTTAGTAACTCTTTAAACATGTCTCAGGCCTGCCATTGCAGAGCCTGTGTGTGCAGCTTAAAACTGCCATGCTGCCATGTCGACCTGGCAAGTTAACCCTCTTAACAGGTCCAAACCTTCCTTTTTAAAACATATAAGTAGGGCCACTAGAATTATGTGATTATGTGGCCGCAGCGATTTTCGCATGATTATAGATTTGCCACATTTGCCACAAAATTCATCAGCTGCTGCATAATCTGCAGATTTTAACAAAAAAAAATTGTTTCTAGCTCAAACGGTTCAAAACTTACAAACAATGCAGCAGCACATGTTGCCACACAGTGGAAGGCACTTTGAAAAGCTAGACGGGTCACCTTTCTGTTGCTTATTGCTATATTTGGGTGTTAACCTGGTACTAATAAGTTACAACCAATGCCTATACAGTGCTATCAAGTTTAAAAATTATGAAATAATGAAGTAATACTTTTATAAAATGTGCTGCATTATGCCGCATAATTTGCCTTTTCTTGACTCATAAGTTTCTCAACCCTGCCGCATAATTTAGCCCTCTCATGCCACATAATTCCAGTGGCCCTGCATATAAGTCACCTCTAAGGTAGGCCATGGACAGCCCCAAGGAGCAGGATGCAGTGTTTAAAAAGCTGGACATGTATTTTCAAGGTTTTCATGCCCTTGTAGCGAGAAACTCTCAAATTTGTTTTTCACTACTTCAAGGTTAACATTAGGATTGCTTTAAAATATCTCTTAAGTGTAATTTCCAATTAAAAAAAGATAGAGATTTAGAGTTTGGTGTCTCTGGACTCACAATTTAAAATAACAACTTACGATGAAGTTGGATTTTAAATTGTAAGTCTGAAAATGCCACTTTTAGAAAGTTGCCATTTTCTTACTTTAACCATTCTGTGCCTCTTCATGTCTCTGAATACATGTCTGGGTTGAGTGACAGCTGGGCTTTGTGCATTCCTTCTAGACAGCCACACAAAGGGTGCTGGGGTGAAACATTTGCATCCTGATGGCCCATCACCAGGCTGATGGGCCTTCCTGAAGTAGATTCGGAGAGAGGAGCTGGCAGTTGCCCTTAAATAGGGCTGTGCCTGTCCCCACACAAAGAGCTGCATACCCCCCTCTAGTGAGTCTGGAGCCAGGGCAGGAAAGGCAGGGACCTTGTGATCTTCAAAAGCCTCTTTTAAGCCTCCCCCCACTTCAAAGACACAACTGGGAATAAGTACTGGACCCCTGACACCACCAAATCAGAACTTTGCTGAAACCAAGGGCATTCTGCCTGGAAGAAGAGCTGCTGTCCTGCAGGAGGGACTGTCAGTTTTCTAACTGCATTGCTGTGTTGGCCTGCTGCCTGCTGATTGCTGTGCTGTAGAAGGAACTCCCACTTTGCTACCTGCTTTGCTGTGTTGGCCTGCTGCCTGTTGCTTCTTGCCTGGGAGTGAGAAAGACTGGATGTGCTCTCTACATCCTTGAATCCAAGGTTCTCCAAGGGCTTGCTGGCTTACCCCTTGTAAGTCTCATCTCAAAGATGTCCTTCAACTCTGCTTCAGCTTGTGGACTCTGCCAGCTGTGAGTCCTGCCCTGCCAAGAGGTGTCAATCCAGTCCTGGGCTTTCACAGAGGGTTCTGCAGCTGTTTTTCTGCAAAAATGGATGCAGTTTGGAACCAACGCATTGCCCTTCAATGCCGACGCAGAGTTGATCTGGCAACATCCCTGCATGGCTCGATGACGATGCGGATCCCAACTGGGATGCTCGACGTCGATGAAGCACTGATCCAAAGACAATTCTGCGGGGCTCGACAATGACTCATCTCTGCTTCAAAGACATCCCTGCGCAGCTCAACAACAATGCACCGCCTGCATCATAAGGGATTCTATGACGACGTTGGGCACAACTGCGAGGCTCAACTTCGACGCATCGACAGAACTGCATAAATCAGAACTGATGCATCAAGTCTTCGACGCAGATGCTTGCTCCATCCAAGGTACTTTTTCAGCGGGCCCTGCATGGGTCTTGTAGCCAGCCTGCTGTCCATCATGGTCGGCCTGAATCTTTAGACTTACTCTGGTCCAGTGTGACCTCAAGTAACCCCTGAGCGCTATTGACTTTTAAGCACTATATTGCAGTTTATTCTTAAAAAATTAATATCTCGAATTCTACAAATTTAATTTTTGTTGTTTTAGTCTTGTTTTACTCAGATACATTTTCTCTATTTTCTAAACTGCTGTAAAGTCTTCTTGTGGTATTTTCACTGTGTTACTGTAATTAAAGTATACACAAATACTTTACACATTGCCTCCTAAGTTAAGCCTGACTGCTCTGTGCCAAGCTAAAAGGGGGTGAGCACAGGTTAATTTAGGTTGTGTATCTGACTTATCCTGACTAGAATTGTGGTCACTTCTTGGACAGGGGGCAAACCTCTGCCAACTCGAAACCCAATTTCTAACATTGTCAAATAATTGCCTTGGCGTAGAGATGTGACTTTCAGACAGCTAATTAGTAATATCAGTTTCTTCAATGTCTGAAACCCATTTTATAACATTTTTGCTTTTTAAACATTCTCAATTTTGCTAGAACAATCATTCTTCAATCAGAAGCCCCATGCTTTATTGTAGGCGACCAGGCATCTGCGTTTGATTTGTAAAATAATAAGTGCCAGGGCCCAACATGTTCACGGAAGGTAACTGCAACCTGTGCCTTCACTGCCTCTGCTAGCGCTGTCAAATGCCAGTATCACCCACTGTTCTAAATTAATACTTTAGTTTTGATGTATATTGATATTTTAAACACTCTGCTATGTTGCTGTTCTCAAAAATAGAAAAACAGTGCCACCATGTGGTGGACTCTCACAAATAAGTGCTGGTGCTGAGAAATAAGTGCCGGAGCCCAGAACCGTCAAACACCGACACAAATTAAGCGCTGCCATTCAGATGTGAGCACCCAAGTGGTAATCTACGTAGTAGCTGTTTGCTGAGGACAGTATGAGCATTGAAGGGCTTCAGTGGAATGGGGTTTAGGACAGAATTTAGATTAGATATCTTTTCTACCTTGAAGTCTTTTAAATGTTGCAGAGACAGAATGTTCGATAATGCTGGCTATGATGATGTTACTAGGTTCCCCCCTACTTTTTTCAGTACTTTGTATTTTTGCCCCATGACAGCCAATATGCTACATGACCATTGCGACCAAGGTTATGCATGCACTGAATGTTGTACCCTAAAGCCCAAGTGTCTTCCGCAAGAAACTTGTTGCATTGGGGGTTTGCTCAGTGTCTCCTGTTTGCACTAGAAAAGGGGAGACAATAAGGCCTGTGCAGCTAATTCACACTTTTTTACCTCCATTTCAGTGTCCTCAATTAAGACCTCATTAATAAATCCAATTTTGCTGAGGGCCTTTGGGAAATCCATCTGTGTCTACTTTTTTCCCTTGGAATTTGTTGGATTTTTCTCAGAATGAGAAGAACCTTTTTTTTTGGAAGTATGGGAATAGCCTTACTGCCTTTCTTTATTTTACTGTGGGTTGTTGACTGGACACTGCAGATTACTCCATAATTAATAGAATACAAAGGCTTCTTCAAAAAGACAAATATACACATCTATCAGATCTTAATACTTATTTTATAATATGTTATTCGCCAACAAATAATGATTTTGCTTTCATGGAACCTCAGGAACGCAATTTATTACCATCTTTGCTACTATGTCTAGTAATAAAAAAGTGTACGTTACAAGAAGTGGGCACGTCAGCTTGTATTCTGCTGAGAGCAGCATTGTTAGCTATGTTCACAGAAGACAAGCATACACGTGCACACTTTTTTGTAATCAAAGGTGCGTCTCACATTTTTTTGCAATAAAGGTTGAGTCTTTGTGTTCTGCTCATCTCAGTGCTGCTTTAGAACTTTCCTTTACTTTTAGATGACTATGGGGGATATTCACAAGAACGGGCGATAATTAACACCAACCTAGGTTAACGCAATTTTACATAACGCCGTCTATCGCGGGAAACTAACGCCGTGTTAACGGCGTATTCTCAACACGCCGGCAACTGGCGATAGTTTCCCGGTAACGCGTCAAATGTCCACGTTAAAATTCCCGGGACGCCGTTAAAAAAGGAAACCTGAACATGAAAAAAGTGGCGATGGGCCCAACAGCGATAAAAATATCAGCGATAAGCAGCGCCAAGCTTGCTATTTCCACATCAGGCGGGAAAAATCACCATAAAAGCTGCAAAAAAAAAGAAAAGAAAAACAAAACCCAAACAACTGAGAAGCACAATGGAGGAAGCTGGAGCAACAACAGAGGCACACCAGAACCCCACAAACCCCCCGGAGGACCAGCTGTCTTGTTCTGCGCTGCCTCGGTGGTAGTCCGGGCGGGGTTGGTCCTGGGGGTGGGGGTGGTCCTGTGGGTGGTGGCTGTGGGTGTTGTGGCCCTCTTGGGTCTCCAAGCTGCATGATTAGTAGCTCCATGGCATCTGTTGGTCTTCAGATGTGGCTCTGGGCTGGGCTCCCTTTATACTGCACGTTTTCGTCCTACTTAAGACCAGAAAAAAGCAGGTCTTAAGTCCCTGCTGCTAACGTGCCTTATCGCCTGTTTTTGGACCGTATCGCCGATCTGGCTGGTCGTTGTGAATATCGCGAAGTGGTGTTATCGTGAGTTTTTGCACGGGAACGCCTACTCTGCATATGATTAGCGTTAGTTGTCACTGTCAGCCTTGGCGATGTTTTCAGTGGCAGCTATCGCAGGTAAACTGACGATGTCGGCTGTTAGCGCAGGCTTATGAATAGGGCGATAATTCTATCGCCACTTTCGTGGCGGAAAAGTGCCGCTAAATCGGCGATGAGTCCTTGAGAATATGCCTCCAAGTGTCCACAGTAAGGGCCGTCAGAATCATTTATTTCTATTATGGAAAACGCCTGCAGAACAGTACTATACATTACATTTGAATAACATAAATATCTCACTAAGAGGCACTGTAAGATTCAAGATAGCATTCCTTAAAAAGAAAAGTAAAAAGTTTGGAAGTTTTCTGTTTTCTAGGTGCCCTCCTGAAACAACTGATTCTTCAAGAACAGTGTATCATGAATTGCTTGAATAATCAATCAATCAATCAATCAATCAATCAATCAATCAATCACAGAATTTGTAAAGCGCACTACTTACCCGCGAGGGTCTCAAGGCGCTAGGGGAAAAACGGGGGAGGGGGTGCTGCTACTGGTCGAACAACCAGGTCTTGAGTAGCCTCCTGAAGGTCAGCAGGTCTTGGGTCTGTCGTAGGCTTAGTGGAAGGGTGTTCCAGGTCTTGGCGGCGAGGTGGGAGAAGGATCTGCCGCCGGTGGTAGTTCTTCGAATGCGAGGGACGGTGGCGAGGGAGAGGTCGGCGGAGCGGAGTTGGCGGTTGGGGACGTAGAAGAGGAGTCGTCTGTTGAGGTAGGCTGGGCCAGTCTTGTGGAGTGCCTTGTGTGCGTGGATGAGGAGTATGAAGGAGATTCTCCTGTCGACGGGGAGCCAGTGCAGGTTCCTCAGGTGGGGGGTGATGTGGCTGTGGCGTGGTACATCGGGGATCAGGCGTGCGGAGGCGTTTTGTATGCGTTGCAGTCGCTTGATGAGCTTGGCCGGGGCTCCCGCGTAGAGGGCGTTCCCATAGTCAAGTCTGCTACTGACGAGGGCCTGGGTGACTGTTCTTCTTGTGTCTGTCGGGATCCACCTGTAGATCTTGCGAAGCATGCGGAGGGTGTTGAAGCAGGAGGATGAGACTGCGTTGACTTGCTTGGCCATGGAGAGCGTTGAGTTGAGGATGACTCCCAGGTTGCGTGCGTGGTCGGTGGGTGTCGGGGCTGCTCCCAGCGTCGTTGGCCACCAGGAGTCGTCCCAGGCTGAGGGGTTGGAGCCGAGGATGAGGACCTCTGTCTTCTCCGTGTTCAGTTTTAGTCGGCTGATCTTCATCCAATCGGCGACGATAATGAAGCAAAACCTTTTCATAACAAAGCATGAATCATTATTTCCATCTTGCTTGAACTCTATTTAAATATGCATTATAGATTAATTCATGATGTATACAAAATTTCTTCCTGAGCCCATAACCTGAGGACATCAGTACGGCCTGGACAAAAGTTTAACCTCTGTACGGTTTAACATCTGAATTCTGCAATCAACAGGTTACGTTACCATTTACATCTTGTAAATGCCTGCTAGTGCTTTACACCATGTGGTGTATTTCTTTATGTAACAGTTGATCCTCTGGACATCTGATGAACCTAAGTAGACTATGGTCACTCTGTGACCCAAGGGTTTCCCTTTGATATCCCTGGCATTGCCTTTGTTACCCCTGGTCTCAGCAGTCATGAAAGCAGTTGCAGGAACAGAAACTAGACCTGTCTACAGGAGCTATGTGTTCTTTTAGTAGGTTCCACTACCGGACCTTCTAGAGAAGCATGCGTCAGCTATGATGAAACTTGAGGGGAGAAGGGACCAAACCTCGGATATCATAGGGGCGGGGGGGGGGCCAAAGGCTGCATGCCGGTACTTCCCCGACTTCTGGTATTTTGGTAAATCGATGTCCATGACACATCTGTGTTTGTGCTTTTCCAGTTGTGAGCCTCCCACCATGCGTCTCAAGCAGGGCTTTAAGTGGGATTAAAAAAGAGTGCGGTCTCTTATAGGGGCATGACCTAAGAAGTGTACCTAGGAATCCTTTCCAAGAGGTGTGGCCTATATATAATTCAGAGTGTGGATTGAAACATGCAAACTTAAATCCTGGGCTTTCCACAGGCACCACCTGACCAGTGTGTTTTTGCCTCTGTAAACTTTCTGCATCCAGTCACAAAAGATGCACCTACAACAAGCCAAACCTGTTGGCTTTGCCAATGACTGCTAGCAGTGTCAGATAAATGGGTAACAAGAATGATTTTGTTAGGAATAATTAGCATTGAAATTGTTTCAATTCTGAAAATATGAGACTGTTCACTATTCATTACTAAGGGCTGAGGAAGGAGTAGTAGTCTTCGGAGTGTCTCAATCACTCCTGTTCTTCCCTACACATCACTTTCCTCTTCAATATTTCTGTAAGGCGCTTATGCACTCTTTCTCCCCACATCTTTCTCACATCTTCCATCTACATATCTAACACTATTCAGTGCTCTCATTTCACTCTGTCTCAATCGGGTGTTTCCTTGCATCTCCTTCACTTTCACATCCCCCAACACGCACAATGCACCCACTCACCTGGAAGCACTACATTTTCTTTTACTTTCGCCCTGTCGATAGTTTGACATTGCTATGAGATCTGCAAAGAGGCCAAGAATTGGATGTGCATGTATTCTTAACACTTTGATAACTCACTCACAGGCACTGTAAGAAACTCGCGCTGCCTTTATCCTCAACTTGAAAGCTTTCAACCGTGCCCCATCATAAACGTCAACCCACAACGTGAACTCACACAGATACCTAGGGGCTTATTTACAAGCCCCTTGCGCCACTTTTGTGTCATTTTTAACATGGGAACAGTGACGCAAAAGTGGCGCAAGGGCCTTGTAAATCTGCCCCTTAGAGCCTATTCAGGTCACAGTGTGCACTATACAAGAGTACTCTGCTACAAAAATGCCCAAAAACAAGCCCAGCATACTTCAAAATTCAAACACTCTTTTTTAGTCATTGCTCAGAAATTGATCAGTGTTTGCGACTATAAAGTTAAGGACATGAGCATGAGGCCCAGTAGGGGCGCAATTCAATGTCAATTTTTAATTACTGCCGGGATCGAGACCGCGGGGGGGGGCGCCCACTAAAATTGAGCCAAAGACCTCACAGAGAGCGAATTGTCTTTAATACCGAAGGCACAGGCTCATTAAACCCTAAAGCAGTTCTAAATTGCCATGTCTCCTCCCCCTGAGCATGTTGCCATATGGCCACAAGGCGGGGGCTTGTCAAATAGGTATTATTTACTTGCCCTTCATCTTTTCTCACAAACCAACAAGCTTTCTACAATGCGTTCTTTTTATAAATGACAAGTTTAGAGTGACTACTTGCTTCAACAACCTTTAGTGCATGAGGAGGAGAGGAGCAGTGAAGTGTTCTCTGTGCAGCTTACCTTCATCATCTTACTTAAATCTAATTTTAAGACATATTGCTTTTTCCGGAGCCGAGCATCCTCTCATGCGTCTTGATTGCTTTAATCAGCTCTGTTATTGTTCTCTGGTTTGTTGCTTTGGAGATGAAGACCGGGCTGAAAAGGGTAAGTACAGTTTTAAGATTTCTTTATGCGTACAAAGGCCGTGCTTTGTTGATCCTGATTGCTGTAGCACTTAGCAAAAGGGATGAAGTACACAAAAGATAAAGATATTGTAGCCCAGTCGATCTGAAATTGTTATTTATGTTATAAAGTCTGGAAAACTTAGGCAGATTAGAAGATGCAGGCATGTTTGCGTGAATGGTCCTCGGTTTCTACTTTCAGAAACGATTGTAATCTGAAACAATGGCATGTTACTAAATGTTTTCTTACTGTACTTTTAACATATGCAATGAAAATGTATTTTTTGCAATGAAAACTGTATTTTTTTTGCATAATTAATCATGCCTTACAGTTAACAAACTCACTAACTCTGCCCCAGCCCAGTCTTTCAGATACTATGGCCCTTGTTATATTGAACATGTATGTAAAAATTAACGTTTTAGCTTGACAGATACGTACCCTCATCCATTCACTGTGATATACTATGAGAGCAAGCTAACAAAAAGAGGTTCTCGCACTAGGTCAGCATTTCATACCATGACACCAGTCTGTTCAAGTTCCTGTGCTTGAGCTGGCATTCCATAGCAGCACAGCAGCCTGCTCAGGTTTCCGTGCTTGAGCTGACGTTCTATAGCAGGACACCAGTTTGCACCAGTACCCGTGCTTGAGCTGAACTTCCATGGCAAGGCACCATCCTACCTAGGTTCCTGTGCTTGAGCTGGCTTCCATAGCAGGGCACCAGTCTGCTTACGTTCCCGTGCTTGATCTGGCATCCATAGCAGGACACCAGTCTGCTCAGGTTCCCATGTTTGAGCTGGCGTTCCATAGCAGGACATCAGTCTGCTCAGGTACCCGTGCTTGAGCTGGCATTCCAAAGCAGGACGCTAGGCTGCTCTGTTCTGTGACTTCTGAATATTGTCTGTGGTGTTTCATTTGCGGTGGCTCCAAACATGTCTGGACACTGACATTGACGCTGTGGGTGTTGAGGATGCATGGTGCATTCCACAATATCTAGTCCCAGCTGTTTGATCATCGGAAGAGAATGGAAGCCCACTGGGGGTGCCAAATTTTTCATTCTAGGTGGTCTCCTCTCAGTCAGTTCAATACAAGTTTATTTAGACCAATGGTCCCCAAACGATTTAAAACCACATCAATAAAACATCAATAAAACATTCTAAAATCACAATTCATTATTTAACCTCATAAAACTTCATATAATACACTCAGCATTCCCTTCGACATTTCATGTCGCATAGGCCACATAAAACTGTAAAATAGGCAAATCAGTTCTAAACGCATTTGAGAAATTCTTTAACTTTTTGAATAAACTTCCCCATGGCACAAGCTATGTCTAAATTACTCATTTCTGTCAGAAGGTTTACTGCTTGAGCCCTATTTTTAATATCGTACTTTTTAAAAATTGGACATAAAAACTCTCTTCGTATCTCTAAGACCTTCTGACAATCCAGTAGTAGATGTAAGATATCACATGTTGTTCCCAAAGTGCAGGTGCATTTTCCCTTACTGTCTATCATAAATCTTTTTACCCCGTTGTTCACATAACATGGGTTTACCCCACTCCTTAGCCTTAGCAGTTCTCTTCTTAGCCGACAGCTAGGTAGCCTATCAATATAGGGGTAGTGTTGTTCGTTTTTCCATGCTAGAGCCATGAATTGAACAGAATTTTTTCTCAAGAGGTAGTCTTGGTCCTGTGCTCGAGAGATTTCTTTACCCAAGACCCTAAGTTCCCTCTTGTCGATCTTGATTTGGAGAGTCTGGGGGCACAGCGAAATCTTCATCATGCGGCACGCTTTAATGATGATGGCTCTGGTCCCTTTTGCCCACTTTAGCTCACTCTTTACCAGCTCATTTCTGCACCATTGTGAGATTTTATAATCTTCATCCGTACCCAGGCGCTGCCAGAAACGTAATAGGGGCGTACAAGCTGTTATACCCCAGGAGGTTATTCCCAATTCTAGTCTCACTGCCTGGACCATTGACGATTTGGGCAGTGAAAATAAGTTTTTCAGAGTGTTTCCCTCCTCAGAGTCCCATCCGTTTTTACCATTCAAATAAAGCACTTCTGCACCATACAAAAACTGGGGAGGTATCATTGCTGAGTAAGCTTTTAGGACCGGTCTGTCGGACATATCGCCATAAGCACAGTTGAATCTTTTTAGTCCCCTGACCGATGCCGATGCCTTCAGTTTTAGTGCGTCGAGATGAGCATGCCACCAAGTCTTCTCTCAAACCACATCCCCAGGTACCTATATTCTGCTACCTTTTCCAACTTCTCGGTGCCCAGAAACCAAGTGAACCCTATTTTCCTTCGACCAAAGCATGAGATCTTTGTCTTATCCATATTGACAACGAGTTTTTTACAATGACAATAATCATTGAACCTGTTTAGCATTCTCTGTAGGCCAATCTCCGTTTGATCCATAATTACAAGATCATCCGCGTAAAGTAAACATGAGATATGTTTCCCATCTTGTTTCGGGCTTGCCCCACTTACATTGCCTAGGGTTGACGGCAAGTCTGCAATAAACAGGGAAAAAAGCAGGGGGGCCAGTACGCACCCCTGCCTCAACCCATTGCAGATCTGAATTTTCTGAGATAAGCTCCCATCTACATTTAAAATTATCTGGGCCCCATTCTCGGTATGAAGAGCTTGAATCAGCCCTAACAAGTCCCTTGGTATGTTATAACCAGTCAAAGTCTCCCACAGCTGCTCCCGGTCCACCAGATCAAATGCTGCGCGGAAGTCCACGAAGCAGCAGAACAACCTTCCCCTCTGCTCAATTGACTTCCCCGCAATGGACCAGAGCGCAAAACAGTGGTCGACCGTTGAATGTCCCTCTTTGAACCTCCCTTGTTCTGGGGGCACAATCCGATTTACTTCTGCCCAGTCCTTAAGTATTCCTAAAATTACTTTGGCGAAGACTTTTTCTCCTATATCAAGGAGGTTTATTAATCTATAGTTCTTAGGGGTATTTAAATCTCCTTTTTTATGGACTGGCCTTATGATAGCTCCTCTCCAGTTTTCTGGCACAATGCCTGTCTTAAGTATCCCATGGAACATTTTTGCAAAAAACTCTGCCCACCACTCAGGCCTAGTTTTTATAATCACTCCCGGCAGATTATCTGGGCCTGCGGCCTTGGTTAAATTTAAGCTAGATATTATTTTCCTAATATAACTGGAGGTAAAATGTTCCTTTATCTCTTCCCTCACACCTGTCCGTAGTATTGTGCTTGCTTTCTCTAACATTGGCCATTTCCCATAAATTTCCCCCAAGTAAGCCACCCAGTTATCTTCGGGGACCAAGCAGTGCAGAGACCCTAGTATTTTACCGGAGCTTTCTTGGACCAACTTCCAGAACCCTTTCACATCTTTGGACTCAATTACGGCAAGCATACTTGCCCAGCAACTATCTTTATATATTCTTTTTTTATTCCTAATAATCGTTTTGTATTTTATCCTTAATTTCTGGAGGGTAAATAGTAGTTCAACATTGTACCTTACTCTAAGACTTCTTTCCTTTTGTCTAATACATGCCTTTACTTTACGACATTCTTCATCAAACCATGGACGATCTTTATTCTGGGATATAATATTACTGGCTGTCCCGGGTTTACTACATTTAATTTTTACCCTTACGCATCCCACCAGTTGACTTATTGTATTTTCATACCAAGCGTTGTCATCTTCAAAAGGGATTTTTTCTAAAGAGAGAGTCTGCTGAACAGCACTTAATTTTATAACATGCTCCTCAGATATACGAGTTGTTAGCCGCTTTGTGTAGTCCACATGTACCTGGAGTATCGCCTCTCTCTGATTTCCCCTTTTTGCATATAGTTCTGTCTTCAGAGGGTAGTGATCACTTCCTTCCTCTCTTACCACCTCGAAGTGCTTAATTAGGTCAAAGCTCCAGGCATGTGTAAACACGTAGTCTATAGGGCAGGGTTGCTGGCCTATCGTAAATGTGCGCCTTGCCGGCCGATCAGCTTCCATTCTTCCATTTACACATAACAGACCCATAGAGCCCAACATTTGCCCAAAAGCCAAATCTTGGGCTGAGATATCTCCATTAGGGAACATCGCTGCCTCTATATTATAAGCGCTTAATAGTTCCTTGCACCAAGGGTCTATTCTACGGGGGTCTAGTCTATGGTTAAAGTCACCCAACACCAGGAACACATGCTTCTGGTAGGTATCACATACAGTCACCATATCCTCTTTTAAAATTCCCAGTTCACCCTTATATTCGTCCTCCTTTCCCTTCTGGATATACACATTAACAATACATATACCTTCATAATATGGGACGGCATTCAGTGGCAGCACTCTACAGCCTAGTGCCCACTTACAATTTAGATCCAAGGGTTCTACTTTCCTGGCAATTTTTGTTGAGATCAGCGTCAACTGCCCTCCTGAAGGTCTGCCATGGGGATTCTTCCTCGCTACTTTTGAATATTGGGCAAACCCTTCTATGACTAGGGTTTCGTTGCACAGCCAAGTCTCCTGCAAACACGCGATGTCATTGCTGTCAATAATCTTACTAAAACTTTCTTGGGTCGCTATTCTCTTATACCCGTTTATATTCCAGGATAGTATGGATAGGCTGTGCGACGACCCTTGCTCCTAGTCGATCTCGCTCAGGCACCCATCTTCCTCGTACTCTAAGGGTGCAAGGGCTCTGTATCTGTTCCCAACTAGCATATCTTCTTCACCTCTTTCTAATGCATTGGAAGTAACAGTAATTTCAAGATCTTCCTTGTTATCCCTACGGGAATTAATCAATCTTATCTGTCCTACTCTCAGCCCAGCATGGTTCATGAGGAATGTCTTCCCCTGCTTATTATTCAACATTTCCTCCTTTTTTACTAATCTAATGCCTTCCTTTTGCAGCTCATATTCTACGTTTTCTATTGCTGCTTTTACTAATGTTGAGTAAAAGAGGACCTTAGTTACTTCATCCCATTTGTTGTTTACCAAGAACCCAACTTCCCTGAGATCCTCAGTACCAATATTACGTAGACTTGCACATTTAGATAAGTCTACGACACCAGTCTGCTCAGGTTCCCATGTTTGAGCTGGCGTTCCATAGCAGGACATCAGTCTGCTCAGGTACCCGTGCTTGAGCTGGCATTCCAAAGCAGGACGCTAGGCTGCTCTGTTCTGTGACTTCTGAATATTGTCTGTGGTGTTTCATTTGTGGTGGCTCCAAACATGTCTGGACACTGACATTGACGGTGTGAGTGTTGAGGATGCATGGTGCATTCCACAATATCAAGTCCCAGCTGTTTGATCATCGGAAGAGCATGGAAGCCCACTGGGGGTGCCAAATTTTTCATTCTAGGTGGTCTCCTCTCATGTGGTGATGTCTGACACGGTGCAAGTTGTGGGTAGACAGCTTGACTTATCACTGAAAGGCACCCAATGAAACCAATGCAGCAACCAAAAGGATCTCTCCTCCTCCACTTAGCTGGTGCGTTGCAAAAGATTGTTCTGTTTTGAAGCAGGAGAGGTGAATGACTATAAAGCAACGCTGCTTTATTGGGCCCCAGATGAATGATCACTATGAGAGATTCCTTTTGTGCCAATCTAGACAGATAGAATGAGAGTCAATCAACTGCTATCAAGCATGGCTGTGCGAGCTGGCAAGCACCTATACACTGTGTGCCCTTTGAGGATGAGTTGTGTTGCTCAGATATGAATTTACCTTAAAGAAATAAAAAGAGAAGAGGCTTTTGGCAAAGCAGGAACAAATTGGTTTAATTAAACAAAGCAGTTGGGAGAGTCTTGACAGAGTGTATCTGAGGAAAGTCTCTTGTTGTACATAGTTTCGGCTGACAATATATACATCTCATGAGGTACAATAAAACAATTTCTGTATTCTTGAAAAAGCATCTGTCATAAATTAACAAGTTTGGGCATCTGATGAGGACACAGATGGCTCTCAACCTCAGGAAGAGAATTGTGGGCCAATGTGTATGTGTCCAGATGTCTGGTGTGGGGAGTGCGTGATCACTATGTGTGGTGTGCATGTCGTGTCCTGATTGGCTGAGTGTTCCCATCTACATGTGGCATCTAGCTTTGTGGTATTTTTTGGGAATGCGTGCCTTTGGCCAAGCATGTTTCATTGGGGCCAATTTCCTCAGACCTGTTGGTGGTGCGAACTATCTACTGTGGGATAGATCAAGGTTTTCCCTGGGTGCATGTTTGTCTTTGGGCTAAGTGAGACCCCACCTGTGACCTGTCAATCGATATGCATGGGTTGGGGTCCCAGGACCTGTGTGACCACCACGGGTGAATCCAACAGCAATGATATGAGTTCATTAGAACTTCTGAAAATAATATGGCAGTCATTGATTTAACTTTTACCAACATTCTCAACATTGTGCGTATAGTTGTCATAGTGTACAGCGCCATTGTCTTTACTGATATTGACATGGTTATGCGTGCCTAGATCATGGCATGCAACAACATTGTTTCTAATGGTAACAACATTTTAAAGCGTGCATGGTTTATGGCATACATTGACATTGTTACTGCCGGTATCTACACTGTTATGCGGGCATAGATTATGGCATACATTAACATTGCATTTATGGGTATTGACATTGCTATTCGGGCACAGGTTATGGCATACGTTGACATTGCATTTATTGGTATTGTCATTGTTGGGCCAGCACATATCACGGTATTCATTGACATTGTATTCACCCATTCCAACAGATGCAAAGTCAAATAATTCAAGGTGAACAGACGAAAGTTCGATGACATCTACCAAATCCAGTTATGTGAATAAAAATCGATAATGGAACATGAGAGGTCATCTGAATGTTGAAATAGAAAAATGGTGTGCATGATGATTCCCATGCTGGGGCCATGGTCAAGGCGAATTTGTCCAAGAAGTTTGATATGCTGGTATCTATCAAACCAGACAAACCAATGCTGGGTCAAAGGCAGAGCATGGCCGTGGGCATTGGGGAGCAATGCTCCAGCATGCTTGCATGTGCCCAGCAAATGGATTTTAGTTCTGGACATGAATTAAATTGAAACATTATGTCAGGTTCTGGAGAGCCCATGGAGGCATAGGCACCAAAGATGAAATCTGCAAGAGGATAAGGTTTCAGCATACCGCTCCCCCTAAAGCACAGTGATGGTGAGGAGCCAGAAAAGTTTGTGATGATCCCCGTGAGTGACCTAGAGAAGATAAATAAATTCCATCCTAAATATAGAGGGCATAATGCTCGAATGACAATGCTAGCACTCATTGCGAAAAGGGCTTTTGTCAATGTTATGTTAGTGGAGAAGTTCATGTTTGAAACCAAGACCACATGGAGTTTCAACTATGGAGTTACTTATCCACTCCACCTGAGAAGTATCTTTGTGTCATGGGTGGACCAAAAGGGGGCTATGTGGACATCAAATTCTTTGCTCATTTGGCTGTCACACAAGGAGTATTTAAAGATGTGTGTGCTTCAGTCACATAGAGATATCACTGAATATTGATTTTACAGAGAAGTGTCTCTCCTTGACACTGCTACATGCTATTTCAAGTGAGCTTGAAACTGGCACCTACTACTACTGGTATCACTAAGCAAATGACAGGTCCTAGCCCATGGCCATCACTGGTTTGGGCACCAAGAGGGAGTGAGGATATGCGTGAACATGAGGCTTCTAAATTAGTCCATCAAGCAACACCATCACCTCATATTCACTTGTTATGACACTATAGCCAGTGAACCCCAAAATTAAAATAAATGCTTGGTTTTACCAGTAGCTGCTTAATAGAGAATTATGATATATATATATATATATATATATATATATATATATATATATATATATCCAAACAAAAGAGGTGTCCCCTCAAAAGAGCCGCAACACAGGTAGGTTAATCTCAGCGTTTATTAGGTGCAAGCTACAGCAAAGTTGTCAGGACATCACTTGAATCTTCATTCGTCAACGCGTTTCGTGCTGCCTAGCACTTTGTCAAAGGCGTAATAACATGCCAACGCCAAGCAGTCGAGCACCTGATTTCTATCGTGACACCCGCCCCAGTGGGCGTGGACAGTTCTACTGCCTGCTGGTCTCTGTAGTGCTCTTTATCATCTCCAGTGAGTTGCTTGTGCGTAGCAAACATAACAATGTTGAATACCCCAGTGGGTCAGTCAATGTCCCGCACATACACTGCTGCACCATCCGACTTTCACCACTGCACCTCCTGTCCAAATGCTGCTACACGCCGGTTGGCGTCTTGCATTGGTCCGCTTCTATGCACGGGCTACTTTCACGGCAGGACTGGCCGTTTTCAAATCCAAACAAAAGAGGTGTCCCCTCGAAAGAGCCGCAACACAGGTAGGTTAATCTCAGCGTTTATTAGGTGCAAGCTACAGCAAAGTTGTCAGGACATCACTTGAATCTTCATTCGCAGACGCGTTTCGTGCTGCCTAGCACTTTGTCAAAGGCGTAATAACATGCAAACGCCAAGCAGTCGAGCACCTGATTTCTATTGTGACACCCGCGTCAGTGGGTGTGGACAGTTCTACTGCCTGCTGGTCTCTGTAGTGCTCTTTATCATCTCCAGTGAGTTGCTTGTGCGTAGCAAAAATAACAATGTTGAATACCCCAGTGGGTCAGTGAATGTCCCGCACATACACTGCTGCACCATCCGAATTTCACCACCGCACCTCCTGTCCAAATGCTGCTACACGCCAGTTGGCGTCTTGCATTGGTCCGCTTCTATGCGGCGGGGCTACTTTCACGGCAGGACTGGCCGTTTTCAAATCCAAACAAAAGAGGTGTCCCCTCGAAAGAGCCGCAACACAGGTAGGCTAATCTCAGCGTTTATTAGGTGCAAGCTAGAGCAAAGTTGTCAGGACATCACTTGAATCTTCATTCGCCGACGCGTTTCGTGCTGCCTAGCACTTTGTGAAAGGCGTAATAACATGCAAACGCCAAGCAGTCGAGCACCAGATTTCTATCGTGACACCCGCCCCAGTGGGCGTGGACAGTTCTACTGCCTGCTGGTCTCTGTAGTGCTCTTTATCATCTCCATTGAGTTGCTTGTGCGTAGTAAAAATAACAATGTTGAATACCCCAGTGGGTCAGTGAATGTCCCGCACATTCACTGCTGCACCATCCGACTTTCACCACCGCACCTCCTGTCCAAATGCTGCTACACACCGGTTGGCATCTTGCATTGGTCCGCTTCTATGCAGCGGGGCTACTTTCACGGCAGGACTGGCCGTCTTCAAATCCAAACAAAAGAGGTGTCCCCTCGAAAGAGCCGCAACACAGGTAGGTTAATCTCAGCGTTTATTAGGTGCAAGCTACAGCAAAGTTGTCAGGACATCACTTGAATCTTCATTCGCCGACGCGTTTCGTGCTGCCTAGCACTTTGTCAAAGGCGTAATAACATGCAGACACCAAGCAGTCGAGCACCTGATTTCTATCGTGACACCGGCCCCAGTGGGCGTGGACAGTTCTACTGCCTGCTGGTCTCTGTAGTGCTCTTTATCATCTCCAGTGAGTTGCTTGTGCGTAGCAAAAATAACAATGTTGAATAACCCAGTGGGTCAGTGAATGTCCTGCACATACACTGCTGCACCATCCGACTTTCACCACCGCACCTCCTGTCCAAATGCTGCTACACGCCGGTTGGCGTCTTGCATTGGTCGGCTTCTATGCGGCGGGGCTACTTTCACGGCAGGACTGGCCATTAGAATCATAATCACACATAAACACTGTGCCAACTGGCACCAGGACATAATTTACAGGGGATTATATACATGACAGGCCCAATCGGGCCACTGTCAGAATCTTTAGAAAGCACTAGTAGCACATATAAAACACAACCAGTAACTACTGGCGAAATACTGTACCTAGCATCACCTTAGGCATAAAACATCATACACATAACATTTGCCTTAGGCCTCACATTAGCATAAATACCTTATGCAAAAACATCAGAAGCATAACCACATTATGCGCAGATACCATGGGCATAAATCACATTAGGGCCTTGCGCCCTATCACCTCCATAAAGCTGAACCCAGGCCAACTGGCCTTCCTTTGGGCTCAAATGCCCTTTGTCCAAAATGTCAGGGCTTGTACTGGGGCCTTCCACTGGCCCCTTTTGCTGCCTATGCAGCCCACACAAAGTGCGCAATGCGCTGGGGCGTGGGGTGCTTCTCACCCCTTCCTTATGAAAACACAAATGCCCCCGTGTTGTAGCTGCCCACTCTCTCTCGCGGTGCAGCTGTGGCGAACCAAAATGAGCACTGGCACCTATGGTGCCTCTGGAGCCCCACTCCGGGACTCCTATCACCAAATTGCCCCCAACGTTGCAGCTGCCCTCCAACAGGGGGGGGGGTCAGCTGTGGAATTACTTTTGGCACTGCGGTGCCTCCTGAGCCCCCACCGGGACTCTCAAAACATAATCGCCCCCCCGTTGCAGCTGCCCGCAACTGCGGTGCAGCTGTGGAGCCAACAGACCCTGGCACAAACAGTGCCTTAGAGAGCCCCGTTCACGGGCTCTTCCCGGTGCACTTCATTTGGCACCCAATTGGCCCCCAACGTTGCAGCTGCCCTCTGTCTGGCGGGGCAGCTGTAGGGCACGAACAGGCCCGGCACTACCGTGCCTCTGGAGTCCAACTCAGGCACTCCTGGGACAATGCCCCTTTGCCACAGGGCACCTGCACCGGGCCTCAACTCGGCCCAAAACAGAACTCAGTATTGGCACCAACTGTGCCCAACTGGAGTCCCACTCACCGGGGCTCTTCCTGGAGGCTCCATCTCCTTCATGCTGAGGAAGCTCGGCGCTGGGAGCCCTCGAGGCTCCAGTCAGGCTTCTCCGCTTGGGGCTCCTCCCCTTTCGCCTTCCCCTCACTGGGGCTCTTCCTGGAGGCTTCTTCTCGTCTCGGGGCTCCCACCGGCACACGGGGGCCCGCCTTCTTCCCAGCATGCCCGGCCGGGCTTCCGGCGTCCTCCTTCCTGCCGGCTGGCCAAGCCCCCAACCAGGCACAGATGCCTGGCTTCCGGGTCAGGCCGCGAGTCTCTCTCCTCTCAAGTGCGGGGTGGGATCCCGCCTGTAACTCAAACCAAATGCGGGGTGGGCTCCCGCAAACAGGAGCACACGACAGCGGGGTGGGCTCCCGCTTCCTTAATCCTTGCAAACGTGGGGTGGGCTCCTGCTTCCCACACAATGCGGGGTAGGCTCCCGCTCTTCTGGCAGCAGCACGGGGGAATCCCTACACCGGGATTCCCTCTGGAGGCAGCGCCGCGCTGCAGGGCACCTGCCCTCTCCCCGTCCTGGGAGAGGGACCCAGCGCTCACAAGGCGCTTCAGCTCCCAAAAGGTTTCAGGGCAAAAGGCTGGGCCCAGGCAGGCCAGCTCACAGAGCCCTCCAACTGGGAGGCAGTCCCTCGTGGCGGTTCCTCCTGGGGCCCAGCAGCAACAAGTCACCCAAAGTACAAGGGAAAGCACCACTTCATGGGGTCACAGCCCCAGCATATATACCTCACTTTTCTTTGTTCTGCCCTTTGGCACAGGGCTTGGTGTAGTGTAGTTCCTATTTCCCTAATAGGCTCTGCGCATTGGAATAATATAACCTATAGGCTTGACATAGGACTAAGGTCGGTATGTCCCTATCGAGTATATTAAACTTAATTACTTGTGCCAGCTAGCTCAGAGGCCACTAGAAACTCCTTGAGAACAAGAAGGGAGTAGTTTCTGGCAACCGCATAAACATGACCACTTTATTTCCCTTTAGTATCGAAACACGTCTCAGAATCGTGGAAACAATAGATAACAGTTTCACTCAGTCAATCGTGCATGCTTAGTTTCTACAGAGTTACACAGAAAGGAAAGACGGGCGTTTCAATAAAGGGTTTTATTGAACAGTCTTGTTTCTCGTGTAAGAGATATGTGCTGTTATGATCACAAGACAGTATGCAAGATAAATAATGTACAGCGTAAGCCGGAGAAATAAATAATACTGCGCTAGCATTATCTTTTAGCATATATTCACGTACATAAATAACATGAGCTAAAAATGCGATTACTCATACCATGCGTCTCTAAGCTAGTTCTACCCCAATGCACCTAACCTAGTCTAGGTGTAGGGAAAGGTAAGAAGTAGGTGGAGTATTCTCTAGTATGGTATACTAAGAGTATGTTAAGTCTAGTATGCCAAGAGTCCCTCTAGGTTTTAGTCAGCCCCATACCTTGAGAATGAGAGAGGTGGGAATCTCTTGCCGGATCTGGAACTCTAACACCCCGCGAAGGGAGTCAGAACACTGGAAGCTGGATTCTTCTGCATGCAGGAATGACAGCGTCTTCTCAGTGCGTCAGGCCGGGATACGGGCTCCTCTGAAGTCGAGGTCTCCTCTAACTTGCTTGGGCGAGGGAAGGTATATTTATACCTGATAGGTGCCTCGGAATGTTAGCATTGACATGAAGTTGGACAGAGGAAGATGTCAGGAATGAACCCTTAAGGTATAACGGTTCATACATAATAGATGAGTTCTTGGAGAAATCAATAGTCCTGTGATAGGGGCACTCCCGAAGCTTAAGGGTCTGGTTACTAAGAACTCGTTGTGACGTTAGGGTGGACGGATGTCGGTGACCATGCCTGTATTTGGAGTGCACAGTTAATGCCTAAATAAGGACAGGGATTCTATGCCTATATAAGGGCAATGCGAATTATGCCTATATAAGGACATGATTCAGGAAAACCTATATATGGACACCTAAAGCGGAATACAACACCCACTCCACTTTCGAATGAACGATAATACTAAATGCTAAACATTTAAATGCTAAACATAAAATTGAGTACCACATGTTACTAAAAACATTTCTAAAAGCATATTAAAAGAAGCTCAACATAAACTGTTGAAATGCAATAGGTACTGTACTTTTAAAGCATCGTTATCATTCTAAGCATATGATGGAAGTAAATGCAACATGAATGAATAAACAGAAATACATGCATATGATGAAATGGTTGATAAGTTGTCAAAAAATCAAAGCCATTGCATATCATGGTATTAAATGAAATGTTAGACAAGTAAGGTGACAATGTGTCCCTGGAAGTATTCAAAGAAGCCAGTTTCATAAGACTAGTTCTACTGTAAGCAGATTGTTTTATGCCATGTCATTTCAAAAAATGTAAAAAGAAAAAAGTTCAATTACTGGGACAAGTTCCAAGTTTTGAAAATATGAAGGCCAAATTTCATTGTTGCCCTGGTACACTGTGAGCCGAATCAAAGTCAGTGTATGGGTCTGGTGTAAACATGAGATCATCTATTTCCGTAGCCAAAATATCGTCTACCGAAGTTGGTGACACTTGGAACACCTCGTTCAGAAGGTTAATTGCACAGAGATGAGAAACATCGCCTTCAGCAGAAGATGCAATGTTCGCGTCCGTTGTTACCTGTGTGCCTGTTGATCCATCTCGTACCTCAGCAGCTGCCGGAAGCGTCTGTGAGATCTCAATGAATGCCGTCATCAGGATTGGAAGCCTCTGGGGACAACACACAGCATGGGCCGTTATCGGGTCCAGCAGAGTATCGATATCCGTTGGCATGACTGATGGGAGTGTTAGACAGGTGTCTAGCACGCATTCTTCACCGCAAAACAGGCAGCGTAGAACAGGTAAGATGCAATCTTGCCAGATTGGTCTGAATGACAGGAATCACGTTGTATTAAGTTCCCATAGACGAGGCATGCCCAAAAGCTGTACTATTCACTCACGGCATTTCCGTTCAAGGAGAGCTTTCTCCACATTGCTCGGAGTGATGTTGGTGAATAGGCTGCCATAGCGTAGTAGGAGGAATAGAAACAGAATTCCTGCAACAAGTGCTAGAATTAACGGCACACCACCAAACACCGAATTTGCGAAGTTTGGGATGATTCCGAGGACTGCCTGGAAAGGTGCTAATAGTCCGGAACAGATGGTCTTAAATACATGTACAATTCCGCTCGTATCAGACATGTTTAAGATACGTCCCATCATTTCTACGAAATGTATAGGGCAGTTTGTACGAATTAAAGCCTGTATCTCAGCCGAAGTCCTTGCAACTTGTAAATCATAGATTTCTTTGGCCGAGGTCAGAGGCACTGTTTGTTGTATAAGCATGGCTTTCATTCTGCTTAAAGTATCAAATCGTATAAAAGAGACATTCAACGAAGGCCATAAAGTCGACTCCCTGTCTGTGTCTATTGGGGCAAACAATACTTGCATACAGCAAGTGACCCTGGAGTCGATTGTTACTAGATATGGGATGCCTGGCAACATGCCACAGCAACTCTGATCATTCAACATGAGGTAACTCCCATTAGAAAGTTGGCCAAACATTGGATTAATAACAGTAGCCGGTGTACCCTGCTGGTGGCAGGACAAATTTGCCACAGAACCATTACAAGCCCCGTGTAAAGAAATGTCCTGACAAATCAGTGAACCGCTTAGTGCACTTTCACAGTGTGTACCGCTCAGAAACACTTCACGATCCCCACTCCAACATCTATATGTGTAAGGTAAATTCCAGGATGTCTTAATGTATTCTTTACTAAGCCTGGGCAAAGCACTACGCTACGCTCGCGTAGTTTGCGAAGTTTGCGCTACTTCGCACTACGCGAATTGCACGTAGCACAGTGCAAACATGCGTAGCGGTCATTTTTTGCTTGCTCGCGGTCCTCAACGTCAAGTTGGCGACCGCGAGCAAGCAAAATGACATCCCGGCGAGACTTTTTCCTCGTTCGCGATCAGCAACATCAAGTTGCCGATCGCGAGCGTGGAAAAAACTCCGGCGAGATTCTCAACGCGGGAGGTCAGGTTTCTCATTGCGAGTGGTTGCGCATGCTCGCGACCGCTCGCGATGAGAAACTACCAGTCCGCGTTGAGAAAGCTGCCGCTCGAGTAAAAATCTACTCGAGCGGCAGTAAAAGACAGCTTGCACTGTGCAAGATGCCGTTTTCAATGATTGCACAGTGCGGACAAGCATCCGGCACTGTGCAATCAGTGCGAACAGCATTTTGCACAGTGCACTACGCAGTTCGCGTAGCTATGCGTAGCTCGCGTGGTGCGAGGTGCACTTCACGTAGCTTCGCATAGCGCTACTTCGCGAACTACGCCCAGGGTTATTCTTTACCCAACCTTTCATATTTGCCTGCTTGCATTTGTTTGAGGCAATACTGAAACTGAAAAGTAGTTACAGGCAGAGTGATTTTGCCATGAATAAGCCATTCTGTAGCTGGTTTTTCTGCCACTGTGAATGGTAATTTTACCAGTTTTTCAATGCTCAGCACTGTATACTTTGCTCCTCTTTGTGCCAGTTCGATCTGTTTATCAGTTAGATTGTATTCTGCAAACAGAGCCGACGTGTTGATAAAACGCCAAGCCACATAGCCCGCACGCAAAGATTGCAGCGTCCAGCTTAATAACATAATAGAACGTAACTGAGATTGGCCTTGTTGTAACATGGCTAAATCTTGTTCCAGTATGTCAATAGCAGAGGATACAATGTTGTCCAATGAATAAGTTCTGGATGACAAAGTTGTTAACCCGTTGTCGACCACAGTGAGAGTTTTCTCTAAGTTAATACGATCAAGTTCACGTATTCGTTCTGCGGCCTCTGCCTGTGAAACCTTCCATGCTTCATTATAAGCAGCATAGATGCCGGCATATATGAAACGTTTTTGACGCAGTTTTCTTGGTCCAAGCAAGAATTCCCTAAGGTCTGCGTCTTCTTTAAGTAAAGATAAGTGTTGTTTCACATCCTTAAGTGTAGATTTTTGTAGCCAATCGAGGCATAATTTTCCTACACTGTATGTTGTTACTACCCCCGGATGTTGTCTTTGGACGTATCGTGGGTCTGGCCTATGAATAGTAAACCCCTGTGTTTTATTCAGGAATCTTTCTTGACAGATGTTTGTGTCTGTGGGCCAGATCAACCATTTTCTCCAATCAGGATTTGTTCTGTTGATTTGTAGTATTGTGTCAACTGTAACCGCTGCCTGTGTATTGTTATTACCGGCAGGTGTTGGTACAGAAGGTGTTTTCATGTCTTTGCTCTTGGCAAAACCAAGGCAAGACGTTTGTTGCACAGTGTCATTCAAAAACATTATTTGCTGAGGGATGATACAGGCTCTAAACAAAGCTTCTATCCCCTGCACTTGCCAATCTTTAGTACCCCAGACAGATTTTGTGTCTATTTTGTCTTTCCACAAGTCGAAACCATGTCTAGACAGTTGGGCAATAAATGCTGCAGAATAAATCTGTTTTGTATTAGTTAACATAATTTTCAGTCCTGTTTTGTTTACATTTTTATAGTAAAATGTTCCTGGATCAGATGTATTGTATTCTGAAAAATATGGAAACTTTTTAGCAAATGTTTTTGAACTACCTTTTGGCGGTGTAGGACAATGCTCCCATTGGTTAAACATAAACACATTTCTAGGTGTTGCAGATTTATGCAAAAAATGATGACCATAGTGGTTATAGCAATACAGCTGTTGATAGTCTGATGACCCCTCTAAATATTCATTATTAGAAAATGCAGCAGACTTTTCTAGGTCAAACATCATGTCATTTACAGTTTCAAAGTCCCAATCATCAGAATAGGTACTGGATGAAACAAAATCACTTAATGAAATCTTAAATAAATGTGGAATGTTCAAATGTTCCGTAGGGCCGAAAATATCGAAATCTGTTTTGTCCCACACTATACCATCCTGTATAGGAACGGCTGTGATGTTTACTGCAGACAAGTCTCTTGTTTCACGATGGGATGATTTGTGTGGTTTTAAAAGTAAGTTCACTTCTTTACTTTCAATGTCCAAATGGATGTATCTGCCATTTATAAGCACACTCATAGTGATAACCAAAGCTAGCCAAAGCAGAAAGAAAAATATTCCAGAAATGATCCATAGTTCAATCCATGGTGAAACCAGATAAGTCTTTCTCAAAAGATGTAAAAAGTCTTGTACTTGCTGTTTAAAAGTTTTTGATGCTGGCGACGTCTCAGGCTCACTCAGATCCTCAGAAAACGTATCAAAGTTAATGAAATAGCCAGAAGCAGTTCTGTCAATTGTTGGAATTGCATCAGGATTTGTAGAAATCGCTGGAACCAGTTGATCACTTGTTACATTGGTGTAGACAGGTGTATTTGAACGAACTGTTACTTGAGTTTCAAGAGGGATGAGTTTCATAGCATTGTTGCTTAGTCCTTCATCTGTTACTGCTGAATTCTCGATGGTTATCAGTCTTTCAGTCTGAACCTCTTGGATAGTAGCGAGAGGAGTGCGTCTGCTACTAGGTCGGAATCCACGGGGCCTGCTATTTAGTATTGGCCACATACTGTGGTTTGATGAGGTCGATGGACACAAATCTTTTCTCCTTTTTTCCAGCAAGGGGCGGCAGAAGTACTGTTCTTGTTCCGTGGACGTTTGGACAGGTACTGGTTGTCTGTAAGAAGGTCCAAATTCCTTCTTGTTCGCAATCTTCTCTCTGACTAGATCCCCAACTTTTGGAATCCAGACAGGCCTTGCTGGGACTGCTGGTTTTTCCCCAGTGGTGGTTGGCTGCAGGAACACGTTGCTTTGTTTCGATCTTAGTTCATTTAGATCCTGTAAAACAGCCAAACGATCTTTGATATCAAAGGGTTTATTTTCCACCACTGTGCCTTTACATTAGAGATCAGGCACCCACATTCTTGTCCCAAATAGGACCTCATATGGAGTGACCCCCCCTAGAGAACTTCTTGGCAAATTATTTAATGAGCGTTGGACCCCATAAAGATGTTTGACCCACCCATCACCCGAACCTAATACCCTAGCTGTTATAGACTGCTTTATGTCCCGGTTTTTCCTTTCCACAACAGAATTTCCCTCAGGATGAAATGGAGAGGAGTACCACAATGCAACGCCCAGACTGGCCATGGCTTCTTTGTAAGCCCGAGAGCTAAACGCAGGGTCCTGGTCAGAATGTAGCGTGCCTATTGCGTATATGCCGATAAAGACTCGCAAATCTTTTATAACAGTTCGAGCGTCAGCCAAGCGCTGAGGCCATATCCATAGGAACCTTGACTTAGTATTTGTGGGATTGCAGTTGTCCACAAGGACGCCTGCACGTAGATAGTCTAATGCTGTCTAACAATGGTGTCTGTACTGGGCAGGCTACTTCTTAGCATGGTGTCTAGTGGTGTTCTGCATCACGCTGTACCTTACAGTCTATGCAGTCATTGATGAAGATGTGAATCTGTGTATTCATTCCAGGCCACCAGTACATCTCTTTTAATGTCAATATTGTTTTAGAGATCCCTTGATGTGACAGACCCTCCCCCAGATGTGCTTCATAAATCAAAGCTGCTCTACGTTCCATGTTTGGAATTACCCTATCCCCACTCCAGGGATTTGAGCAAAAGAAACGTTGTTCGCATCAATTACATAAGAGTACTTCAGTGGAAACTTTTTTGGTAACGCTGCACCACTGCCTTTGCTCGTAGCATTGACAGCCAACATTATCTCACTGTCTATTCTCGTTTTTGAACGAGTGATCGCAGCTACGGAAGCCGTCTGAACAGCCCCCTTTGCGGCTTCGTCAGCCAATGAATTCCCTGCAACGTGAACGCCATCACGTTGATGACTCAGTGTATGTATCACGTGAGCCTTTGGTAGTTCGTTTTTAACTGAACTACTTGTTCCCAAAGCGTTTTATGCTTTATTGTGCCACCTTTTGCATCTTTGAACCCATTTTCAAGCCAAGTTTGTATATATTCATTATACGACTGAACACAGTAAAAAGAATCGCACACTATGAGTGTGGGGAATTTGCGATCTGTACTTTCAAGTGCCAGGTTGAATGCTTGTAGTTCAGCTCGCTGAGCTGTGCAATCTCCTAGAGATTGAGTTTTAGTGACCATTGGTCTGAAGTTACCATCGCGCATGCGACCTTTAACGATTGCGCACGCTGCACTGTAAGCTTGCTTACTCCCTGTAGCGGGTTGTGCGGATCCGTCAGTGTAAATTATGAATTCGTACTGATCAGAGGCAGAATCTCAGTAGGCAGAGGACATTCATGTTCATATTGCAGGAATGCTTGTGTTTTTAGATCAGGATCAAAAACATATTCAACATCTGTTGCAGCAAGAGAATTAACCCATTGTTTACATCTAGGATGTAATGCTTTAGCATTTGGAATGCTCGCTTTAGTTACCGCCTCTAAGGCCGGTACTGGGGTTACGACAATAATGCGTTTCCCTTGGGCTAGAGCTCTTTCTTTTGCTACTGCAGTTTGAACTGCTGTCAGTATTTTTTCAGTTGAAGTGAAGCGCATTTCTGCTTGTGTATACAAATGTGATTTGTATGCTATTGGTACTTTTTCACCCTCATTAAATGTTAAGTAGGAGAATCCACATTGACCCGAAATTATTCGGATCACTAAATTGCGTTGACTTAGCGTGTTTGTAAGTAATTTGTTGCTAACATGTTAGCTTGGAGTGAACGCAAGATTTCTGTGTTTTCCTGTGTCCAATTTTTGATTGAAAAATCAGGTTTGATTAATGCGTAGAGAGGTTTAACCCTTTCTGCGTAGTTTAGAATGTAAGTTCTTCCAAAATTTAGGAAACCCAGGATGGATTGTAAATTTTTCAGCGTCTTTGGAGGTTGGAGCAGCGCACACCTTTCTAAAAAGTTGGCTGCCAAGCTCTTGCCTTCACTTGAAAGCTCATATCCTAGGAAAAGGACACTGAGATGGGCAATTCTGGATTTTTTAAAGTTGAACTTATAGCCCTCAGAGGCGAAGCCCAATATGATGGTGCTCACCCTGTTCAAGTGCCTATCCAGGTCATCGTCTGTCAGATAGATGTCATCGACATATGACAATGCCTCATTATCATAAATTTGTAGTAACTCTGTTACCCTCGCTGAGAATAACCCCGGGCTGTTCTTGAACCCTTGTGGGAGTCGACGAAATTGACGCTGGGTCCCCATTATTGAGAAAGCTGTTAAGTACCTGCTTTCAGGTGCTATGTTTTGACAAAAGAAACCATTTGAGATGTCCAATGTGGTTTTATATTTTTTACGCACAATGTTATTCATTAATGCTGTACTATGTGCATTGTGCACTGCAAATGTTTTAGAACAAGTGTTTAAGTGTCTGTAATCCAAAACTAGACGATATGTATTGTCTGGTTTGGAGACAGGAAACAAAGGATTGTTCATTGAAGAGGTGCATGTTTCAATCACCCCTTGGTATTCAAGTTGATCTAAGATCTCCCTGACCTGTTTTTTAGCTTCTTGCTTTATTGGGTACAGCCTTACCAAACGTTTGGGCGCCATGTAGTGTAGTTCCTATTTCCCTAATAGGCTCTGCGCATTGGAATAATATAACCTATAGGCTTGACGTAGGACTAAGGTCGGTATGTCCCTATCGAGTATATTAAACTTAATTACTTGTGCCAGCTAGCTCAGAGGCCACTAGAAACTCCTTGAGAACAAGAAGGGAGTAGTTTCTGGCAACCGCATAAACATGACCACTTTGTTTCCCTTTAGAATCGGAACACGTCTCAGAATCGTGGAAACAATAGATAACAGTTTCACTCAGTCAATCGTGCATGCTTAGTTTCTACAGAGTTACACAGAAAGGAAAGACGGGCGTTTCAATAAAAGGGTTTTATTGAACAGTCTTGTTTGTCGTGTAAGAGATATGTGCTGTTATGATCACAAGACGGTATGCAAGGTAATTAATGTACAGTGTAAGCATTAGAAATAAATAATACTGCGCTAGCATTATCTTTTAGGATATATTCACGTACATAAATAACATGAGCTAAAAATGCGAGTACGCATACGATGCGTCTCTAAGCTAGTTCTACCCCAATGTACCTAACCTAGTCTAGGTGTAGGGAAAGGTAAGAAGTAGGTGGAGTATTCTCTAGTATGGTATACTAAGAGTATGTTAAGTCTAGTATGCCAAGAGTCCCTCTAGGTTCTAGTCAGCTCCACACCTTGAGAATGAGAGAGGTGGGAATCTCTTGCCGGATCTGGAACTCTAACACCCCGCGAAGGGAGTCAGAACACTGGAAGCTGGATTCTTCTGCGTGCAGGAATGACAGCGTCTTCTCAGTGCGTCAGGCCGGGATACGGGCTCCTCTGAAGTCGAGGTCTCCTCTAACTTGCTTGGGCGAGGGAAGGTATATTTATACCTGATAGGTGCCTCGGAATGTTAGCATTGACGTGAAGTCGGACAGAGGAAGACGTCAGGAATGAACCCTTAAGGTATAACGGTTCACACATAATAGATGAGTTCTTGGAGAAATCAATAGTCCTGTGCTAGGGGAACCCCCGAAGCTTAAGGGTCTGGTTTCTAAGAACTCGTTGTGACGTTAGGGTGGACGGATGTCGGTGACCATGCCTGTATTTGGAGTGCACGGTTAATGCCTAAATAAGGACAGGGATTCTATGCCTATATAAGGGCAATGCGAATTGTGCCTATATAAGGACATGATTCAGGAAAATCTATATATGGACACCTAAAGCGGAACTTTTCTTTGTTCTGCCCTTTGGCACAGGGCTTGTGGAACCAGCCTAAACTAGTTCAGGGTTTTTTTGGAGCACCCTGTTTACAGGGCTCCTCTTCCCCTTTGTCAGGTGGGGGATCGGTCATCAGACCACCACAGGGGGGCGGAGCCAGCATTCACCCAGGCAGGCACAGACCTATTCAGGGTCAGGGGACTACTCCTCCCACTACTCCAAATGCAGATCTCCCATTTAGCCTAGCACTGACTCACCCTGCCATACCTGGAGCCACACACACCTCACCAGCCCCTGTCACTCCAAAGCCAGACATGCAATCCACATCAGGCAGGCAGACACATAGCACACAGAAATGCCAACTTCTAGAAGTGGCATTTCTAAAATAGTGATAATAAATCTGCGCACACCATTGCGCAGCATTTATTATTACTATTCCAAACATACCAAACTTGACCATGCTGCTCCTCTCATATCAGGAATTAACACTGAAACACTTATCAGGGAATCCCCCATGCAATCCTATGAGAGAGCAGCCTCACAGCAGTGAGAAACCAAAATGGCTGTTTGTCACTACCAGGACATGTCATGCCCTTAAGGTACATGTCCTACCTTTTACCTACACTGCACCCTGCCCATAGGACTAGCTAGGGCCTACCTTAGGGGTGTCTGCCATGCAGTAAAAGGGGGGACACAGACTTGGCACACACTTTAAATGCCACGCCACAGCGGCAGTAACACTGCGCGCACAGGCCCTGCAATGGCAGAGGCCTGAGATAGGTTTGAAAGGCTACTTTGGTGGGTGGCGCAATCAGCGCTGCAAGCCCACCAGTAGCATTTACTTTACCGGCCCTGGGTATCTGAGATACCACTTTACAAGGGACTGACAGGAAAATAAAATATGCCAAACAGGTGTAGACCAATCTTACCATGTTTACCACAGAGAGCACACACACTTTACACTGGACAGCAGTGCTAAAGTGCCCAGAGTCCTAAAACCACCAACACCATGTCAGAAAAAAGGCTAGGAGGAAGGCAAAAAGTTCAGGGATGACCCTGCAAAAAGGGCCAAGTCCAACAAAACCCCCTTCCAGACAAAACGCAGAGTAGACCAATCACCACCTTGATGGGCTTCCCTGCCTCGGGCGATAGAACACGGACGCGGGCCCGCAACTGCAGGGACACCTTCCAGCTCTACGCCACTCTGAACCCATGTGGTTCCCTCTGTCAAAGCTTCCAGGACCAACTAGGCTACCTCACTGGTGCTACCTCACTGGTACTCCCTAGCTGTCCACGGCCAGGACCAGGCCCTAGGCCATCCAGATGTCTCTGGTCCTTGCCATCTCACAGAGTGGGGGGCATTAACCCCTGGTACATAGTAACCATTCTCCACTCTTCCTCTCATCAGTGCAGTTCTAAACTGCCACTGATCCTCCAACCTAGGGTCTGCACCCTCTGGCTGACCAGAAGTCACGGGCGAGGCTCTCCTCCCCCTACCTCTCCTTCTAGGGTTCCGCGCTCTCCTCCTTGGAGAGGCACTCTCAGAACACAACTCTCCCACCAGTTCAGGACCTATCTCCAGCAACTGGTCTCCCAACCTAGGGTCTAAACCCTCAGGTTGCACCGGGGTCAGAGGCGAGGAATCTCTCCCTCTGCACCCCCTTCCAGAGTTCTGCACCCTCCCACCTGGAGTGGTACCCCTGGAAGATAAACCGGTCAGGACACTGCTTACAGATGTCCTTCCCTCAAGGTCAGGCAGAACCTGAACCTGGCCTCCCAACCTAGGGGCTAAACCCCGCGGCTGAGCACTTGCCTGGCACGCCAGGACTTCTGGGGACGCACACAGTATCTCCCCGAGGGTAACACATAACTCACGTGTTGTGTGACAGTCTGCCTGGTGCAGATCTCCTGACCCCTGTCCATCTGACAGTGCGCGAAGATCCCCCAGGACAGAAGTGGTGTCACCATGGTCACTCCTAGGAGGCTCAGCCCTTCTGGCTGGCCCCTGACCCACCCGTTCTCCCACTAGGGAACACATCCCCCTCTCACCCCTCCATCTGGACTTCTGCACCCTCCACTTAGGAGCGGCACTGCCAGACACCAGAACCACTGGAGCTCCGTTTACAGACGCTCCCGGTTCTCCTGACACAAGGAGATCCCCCTCAAATGGCCTACTAGTACAGCCTAGGCCCCTGACCTGGCGTTCCCTT
The DNA here is from genome assembly GCA_963921515.1 of Calotriton arnoldi. Classification (NCBI taxonomy): domain Eukaryota; kingdom Metazoa; phylum Chordata; class Amphibia; order Caudata; family Salamandridae; genus Calotriton; species Calotriton arnoldi. The sequence continues at coordinate 226,358 of CAWUFW010013467.1, forward strand.
AGGGAACCCTCTAGGCCCTGAGACTGGGTGTCGGGCACCTTGGGACACAGTGTTGTAGGGATTCTGCACATATACAGAGCTATGCACAGGATAATAGGACCTCAATCCCAATCCGACTAGCTTTAGCGTCTCATTAGCAGCGATGCTACCAATGATTAGACAACCCAGAACACGGTCTCTCTCTCTCAGGACTCGCGGGAGCAAGAACACCCTTTCATAACTCACTCATACCTGTCCACAACGTGCGTAATAAGAGACAGTGTATAGTTTAAAATATTTATTTCAACTATCGTGCTCTAAGATACAGTACACGTGCCTGTACTATCAGCATAATGCATAAGGATAAAATAATAAGCATAGTTACAATTCCATAGAATACAAACGGGGAAAGCATTTCATAAAGCAGTGGATATAGGGCTAAATGACCATACCACCCTCCCCATGATATTAGCTAGTTTATTATAAAAATAGAAGACCTCTGGGCATTGTCAGGCAGACCCTCATACCTCAATATCTAGATGCAAGGTTTACATCATCAGACAAGCACAGCTCTTCTCCCTGGAAAGGTTTTTCTCCAAGTGCCACAAACAGCGAGATCACCATATAAAAAGCACACAAATTTCTCCAGTGCAGCTGTACTTAGTGTTATGTCTAAGTGCGAGGGACTGGCCAGATCAGCAAGAACAAGGGTCGTTGTTTTTCGACCTTGTACATGTTGTGCAGACGAAACCCACAGGGAACAGGAGAAAAGGTGGAAGGCATAAAGGCAGACAGTTCTAATATAGCCGGGCACAAGCAGAGGCTGGAAAAACAAAGTCACCAAGTAACGTGCGCAAAAAGGCATCATGGCAGCCAGGCCTAGGCCAACTTAGCAATGCAGACCATGAGGCCACAAACCACATGACACCCTCCCCTGGTCAGTCCATTTGCGAAGACATAGGAGGAAGACAGAGTTCAAATAGATGGAGCAGAACGGAAACGTCTGTTTGGAATAGTCCCCAATGAAGGACAATGAATGGGATAGAGAAAAAAATTGCAGAATAAAAAAAATCCAGTGAGGCAGGACGCTGAAAGCGGAGGCCCCCTAATCCAATAGAGTGTAAGTGCAGAAAAACGCCACACCTTCCAAGAGGACATCGTTGGAATCGTCAGAAAAAAGAGACGCCATCCAGTTCAACAAATCAAAACTGCATTCATGTTCCTCGCAAGAGGGAGCAGTGATCAGCATCCCGGGACAACTTGCGTGATACTCAATATAACTGTGTCGTAGGAGAGTCTGAGCAGCCGCCCAGACATCCCATTGTGCCAAAATTCCAAGTGCAGCCGCACGCGCTATGAAGCCATCACCGGAACAGTCCCGTTCATGGGCCTCTAAGGGACCCACCAACTGGACAAAATCCGGGTCAGACGGAGACGTATTGGAGAGGCAATAATCCAAGGACCATGAGAAAGGACATCGGATGCAAGACATCACAGGTTGCACGCAAGTGAAATACGCAAAGCGAAAAGAAAGTCTATAGGACACACTGAGTGTCGCCAATGGGAGGATGCCGAATCCGATGAGGATGCATTCACGGAGCATCCGGAGTCGACCTTGGTCGAGGAGGCCCCCAGGAAGTGCAGCCATTGCGTAGCAAACAGACCAAAAGCAATATACCAGCCGCCAAGGCGAGGATCAATGGAAAGCCGCCAAAGACGCTGGAAAAAATTGAATGAATAAAAGCTGGTATTACACCAAAGATAGTTTGAAAGGAGGTAACAAGGCCAGAGCCCACAACTTTAAAAAAGTACACAAGACGTTCGGTGCGTGATGCATTGAAAACACGGTGAATTAGCTCACCGAAATGTTGTGGGAGGTTTGTGTTCAAAAGGGCCTGTATTTCACTGTGGGTACTAGCCACCTGGAGGATGAACGTCTCCCGTGCAGATGTGAGCATAACCTCCTGGTTCAATAATAGCGAATTTATTCTGCTCAATTTATTGAAATCCGCCTTCAAAGTCGGAATGGAAGGCCAAATGGAACTATCTATTATGTCGTGCGGGGGAGGAAAAAGCACATTTTTACAGCACCCAACCCGGTGGGAAACAGTTACATTATAGGGGATGCCAGCCAGCATTCCACAGCAGTCCTGATTATTCAGAAGGAGATAGCTACCATTTGCAAGCACAGTGAAAGTAGGAGATATAGCAGGAGCAGGAATGCCCTTTAAAACACAAGCAAGATTCGGAGCCGAAACATTACAAGCTCCGTGCAATTTAATGTTTTTGCAAATAAGGGAGTGACCCACAGTAGAATCGCATGACTCTCCTGTGAGAAAAACTTCCTTTCCGTCCCTAAGGCATTTATACACGAAAGGCAGGGACCAAAGTTCATGCAGGAAGACACTGCCCAAGGGCTGAAAACGGCCCACAGGATAATGTTTCATGCACAAACTGAATTCAAATAAAGAAAAAGGCAAGGCGATAACCCCGTGAACTAGCCACACTGCAGAATCCAATTCCGCCACAGAGAATGGTAAGGGCTCTATTTTTTCGATATGTAAGCGAGTGTATGTGGCATCTTTCATGGACATGAATTGCTGTTTTTCAGTTAAATTAAACGGCAAGAATAAGGCAGAGGTGTTCAAAAAGTGCCAAGGAACTTTACCCATTTTAAGTGTTTGCAAAGTCCATGCAAACTGCATCACTGAACGCAATTGATTTTGACCATGATATAACACAGAAACATCATCTTGTACAATACCAACAACAGAGGAAACAATATTCTCTAATGTGTAAATGCGGGAAGACAGGGTATTAATACTATTGTCAACAACAGCAAGCACCTTTTCTAAATTAGCTTGATCGATTTCCCGTAGACGGGAAGCAGCTTCAATTTGCGAAAGCTTCCAGAGTTCATTGTAAGTTTCATAAATGAATCTCTTAGGTCGAGGGCCACGAGGCCCCAGAACAAAATCGGACAGATCAATGTTGCCTGATAGGAGGGATAAATGTTGTTTTACAGAATCCAATGAAGAGTGCTGCAACCACTGTTTACACAATTTACCAACAGAATATGTTGTAACAGTACGAGAGTCAGAAAACCTCGGATCTGGCCTATCCTCTTTGTAACCAGGAGCTGACTCATGAAAACGCAGCTGGCAGGCATTCGATGCTATGGGCCAAGCCAACCAGGGTGACTGAACAAACGTAGAGACATTGAATGAATTGTTTTGAAACAAAGCCTGCAAATTGTCAAGGGAAATATTAAAATGCAAGCTTTCGCTGGGAGTGGAAGACAATACGGGAATGGATGGTGCATTTAATTGTTTGGAAGTAGCCAAACCCCAACAGGTCGTTTGATAGATAGTATGATTTAAAAATAAGATTTGGGCCGGGATTAGGCAAGCACGGTGTAAGGCTTCCGTGCCTTGCACCTGCCATGATTTGGTGCCCCAAATGGATTTTAGGTCAATGGTGTCCTGCCAGTGCTCATAACCACCCACAACTAAGGCGTTCAAAAAGGAAACTGAATATAGCAATTTGGTGTGGGTCAACATGATTTTCTGTGTGGATGAAGTGTTTAATTTAAAATAATAGGACCCAGGGTTCGATCTATCAAAGTCTGTAAAATAAGTAAACTTATTTCTAAGAGTTTGGGAGCTACCTGGCAATGGGGTCGGACAATGTTCCCATTAGGTGTAATTAAAAGGACCCTGAATGGTACTTGGTTTATGGAGAAAGTGGTTGCCCCAATGCTGGTAACAATATAAGTCAGCATAGCTTGCAGAATTTAAATACAGATCTTCAGCATTAAAGGCAGCATAATATTTCAAATCAGTAAATAACGATTTACATCCCAATCGTCAGAATAAATATTACTTTTAACGACATCACCCATTGAAACACGGAGGACATTTGGTATATTAATAATCTCGGTAGGTCCATGAATTTGGAAATTTACCGCATCCCATACGATGCCATCAGCAACTGGGAAAGCCGAAATGTTCACAAATGTGTGGTCACGCTTCATGATGTGAGAAGAAGAATGTGGAGCCAAAGTCCCAGCGACACAGTTCACTGCGGAGCGTTCTGGTAAATAGTGACCATTAATGAGTAGAAAAAAAACTGTGACAAAGCCAATGGACATGAACAGAAAAATCAGGAATAGTACCAACCAGATGTATGTCCAGGGTGGAATCAAAAAATTGTCTCTGAACCAGGATACAAAAATACTGAATCTGGACGGGATAAGTGATGAGGTGGAATCCGAATCAAAGGAATAACTGGTGGGGCTCAGTTACGTTGTTGGTAGGTGAGCCACCGACTCAGTGGCGGGGTATGTATACTCGGTCTCCTCGTTGCAGGGGGAATCCGGGTAGTCGAGCAGGCGATCAGGCACATCTACCATCTCAATGGCAACGTCAGTGACCGTGTGGGCTGGAGGGCCACAAACATTTGTCCTGGAAATGGCTGGACAAGAGACCGCTGGTGTTACGCTATTCAGGATGGCCAGATGTTGTAGCTTGACATTGTCCACTGAGATGTATCTGTTGTCCTTGCGACCAGGAAGCGGTGGTAAGATGACTGTACAAGTACCCTTCAAGCCAAGGACTGGAACCGGTGCACGATAAGAGGGGCCAAATTCTTTTTTCTTCTCCACCTTCTCTCGGACCAGGTCTCCAACCTTCGGAAGCCAGCCAGCGACCGGAATCTGCAGCGCAGCATCTGTGGCTGAAGGTAAATGTTCGTTTGCAAGTTTGTCACGGGCTACTTGTAAGTCCTGCAACATAGTAGAATGATTATCTACGTCAAAGATTGCGGATTGCGCCGCCATGTCTAGACCATCAAGGTCGGGCACAAACATTTGGATGCCAAAGAGCATTTTGTATGTGGTCCGCCCACCCAGAGGTCTTCTAGGGAGATTATTAAGTGCACGTTGCACGCTATACAAGTGGGCCAGCCAGTTCCTGCCAGTACCTAAGACTCTAGCTGTCAAGGATTGCTTTAAGTCACGGTTCATTCGTTCAACAATCAAATTGCCCTCAGGCCGATATGGAGACGAAAATTTCACCCGCACCCCCAGTGACCCCATCGCATCCTTGTACGCCTTAGAGGCGAACGCCGGACCTTGGTCAGAATGGAAGGTGCCACAGGCAAAAATTCCCACAAAGACACGCAAATCCCTTATGACATTTCGAGCGTCAGCATTCCGTTTTGGCCAAACCCAGATGAAACGTGTGCACGAATCCACTGCAACTAAGACGTATTTATACGCAGTGTCAGAGGAGAAGGGACCGCAGTGATCCAGGTAAACACACCCAAAAGGTCTGTTAGAAATGCAGAGCGGTGTTTGTGGTGGTCGTATAACCGTTGAAGGCTTAATTCGCTGACAAACATCACAAGAAAGCACATAAGTACGGGTCTGTTTATATAAACCACGCCACCAGTAACGCTGCTGCAAGATGAAAACCGTCGCAGACACGCCAGCATGGGCCGAAGCCAAGCCTTCGTGTGAGGCCGTTATCAAGGAAAGTCTGCGGTCCGCGTTGGGAATCAGCCGATCACCAACGTCTGGAATGTTTACGTAAGGAACCTGTTCGGGACCTAATTGATAAGAGTATTTGGAAGGGAAACCCCGTGGGTAATTAGCACCTTCCTTTGTTGCAGCAATAGCTGCCAAAATATCATTATCTATTTTAGTCATGGATCTTGTAACTGCTGCTACTGAGCACGTGGCTACTGCTGATTTGGCAGCTTCATCTGCCAAACCGTTACCGACAGCGTGTGCGCCCACACGCTGGTGGCCAAGAGTGTGAATCACCTGTGTGAGAGGCAGACGTTGTTTCAGATCTGCCACTCGAACCCAAAGCATTTTATGCTTAATTGTGCTGCCTTTAGCATCTCTATAGTCGTTTTGCGACCAAAAGAATAGATTGTCATTGAAAGATTGAACACAGTAGTAAGAATCGCATACAATAAGGGTTGTCACGTCTGGATTAGCAAACTCAAGTGCGAGCACCAAAGCGCGCAGCTCGGCCAATTGTGCAGTACTGTCTCCTAGTGCCTGTGTATGCACTACAGTCGATTTGAACTCACCGTTCACCATGGTACCTGCCACAAAGGCACATGCTGCTGAATAAGCATGCTTGGAACCCGTGGCCGGTTGTGCCGAGCCATCGGTATAGATAATACATTCGTACTCCTCAAGCGGTAGCAAGGACAGAGGAGGAGGATGAACAAATTCATACTGTAAGAACTCCTGTGTCTGGAGAGAGGAATAAAAGATAAAAGTGACATCCGGAGACGTCAGAGATGTAGCCCATTGCATCCAACGGGGGTGCAATGCCTTAGAGTTCGGGACACTTGCTTTCGTCACTGCCTCAAGGGCAAGCTATGGTGTTACCACCAAAATGCGTTTTCCCTGTGCCAGTGCGCGTTCCTTTAGAATCGCCATTTGCACTGCAGTCAAAACTTTCTCCACAGAGGAAAAGCGCATTTCTGCTGAAGTGTAAAGATGTGACTTGTATGCAATCGGTACTGTGTCACCTTCGTTAAAGGTTAAGTACGTGAAACCCACTGCCCCTGGAACAATTCTAATCACCAGGTTTGTGTGGTTATCACGAGTCAACAAGAATTTAGATTCAAGTAGATCAGACTGCAAAGATTGCAGTTAGAGGAATGCTCTGGAAGCCAGCATGACTTCGAAAAGTTAGGTTGTATCAAGGCATAAAGAGGCTTGATACGCTGGGCATATTCGGGAATATAAGTACGCCCAAAGTTTAGAAAACCAAGTAAAGACTGAAGCTTCTTCAGAGTGGTTGAAGGGCACAAAAGTGCGCATTTCTCCAAGAAATGGGGAGCTAAGCCCTTACCTTCATTGTTGAGCTCATAGCCCAAAAACAAAACGGTAAATTCAGCAATGTGAGATTTGGCAAAATTAAATTTGTAACCTAAATCCGCAAATTCAAGAATAATGCGGTCCACTCGGGAAAGATGCGGCCATAATTCGTCGTCTGTCAGATAGATATCGTCGATGTAGGAACACGCATCTGGGTCTATGATGTCCAACAGAGAGACAACACGAGCGGCGAAGACACCCGGGCTGTTCTTGTAGCCCATGGGTAAAGCCGGAATTTGAAATGTTTACCACCGGAAGTGAAAGCGCTCCATTGGCTGCACTCCGGGGACAAGTTGTGCGTGTAAAATCCATTGGATAGGTCAAGTGTCGTTTTATATTTTTTACGAACAAGACTGTCTACAAGTGCAGAACTGTGTGTATTTTGCACCGCAAAGGTCCGACAATGAGAGTTCAAATGTCGGTAATCCAAAACTAGGCGGTACGATCCATCGGGTTTAGAAACCGCGAAAAGGGGGTTATTCATTGGTGATAGGCATGTTTCAATTACTCCTTGATATTCTAACTGTGTCAGAATGTCGGAAACGGGACCTTTAGCTTCCCGCTTGATGGGATATTGGGGTTGTGGCTGTGGCAGCGACCGCAAAGGAATATCATGGAGGGGGGGGAGTCTTCATCCCAGCCCACGTGATTACGGTATAATGCCGGAGCCAGGGCCCCAGCCCACTCAGCTGCGAGAGCCTCCGCTTTGTCCTTGGGGACATGACGAGAAAAGCTCGGAAGGATTACCTCCTCCCCTCTACGCGCAGCAAGTACGATTGGGGGCGGCCAATCCGCCTCTGCCAACAAAATGTCGTAAGAAGAGGTCAGATTCTCCCAAAAAATCCCTTTAATAACACGCTGTATGTCACCTTCAATTTGAAGGACAATATTAAATAGTCTGTCAGGGGGTGCCACTCGGGTGTCAGCTGTCTCAACAGTAATGAATGTGTCAGTTGCTGTCGCCTCCACATGAGGACGTAGCGCCTCCCGCACTATGGTAACTTCCGCGGCGCTGTCTAGGAGCGTTACTGCCCACGTCCAATTCAGGAGTCTCGTTCTCACCGTCTGTGGCATACCTCGCTGTTACAGCTGCAACTTTCTTCTTCTGAAACTGTGGGCGAGAACGTGGAAATTCTTCTGGTTTCCCTCGGACTTGTTGTCGAGGTTGGTCTCGTCCCTGTGGAGCCTCACGACCCCTGCCTCTATCCTGGCATTCTCCTCCACCAGTCTGGGAGGTCGATGGTGCCTGTGAAGAATGAGGAGAACACGGATCAGGGACTTGAAATCTCTCTGGAGATTTAATTCTCGCTCTGTCGCGCAAATCATAAGTGCGTTCAGAAGATACTGAAACCGGGGATGCGCCACGCGACCCTGGTTTTTTCTGTTGTTTACCCTGTTTCTTCAACCTCCAGTTCTTTTTAGTAAAGAACGGTTTCTCATCTTTCTCAGATTGAGTTTTTTGTTGTGTCTGTGATTGAGTTTGCGTTTTAGCAAAAGGCTTAACTCCCAGACTATTGCGGCCAATGGTTTTATAAGCCTGTGCAATAATTTTCGGTAATTCGCGTGGCCTGTCCGGTTCTGGGACTAAAGCCAAAGCATTAGCTACTTGAAAGTTAACTGCATCGCCCTTGACGTTCGCAAGGATTAAATCAGCCACTACATCGAACACTCCCACCAGTCTCATCCCCAATTCCACAGCCGCTTCAGGGCCATGCTCATCCTGCACACGTTTAATTACAGAGGGTAGAACTGTCATGGAAGGAGTGCCGAAACACTTCGCATATACTGCCGCGAATACCTTGCCCCAGTTGTTGCATTCTGCCAACTCGGGAATTAAGTCTTTTGGCAAACTGATCGTTAAAATCCTGTGTTTTTCCACAGGAGAAGTATTTGGAAAAACTGCCTCCAGCTGGTCAAATTTTTCTGCAAGCCAAAAAGGCAAATCATCCTTATTATGTGGGCGCTTGCCCATCACCGAATTAACCATGACGGGACTTATGGTTACACCGCCCGGTCCAGCTGGATGCGCCGCAACTCCAGGAGGGGCTCCCGGGACGTTGCCTGTAACGTACTGTACCAAAGCTCTGTGCACACGTATCAAAGACGTATGTAATTCACGCAGTTCAGCAACCGCAAGCGTCATATAACGCGAATGTGGGGTATACCCGGCCAAAACTGGCCAAGTGGCCCCATCTATAGATAGGGGGCCTAAACAAACCGGGGTGACCGGATGTGGGAGGGCGCCATTAAACCAAATACGGTGTTGCCATGCCGTAAGTGGTACTTCAAGAGCCTGATAAGGCCGATAAGCATTGGGTAGGGCAGTGAGAGTGTACTCATGGAACAAATCGTCCGTTCCATCCACCGCCGGAAAAGTGACCCAAGAGTAAAACACCTCAAAGTGGTGAGCCGGGTCAGCCTGCACCACAAAGATGAGTGAGACACCCGCGTCAGGCACTCCATAAGCCAGTAAATAAGCCTGGAGCGCAGCGCGGCTATGTGCCGGTATATTTATATCAGCCATTAACACCAGAAATGATCGACAACCTAATAGGAGGCAGCACAAAATAGGGTTTACTTAAACACCTTTTAATAACTTCAAGCTTGAAAGAACCTATAAAAACGTCAATATAGGAGGTATCACCCTCACACACGTTTCTGGAAGAGTATGCGAAGGGTGTTGTGGACAAGCACAAGTACTACTCAAGCGTCTCGCAGATAAGCAGCCCACTACGTTGGTGGCGCCATGTTGTAGGGATTCTGCACATATACAGAGCTATGCACAGGATAATAGGACCTCGGAGTATAGTGGTGAACCAACCATGCACCTTAGTACCCACAATCCCAATCCGACTAGCTTTAGCGTCTCATTAGCAGCGATGCTACCAATGATTAGACAACCCAGAATACGGTCTCTCTCTCTTAGGACTCGCGGGAGCAAGAACACCCTTTCATAACTCACTCATACCTGTCCACAACGTGCGTAATAAGAGACACCGTATAGTTTAAAATATTTATTTCAACTATCGTGCTCTAAGATACAGTACACGTGCCAGTACTATCAGCATAATGCATAAGGATAAAATAATAAGCATAGTTACAATTCCATAGAATACAAACGGGGAAAGCATTTCATAAAGCAGTGGATATAGGGCTAAATGACAATACCACCCTCCCCGTGCTATTAGCTAGTTTATTATAAAAATAGAAGACCTCTGGGCATTGTCAGGCGGACCCTCATACCTCAATATCTAGATGCAAGGTTTACATCATCAGACAAGCACAGCTCTTCTCCCTGGAAAGGATTTTTCTCCAAGTGCCACAAACAGCGAGATCACCATATAAAAAGCACACAAATTTCTCCAGTGCAGCTGTACTTAGTGTTATGTCTAAGTGCGAGGGACTGGCCAGATCAGCAAGAACAAGGGACGTTGTTTTTCGACCTTGTACATGTTGTGCAGACGAAACCCACAGGGAACAGGAGAAAAGGTGAAAGGCAGAAAGGCAGACAGTTCTAATATAGCCGGGCACAAGCAGAGGCTGGAAAAACAAGGTCACAAAGTAACGTGCGCAAAAAAGGCATCATGGCAGCCAGGCCTAAGCCAACTTAGCAATGCAGACCATGAGGCCACAAACCACATGACAACAGCCCACATTCACTCCTTCTCCACTGAGACAGGACCTGAGCCCCTACACCCCTCCCACTACACCGGGACCTAGCTGGGCTACTCTGAACCTCTCCCTTCACACAGGACCGGAAGATACCTGAGCCACTCCTTTTAGGATCACTCACCAATGCCTCTTCAGGCCCTCCGTCACACAGCCAGAGGTCTGCCTCCCGTGCAAGCTCCCTGAGATCAGAGAATCCACACTCCAACAGGTGTTGGCATAACCCCGGAAAACAATTACTGAGCATGTGCTCTCTGACAACCAGATTGAACAGCCCTTCAAAATCATTTGCTGTGCTACTCATCACCCAACCTTCACAACATTCATCCACAAACTCCCCCCAAGATTGGTGAGACAGTTTCCTACTGCCCCTGAACCTCAACCTATACCCTTCAGGTGTGACACCCTCTTCCTGGGAACTAGGTACCACGCTCTGGGATCTGGGAGTGGGACTTCTTGCAGTGACTCCATATTGCTGCCAACACTGGACTCCACCCTCACTGGTGAACCCAGACAACTAAAACTGCACTCAGGGGATAATCTACCTTCCAGAGCTAGTTTTTCTCTGGCAAAGGCCCTCTCTGCCTCTGCCATCCTCTCCTGAGCTAAGACCCTCTCATTCTCTAGCTTTTTCTCTTCAAGGCCCAACGCCTTGAGACTCAACTCCTGAGCCAATAAGGCCTTTTTGTCCTCTACATCCAGCTGCGCTATCTCCTTGGCATGCTCTAATCTGAGCCTCTCCAAAGACAGCTGATGCTCCCTTTCTTCCCTCCTATCCACCCACTCCTCTGGGGACAGGGAAGGGGGTGGGGCACTGCCCCCGGCACTGGACCCAGCAAGGGACTCCCTATCTACTGGCGTCCCTGCCCTGTCATTTTCTCTCTCTTCTTCAGACTCTTCAGGGCCATCCTCAGACCCACCACCGTCTTGGCGTGCGGTCTGGGCCCTCTCCCACTCAGAGTGCTCCAGTCTCCATTCATCCTCTTGATATTGAATCAGCATTTTCTGAATGCTTAGCTGGGTGTCTGACCCACTCACTGCTATGCCTCTCTCCTCACAGAACCCCCTCAACTCCAACATACTGTTTTCGAACAGATCTCGTGCAATAAAGGCAGATTCCATTTTTGGCAAGAGACACAACCCACAGTGTAACAGGAGAACACAATTTTTAAAAAAAATGACACTTTTAGGAGAAAAATAAAACTCAGGAAAAATAATCCCCAAACATGTGATTCTCTAAATGCAGAGCTTGTAGTGCAACCAGTTGTCGCTGTGGTACTGCGCAAACGCAAGTCCTATCCTCACCGCTAACAACCAATGTTAGAAATGGGATTTCTGGTTGGCTAGGGCAAGTGCCTCAGCCAGGCAGAAACCACCACTCTAGTCAGGGCAAGGGAGTTACACACTGAAGATAACCCCTGCTCACACCCTTGGTAGCTTGGCAAAAGCAGTCAGGCTTATCCCAGAGGCAATGTGTAAAGCGTTTGCGCAACACACTCACACAGCAGCAACACACTAGGCACACTACAAAAGGAACTCCACACAAGGTTATATAAAAAATAGCCTTTGTATTATCATAAACACATTAGAATCATAATCACACATAAACACTGTGCCAACTGGCACCAGGACATAATTTACAGGGGATTATATACATGACAGGGCCAATCGGGCCACTGTCAGAACCTTTGGAAAGCACTAGTAGCACATATAAAACACAACCAGTAACTACTGGCGAAATACTGTACCTAGCATCACCTTAGGCATAAAACATCATACACATAACATTTGCCTTAGGCCTCACATTAGCATAAACACCTTATGCAAAAACATCAGAAGCATAACCACATTATGCGCAGATACCATGGGCATAAATCACATTAGGGCCTTGCGCCCTATCACCTCCATAAAGCTGAACCCAGGCCAACTGGCCTTCCTTTGGGCTCAAATGCCCTTTGTCCAAAATGTCAGGGCTTGTACTGGGGCCTTCCACTGGCCCCTTTTGCTGCCTATGCAGCCCACACAAAGTGCACAATGCGCTGGGGCGTGGGGTGCTTCTCACCCCTTCCTTATGAAAACACAAATGCCCCCATGTTGCAGCTGCCCGCTCTCTCTCGCGGTGCAGCTGTGGCGAACCAAAATGAGCACTGGCACCTATGGTGCCTCTGGAGCCCCTCTCTGGGACTCCTATCACCAAATTGCCCCCAACGTTGGAGCTGCCCTCCAACAGGGTGGGGTCAGCTGTGGAATTACTTTTGGCACTGCGGTGCCTCCTGAGCCCCCACCGGGACTCTCAAAACATAATCTCCCCCACGTTGCAGCTGCCCGCAACTGCTTGCAGCTGTGGAGCCAACAGACCCTGGCACAAACAGTGCCTTAGAGAGCCCCGTTCACGGGCTCCTCCCGGTGCAATTCGCTCGGCACCCAATTGGCCCCCAACGTTGCAGCTGCCCTCTGTCCGGCGGGGCAGCTGTAGGGCACGAACAGGCCCGGGCACTACCGTGCCTCTGGAGTCCAACTCGGGGACTCCTGGGACAATGCCCCTTTGCCACGGGGCGCCTGCACGGGGCCTCAACTCTGCCCAAAACAGAACTCAGTATTGGCACCAACTGTGCCCAACTGGAGCCCCACTCACCGGGGCTCTTCCTGGGGGCTCCATCTCCTTCACGCTGAGGAAGCTCGGCGCGGGGAGCCTCGAGGCTCCGGTCAGGCTTCTCTGCTCGGGGCTCCTCCCCTTTCGCCTTCCCCTCACCGGGGCTCTGCCTGGAGGCTCCGTCTCCTCTCAGGGCTCCCACCGGCACACAGGGGCCCCGTCTTCTTCCCAGCACGCCCGGCCGGGCTTCTGGCGTCCTCCTTCCTGCCGGCTGGCCACGCCCCCAACCAGGCACAGCCGCCTGGCTTCCGGGTCGTGCCGCGAGTCTCTCTCCTCTCAAGTGTGGGGTGGGCTCCCGCCTGTAACTCAAACCAAATGCGGGGTGGGCTCCCGCAAACAGGAGCACACAACAGCGGGGTAGGCTCCCGCTTCCTTAATCCTTGCAAACGCGGGGTGGGCTCCCGCTTCCCACACAATGCGGGGTAGGCTCCCGCTCTTCTGGCAGCAGCACAGGGGAATCCCTATGCCAGGATTCTCTCTGGAGGCAGCACCGCGCTGCAGGGCACCAGCCCTCTCCCCGTCCTAGGAGAGGGACCCAGCACTCACAAGGCGCTACAGCTCCCAAAAGGTTTCAGGGCAAAAGGCTGGGCCCAGGCAGGCCAGCTCACAGGGCCCTCCAGCAGGGAGGCAGTCCCTCGTGGCGGTTCCTCCTGGGGCCCAGCAGCAACAATTCACCCAAAGTACAAGGGAAAGCACCACTTCATGGGGTCACAGCCCCAGCATATATACCTCACTTTTCTTTGTTCTGCCTTTTGGCACAGGGCTTGGGGAACCAGCCCAAACTGGTTCAGGGGGGTTTTGGAGCACCCTGTTTACAGGGCTCCTCTTCCCCTTTGTCAGGTGGGGGCTCAGTCATCAGACCACCACAGGGGGGCGGAGCCAGCATTCACCCAGGCAGGCACAGACCTTTTCAGGGTCAGGGGACTACTCCTCCTACTACTCCAAATGCAGATCTCCCACTCAGCCTAGCGCTGACTCACCCTGCCCTCCCTGAAGCCACACACACCTCACCAGCCCTGTCACTCCAAAGCCAGACATGCAATCCACATCAGGAAGGCAGACACATAACACACAGAAATGCTAACTTCTAGAAGTGGCATTTCTAAAATAGTGATAATAAATCTGCGCACACCATTGCGCAGCATTTATTATTACTATTCCAACCATACCAAACTTGACCATGCTGCTCCTCTCATATCAGGAATTACCACTGAAACACTTATCAGGGAATCCCCAATGCAATCCTATGAGAGGGCAGCCTCACAGCAGTGAGAAACCAAAATGGCTGTTTGTCACTACCAGGACATGTCACGCACTTAAGGTACATGTCCTACCTTTTACCTACAATGCACCCTGCCCATAGGGCTAGCTAGGGCCTACCTTAGTGGTGACTGACATGCAGTAAAAGGGGGGTCACAGACATGGCACACACTTTAGGTGCCAAGCCACAGCGGCAGTAACACTGCGCGCACAGGCCCTGCCAAGGCTGAGGCCTGAGATAGGTTTGAAAGGCTACTTTGGTGGGTGGCGCAATCAGCGCTGCAAGCCCACCAGTAGCATTTAATTTACCGGCCCTGGGTATCTGAGATACCGCTTTACAAGGGACTGACAGGTAAATTAAATATGCCAAACAGGTGTAGACCAATCTTACCATGTTTACCACAGAGAGCACACGCACTTTACACTGGACAGCAGTGCTAAAGTGCCCAGAGTCCTAAAACGACCAACACCATGTCAGAAAAAAGGCTAGGAGGAAGGCAAAAAGTTCAGGGATGACCCTGCTAAAAGGGCCAAGTCCAACATATGTTGAATGTGTATGAGCACCTGCCCTGATAATCACATACCAGAAGACACTAGGGCCATTGTTCTAGGGATGTGCCGCCATGGTTTGGAAACAATATCCTGCAGATACATGATTATAAGTCTGAATTGGAGTGCCAGCCTGAAAAAGACAGTAATAATGATTATGTCTGGAGATATGCATGGTTCACTATCTTGGTGGGGCTACAAAACCACAGAGGAAGATGTGGGGCTCATCACTGAGGTAGTTATTTTCAAAGCACTGAAGATACAAAACTTCCTACAAGCCGTGGCCTACAAGCCATGACCCAAAAAGAGTGTTCTCAAACTGTCATGATGGCTCATCTGTAGAACAGATGGAAAAATAATTCAAACTGAACTGCTGCTATACACCAGAGACAAGTCTTACAGGCAATGATAACATTTACAAAGAGTTCTCCATATATGTAGAAGAGCTCTTGCTAAGCGGTTGTTGTGTTGTCATGCCAAAGTCCCTCAATAAGAGGATAATGCACTAGCCTATGATGGCCATCATTGAGTTTTGAAGTCGAATACTGTAATACAGGAGAATGTCAAGTTGAATACTTTGGTGAAGGACATGAACTCCTGGTGGTTGGCATTTCATTAGCCAGCTCTTATCATCAGTGAAGAATACGTCATGAAGCAATGAGAAAATAACACTAATTGTGGACACCAACTATTGGTTATTAAGGGAAACAGCGTTTACAACGATGTCGGTACAACGCGGCGCCATTACAACACGGTCAGTACAATCACTGCGTTGTTACCACGCATACCATTACAATGCAAGTCATTACATCGACTTGCTGTAGGGGGCTTTAGGTGTTGGATTTTAAATCCAACACCTTCCCTACTGTTACACAGTCTAGAGCTGGAATAGTAAATTATACTATTCCAAACTCTAGCACCCCCTACAGCAAGTAGTTGTAAAGACTTGCGTTGTAATGGTACGTGTGGTAACAACGCAGTCGTTGTGCTGACCATGTTGTAAAGGCATGGTTTAAAAGCATGCCAAGTAACGTAATATATTCAGTTATTAAGGACACATTTGCCCAGTATCCTGAGATGGAATTGTTGTTGTCAGCGAACTGGCAATGGTCTTCCTTTTCGGAGTGGCGAATTTCAACAGTACCAGGACACCTTGGAAATCCAATATCATCATTAGCCTCCGGTAAATGGCGAGGAGGAGAGGGTCATGAGCTCCACCAATAAAACACCGGGGCAATGGTGGAACAAGGCATGGACTTACAACTAGGCCAGTTCTGTTTTTTCAGCAAGTATCTGGTAACCTCTCACTCCTCCACTGCGTTCTAACATACCAATGTGCTACTAGTGTGATCACTGTTAGGAACCATCTACTTTCACAACACCTGGGTTCCTGTGAGTCCAGACTCCAGAGACACAGAAGGAAGAAGGAATTAAACAATCATTGAATCAGCAAATAGTGGCAGGATGACAGGCAGACTTCTATTTGTAATCAAATTACTTCAGGAAACAAACATCTCATGCTTGGTAAATCGATCGAAAAAACACATTAATAGAAGAAAATAACATAAAGGACACAAAAGATAACGGGTTAAGTGGTAAATTAAATGAATACGTTTAAGAGGTACATAAA
Organism: Calotriton arnoldi; assembly: GCA_963921515.1. Classification (NCBI taxonomy): domain Eukaryota; kingdom Metazoa; phylum Chordata; class Amphibia; order Caudata; family Salamandridae; genus Calotriton; species Calotriton arnoldi. Next base: position 242,999 of record CAWUFW010013467.1, read on the forward strand.
AATAACAGGGTTTATGGTAAGAGTAAAGGAAAAGGAAGAGGAAGAGGAAAACTTAAGGATGTTTAAGTAATGAAGTCAAGCGTCCCAGTAAATAAAACTTTATTAAAGATGAACTGGAGTTGTCTCGTCTGTGCACACGTAACTCCCACTTTGTTGCCTCTCTAGAACCCCCAGCAAAATCTAGACCACTTATTCATGATGCAACACAGTGACACACATGATGCCTCACTGGAGTCAAGTGTATAACTGGGATATCTATGCCTATACATTACAACATATCTCCTTTCTTTACAACAACAATGAAAATACAAGGAAAAACATTCTGTGAAAGATTTTACAACATAAAATACACATGCTATAATGCTACATAAATTTATGCTAAGGTTTTCCACAATAACTATAACAGAACGAGCACAGTAAAATATTTCTGCACCACCCCTTCGGTGCTTGCGCAAGCACTACCTCCCTGGTGCTGCGCACGTCCGTTGGCCGTCGCAGCCCCGCCCGCTCTTTAATTCTCCCGCACTGCAGGAGAATTTGCACCGCGGTTAAGGGGATAACATGACTTTTAGGAAATTAGGTTACTGGTTGAGGGGGGTGAAGCTCTACTCAAGGTGCAACCGCAATTTCTGTCAGGTTGAAACACAAGCAAACCTCAAATTAGCCTGTACTTAACCCCTCTGGTAGCTTGGCATAAAATCAATCAGGCTTAATTTAGAGGCAATTTGTAAAGTATTTGTTAGACCTGGCATCATTGGCGTTAGCCTCCCCTGTATTTTTGCCTTTGCCTCCTGTTATTTTGCTGTGTGTTGGACTTTATTTTTGCTGGTCTAGATGCTTTGGGCCCTTTGCCACTGCTGTTCAGTGCCAAAGTGCAAGTGCTCCCTGTAAATTGTTGTTATGGATTGGTGATTCCATGATTAGCATATTTGATTTACTAGTCGGTCCCTAGTACAGTGCACTGTGTGTGCCCAGGGCCTGTAAATCAAATGCTGCTAGTGGGCCTGCAGCACTGATTGTGCCACCCACATAAGCAGCCTGTAAATGTAACTCAGACCTGCCACTGTAATGTCTGTGCGCAGTTTGGTACTGCCATGTCAACTTGGCAAGTGCACCCACTTGCCAGGCCCTAGCCTTCCCTTTTAATACATGTGAGTCACCCCTAGGGTAGGCCCAAGGGTACCCTTGTGGGCAGGGTGCAGTGTAGGTGAAAGGTAGGACATGCCCTGATGTGTGTGGCATGTCCTAGTAGTGAAATACTGCCAATTTCGTTTTTTCCTATTGAAAGGCTATCTGTTCCATAGGATTGAAAGGGAGTATATTTATAACATCTTATAAATATAACTTCCCATTGGGACAAGATCGAAAGATGAAGTTTGGTATGCCTGGACTCAGTATATAAAGATGCATATTTTAGTGAGGATGATTTTTACATTCTGTGTTTGAAAATACCACTTTTAGAAAGTAGGTATTTTCTTGCCTAGCCATCCTGTGTGCCTCTGCTAGGATGTGTATTGACTGTCTGGCTTTGGAGTGACAGGGGCTGGGGATGTGCATTCTGTTCCGACAGCCACTTGGGGGGGGGGTGTGTCCTGCCTTTCCAGGGTGTCAGGGCTGGGCTGAATAGACCTGGACTGCATTCAGAGTAGGGGGAGGAGATTTCTTTCACACCTGAATGGGCCTGGTCTGCCTTGGACAATGCTGTCTCCACCTCCTGCCAGGAAGCTGCACCAGAGAGGACAGAACTGGTTTTGGCTGGGCAAAGAGCTTCTCTGCCACTAGAGGACAAAGTATTTTGTGCTATAAAGAGTGGGGCCCAGGTCCCTGAACTTTAGATCATTTCTGGAATTCAAGAGGAACCTTTGCCAAGGAGAAGAGCTGGAGAAACCGAGGAGAAGTACTGCCCTTTTGTTGTGTGCTGTTTGGTGTTGGCCTGAAAGGGAAACAACCTTTACAACGCAGTCATTACATCGCACTACCTTTACATAGCAGTCATTACATCGCAACATCCTTTACAACGCATGCCATTACAACACAGCCATTACATTGCATGTCACTACAACGCATGTCATTACAACCCATGTCACTACAACGCAGGCATTACATCGCAAGTCATTACAATGCATACCATTACAATGAAGAGTACCCTAACACTATCCAACACTTACCCTACTGTTGCACTCACTGGAGTTAGAATAGTAATTTTTACCCCTACACTATCCAACACTTACCCTACTGTTGCACTCACTGGAGTTAGAATAGTATTTATTACCCCTAGACTATCCAACACTTACCTTAAATGCGATGTAATGGTATGCATTGTAATGGTATGCGTTGTAAAGGTATAATGCGATGTAATGGAATGCGTTGTAAAGGTAGTTTCTGAAAATGCGAGGTAATGGCATGCGATGTAAAAGAATGCGTTGTAAAAGATGTTGCGATGTAAAAACTGCGTTGTAAAGGCATGCATTGTAAATGTATGCGTTGTAACGTCATACATTCGGCCTGAAATGGCAAGGAAAGGACAAGGACTTTCCTGTGTGCTGTTTCCCCTGCTTGAGGAAGATCTCCAAGGGCTTGAAGTAGAGCTTGCCTCCTGTTTTTGAAGTCTCAGGGATACAAAGACTTCACCCCCAGCTCCCCTGAACTCCCTTGCTGAGAGTTCTGACCTGCCAAGAGGTGCCTGCTGCTGTTCTGGGCCTCTGGAGGTTGTTCCTGCTGAAGGGAGTTGGAAAAGTAACTCAACAAGGAGAAGTGCGACGCATCCCTACCTGTTTCCGACGCTTCGCCGAAGAAACCGATGCAGCGCCTGTCCGCGGCTCGAGAAATCGCTGCACGGCACATCGAGTGCACCGATCTACGAAGGCCAAGATCACCGCACCAATTCCGACACAGGCTCTGCTGTGCGGCTGCAAGAACCAACGCATCGTGGGACCGCGGCTGAAGAAATCAATGCAGCGCCGCTGCCGTCGCCGCATCAAGAACCGACGCATCCCCGATCCTCATGCATTGCACTGGGGCACCCAGTCTACAAGGACACTGGGGCCGCAGTAAGAAACCAACGCTTCACCTCCCCGCACAGTAGGAAACCGACGCATCACCTCCCCGTCAGTAAGGAACCGATGCATCACCTCCCCTGCGTGGCAGTAAGGAACCAACGCATCACCTCCCCTGGAGTAAGGAACCAACGCATCACCTTCCCTGCGAATAAGGAACCGACACATCACCTTCCCTGCGGCTGTTCTTGATTTTGATTTTAACGCATCCAAGGTACTTTGTTTTGAAAGTGTCGTATCTGCAATTTGCTTTGAACAGAACTGTTTCTACCTTTTGAAGGTCATATTTTTATTACTGTATTGTGGATTTTTGTCATTTTGGTCCTGTTTGGTTTAGATAAAGATTGCTTATTTTTCTAAATTGGTATGTCCATTTGTAGTGTTTTCACTGTATTACTATATGTGTGCACAAATGCTTTACACACTGTCTCTGAGATAAGCTTGCCTGTTCGTGCCAAGGTACCAAGGGGGTGAGCAGGGGTTATTTTAGAAGTGTATCCCCCTTACCCTGACTAGGAAGAGGGGTCCCTACTTGGACAAAGGTACCTGCTTCTGCCAAGTAGAGACCCTCATTTCTAACAGTATTTATGCAGCACTTCAAACAGTAATAAAGTGAAACCACAACACAATTAAAATCCCACACCAAGTTAGAAAAATATAGTAAAATTGAATACATTATTTGAGATCAAAACAACAAAAATCCAATCAGTAGAACCGGAGACATGCAGTTTTAAAGATTTAGGTGTAAAGAGTGCTTAGACGCAGAGGACGCCAACCGTGGGTATCTGGTTGTGCCAGACCATTACAAGTTCAGGCCAAATGCCATGAAGCACAAGTCAAATACAGGGACCAAGTAAGGCCCGCTGAACAAGGTGCTATAAATCCTGGCTTGAAAAGTGTTGCGAGATCCAACATCATCGAGTGGTGGTTTAGAGGAAGCTGTGGTGCTGTGATGCAGACTCCTGTGTCCTCATCGAGGATGCTGTTGAGGAGGGGCTTGCGATGCGAAGTCCTGTGTCGAACATATATCGCACACAGCAAGGTTCTGAGGAGATTGTTGTCTGCGAGGAGATGCATCATGCTGCATCAGTTCTGCTCACAGGACCACAGCTGGGTTGGCAGGGCACCTTCAGGCATACTTACAAGGGTCCCGGAAGGGAGTGGCACCACTTGGGGGGGCAGGCATAATCCAGGTGCTGGAGTCAAGGTGGTTGCAGCCTTTTCTCTCACTGATGCTCTGATCAGGAGGCCAGACAACTCACTCTTGGAGTAACTCTGGTGGTCCTGGGTTGAAGATGCTGGTCTAGTCCTTACACTCAGGCAGATGAACTCTTGGGAGAAATCAGGGGCCTTGAGCACTGGTGCCGTGCTCATGGCATTCATCAGGGAGTCAAAAGCAATCTGGCCTGCCTCATTCTAGATCACCTGTCTGGGCTGCTTCTTCGAAGTCAGCTCTGTCTAGGGAGCAACAATTGACAAAGTTCCTGTAGTTCCCAGTGAGGTCTCACAAGACATCATGGTTTGAAATTTGGTCTGAAGGGCCTGCACCTTGCCTCCTCCAGCTTAGCGACCCAAGTAGACCACCGAACCCTGTCCTATCTGGCACTTGTGGCCTTGATAGTCAGGCCTGCTCTCTGCAGAGCCTGAAGAACTTCTCTGAAGTGGCACAGGTAGCACTCCCAGCTTGAACTGAAGACTACAATGCCATCTAGGTAGGTGGCACTGAAGTCTCCAACCCAGCCAGGACTTGGTTGACCAACCTCTGGAAGATGGCAGGGGTGTTCCTCTACCCAAATTACCCAAAACTGGAAGTGGCCTTCTGGGATAGAGAACATAAACCTCTCTATGGCCTTCTCAGGTAAGATGATCTGACAGTACCCTGACATCAGATTAAATGTGCTGAGGAACTTGGCAGCCCCTAACCGATCAATGAGCTCATCGTCCAGGGGGATGGGGTGAGCATCAGTCTTAGTAATTGCATTGAGTCCCCGGTAATCTACGCAGAACCTGAGTTTGGGAGTGGTACCTGGAGGAGCAGTCTTGGGGACCAGGACCACTGGGCTGGATAAGGGCTGCTGGACATTCATAGCTCATTCCTCCTAATAATTTGAATGGGCCGGGGTGTGGCCTAACTAGGCACCAAGATGGTGGCTTGATTTAGGAGCTCCGGGGCGGCCGCTTTGAATTACCTCCTCTGCGATGCTTTTTTGCTGTCTTCAGGGCCCCTGAATGCTGCCGCGGGATACACCAGAGCAGGGACGGAGCAAAGCGGAGCTCGAGAAGGTGCTTCCAACCCCCAAGAGTGCTGCTGCCGTAGCGGTGACCTGATGCGGCCCTCGGAGGCCCCGCGACGATAGGGGTCGCAGGCCTGAGGGCGGGGCCGCCGCTGTGGAGCATGGCTGCAGCAGTAATTGAGACCGTGGCTTGGCGGCCTACAGAGGAGGGGCGGCGGTGATGACTGTGCCATGGAAAGCCTGTTTGCAATGGAGGGGGCTCCCCCAATGAAGGGAAATCCACGTATTGCATTCACGCTGCAACGAATAACGCCAGCGCAGTCTAAATATCCGGAGCGGTTGGGGGAATATCCTGACCATAATTATATGGAATTTTATACCGTACAGTGTGCAGCAGGGAGGACATTGGTGTGCGGTGCCCCCACTCACTTTGTGTACCCTATTCTCCTTGCTCAGGGGTGAGTTGAGCGAGAAGCCCATCCAGGCCCCATTAACCATCTGCAGCTGGGCCAGATCCCTTGAAATGTGACCTTGTTGTGGAGGGCCCAGGATTCCTAGTATCCCCTCCCGGGTCTCATACTAAACGTATTGTGCTGCTGCAGCTTCCTGCAACTTGGAAGTCTCTTTTGGTCTTGCATGCACCAGTACATACGCACTTGGCCACCTGCCCATTCACCATGGGGCGTGGAGACCCCAAGCAGCGGCAGCTCTCTTTCAACACTGCTAAGACCCCTAGGCTGGAAGGGGGAGACGATGCAGTGCGGGGAGAATCAACGGAGCGCTCTGATCCTCCAGACACCGAGCAACCTCCACTGGAGGGCACTGCTGCCATGATGGCAGAGCTACGGGCGGGCTTTAAGGCTATTGATGCGCGCTTTGATGACCTGGGTGTGCTCATAGACACCATACATTGCAGAGTGGAACAACATGAAGCCCAAATAGACACAGCAGAAAGGTGTATTTCGGACGTCGAAGACACGCAAGCAGCCATGGCCAAATGCCTTGACCGCACGGAGCGCCTCCTCAAAACGACAGTGGCGAAAGCACAAGATTTGGAGGCGAGATCGCCCCGCAACAACCTTCGGATAGCAGGGGTGGCTGAGATGACCAATACAGGCCCTCTGGAGCTATATATTGAGAGTTTACTTACTGAACTGTTTGGCAGAGACTGCTTCTCCACTACATTTGCTGTGGAAAGGGCCCCCAGATCTCTGGCTCCTAGGTCAGCTCCCGGAGCTCCCCCAAGCCTCATTATAGCACGACTGCTTAACTACCGCAACCGTGACGCCACCTTGCGTAGAGTCAGAGAGGTGAGACATCTACAGTTCCAGGGAATGTCATTGTCCATTTACTCTGACCTCACGCCCGTAGTGCAGGAGGCTAGGTGCAAGTTTCAAGATATTAAGCGCATCTTGAGAAATGCCAATGTCCTCTATGCAATGCTTTACCCGGCGCGCCTTCGCATACAGATTGACTGCAAAACCTCCATTTTTGACACTCCTGCAGAATTGTCTGAATTCTAGAAACGCCACAAATCAAATAGAGGTCCCTCTCCTGGAAAATGACAAACAGCTGTCCGTAATGGTTTGTTCTCCGTATAAAGGCGCTCTAGGCGCAGATTATGAACGCAATGTATGCAAGCTCTTTAAACATTTCAAAGACGATGTAGCAGTACCTCCCTTTCTATTTTTCTCGATGACTGATATAACTGTTGTGCCGACCCCCCTATGAGGGCAGTTACATGCACATTTGTGACCTATAAATCTCATGTTCAGTGGTCCACTCAAGGCGTTGCTGCCCCCCTAGGAGATCTCCTAATCCTTGTAATTCTTTGTTGCTCTTTTGTTGAGATGGATTGGGATTCACCGGATCCAAGTTGGGTTGTTATCTGATGTGGGAGGAGGGTGGTGGGGTGGGTAATTAAGTTGTGTAAGATTCAATCTGTTTATATGCTGCAGGTCACTCATATATCCACTGGCGTGTTATTCACACTCAATCGTAAAGACACTTCGATCCATAAGTGGCTACATTTGACATGAGGGGCACGGTACAGGGGATGGAGGGCTTGGAACTTAAATGCATAACATGGAATGTGAGGGGGCATCGAATCCCCGGAAGGGACGACAGGTATTGGCCTACTTGACACAACACAAAATACACATCGCTCTGCTTCAAGAGACCCACTATGCCCCGAACTCGAACAATCGATTTGCTGCCTCCTGGGGCAATAACAGATTCTTCGCAAATTACAGCACTTATTCCCGCGGTGTGTGTGTGCTCATCCACAAGTCACTTCCCTCGGTTACTGCTGATCCTGAGGGACAAAATTTCTGGTAGCAGGAAGTGTTGGCACAAAACAAATACTTATCATTAACGTATATGCCCCCAGTGTAGATACCCGTGGCTTTTTTGCTAGTATATCCGCACATATTATCGCCATACCAATAGACTCAATCATATTTGGCGGGGATTTCAACCTCTCACTGCAACCGAACGTAGACACCACGGGCACAGGTCACATCACAAAACCGTGCTCTACTGCGGAACTTGAGGCTTTGTTACGCGCGCACTTACTAGAAGACGCTTGGCGACATTTACATCCTGTAGACAAGGGATTTTCATTTTATTCGGCACCACATGGCACCTGGTCTCGTATAGATAGATGGTATACGACACCAGACCTCCTGGTTACATTGCGAAATGCTGATCACTTACCTCGAGCCCTGTCGGACCACTCGCCTGTATTGTTATCGGTACTCCTGCCCACAATTGCACGCCCCTAGAGGCCCTGGCACTTTCCAACTGATGCTTTATTGGACACGGTTTTCAAGAGTGAAGTCCAAGATACGATTGTTGAATATTTTCATACTAATACGGGCTCTTTTTTGCGCTACACCACCCTATGGGAGTCCTTCAAAGTTTACATTACTGGCATTTGCATCGATATACAAGCCGGGGTATTGCGCACACTCCGCCGGGACCTTGACAAAACCGAACGAGCATTACGGGATCTGGACGCCCAGACCTTGGCTGGAGTGGCACCCCTGCCATTGCATCAATGGGCGAGACTCTTAGATGACTTCCAGGATCTCGCATTACATGAAACCGCTTATTTGGGGAAATACGCGCGGGCTCGAGTGTACGGGGAAGGTGAGAGGCAGGGGCATACTTTGGCCTGTCTTTTTACCCCTCGACAGCATATTACATACATTACCTGACTCCAGACTGCAGATGGTGCCTGGGTCACGCGTGACGCAGATATCTTCTCCACCTTTCTGTCCTATTATACTCGGCTATATACCTCATGCTCCCCGCCGACTGGTACAGCCCTCACCGATTATTTAAATGAAATAGCGATGGTTTGGCTGGAAAAGGGTCAGCAGCACTTCTTAGCTTCACCTATTGGTGCAGAAGAAATCGAGGAGGCCATTGATAAGCTGGGTGGCTCCCGTGCCCCCAGCACGAACGGCCTTAATGGTATGTTTTATAAAACGTATAAAACATTACTGGTACCACACCTTTAGAAGGTCTACTTGGAGGCGCTAGAGTCGGGTGAACTACCTACTACCGTGAGAGAGGCAATAGTAACACTGCTTCTTAAACCGGGCAAGCTGACTGATGGGTGTGCGTCCTATAGACCGCTATCTTTATTGAATCAAGATTATAAAATATTGGCAAAGGTCCTTGCAACACGATATCTCTCATAATTGATCAGATAGTTTCTCCTCTCCAATCGGGCTTTATTCCAGGCCGTTCCACGTCGGTAAATCTTCGCACGCTGTTCGCCCTCATAAACCAGATTAATCCCACTCTTCCCGCTGCTGCGGTACTACTTGACGCTGAAAAAGCATTTGATTCCCTGGAGTGGGACTTTCTCCAGTCAGTGCTCACCAAACTTGGTTTTCCACTGAATTTCCCTTCCTTAGTCCGCTTATTATACACAAACCTGGTTGCACAGCTTCAGGTTAGTTGTGTATTATCGGACAAATTCTCACTATCGCGCGGCACCAGACAGGGATGCCCATTATCACCCCTTTTGTTCAGAATTGCGATGGACCCTTTGGTGCGGCATCTTCAAGAGCTCCACCTCCAACGAGGGATTGGGTTCCACCGGGGCCCCCTTCTGGCTTCGTTAAACGTGGACGACATTCTATTATTTGTTCGGGAACCCGCCACAAATCTCTCCCCAATTATACGTGAGGTGGTTCGGTTTGGTGTCTTTTCGGGGCTGGTCATAAACTGGTCCAAATCTGAGGTCTTTCCAGTGACGGAGACCACCCTCCCCATTGCATTGGCCTTCTCTGTGCGCTGGTGTGATGACCCTCCCAGATATCTTGTTGTAGTCTTACACTGCACAGCTTCAGAGGTCATCCGTCTTATTCACGGCCCAGCCATAGATTGTCTGGTGGGACAGATAGACCGCTGGATAGTGCTCCCATTATCTGTTGCTGGTTGCATTGCAATAATTAAAATGGTGGTATTGCCCCATTTTCTGTATTTGTTCCTGAACATCCCAATCCCACTCACAGTTACTTTCTTCAATACCCTCAGTGGCATGTTGACGCAACTGATTTGGGCAGGGGGACAGGCACGGGCGAAACGGCAGACACTCACTCAGCCATTTGAGCGGGGTGTGTTCGGAGTTCTCGATTTTTATTTATATTATTTAGTGGCACAGACACATTATGCATTTTTTTGGTATCATCCTGACGCACGATTGCAGTTTCTTAAACCAGAGTTTACCCAGGCTCGCCCTACTCCCCTCTCCACTATTCTCCCTCTCGGGCTTGCTAGGACTCCTACTGAAATCCACACCTTGCAAACCACAAGCTGGGCTTGGGGGCGTCTTCGTAAATATTTAGGGACTTAACATTTGTATTCTCCGCATTTGCCCCTTCTAGACAACCTATGGCTGCCTCCCACTACCGAGACACTAACACAGCGGGCGCTCACTCGTTGCCGCCTTCAGACTGTGGGCAATATGTTTGATAACAGGCAAATGCACTCCATAGCAGATTTGACGAAGGACCAGGATGTGACTGCATTGGATCGTTTCCTGATACACAGACTGCGCACCTCGTTGCCTACAGCACTGTGTCTCCTGCGGCAGAGCCCCCTGAATTCATGCCCCTCACCACAATAATCACAACACCCGACAGTGCACACTTGGTCTCCAGATTGTACCATCTCGCGCAGACACTTCGGCCGACAGTGGGCGGGCAGGCGGGCAAGGATGGCCTGGGGGGGAGATCTGGCACTTTCTTTGACAGATAAAATGTGGACCTGTTGCTGCAAGCAGACCCGATATGTATCAAATAAACACATGCTTCTGCATTTTACTTATTTACATAGAATGTACGTTACCCCTATGTTGGTTGCCAAGATGAACCGCGCTAAGCCAGATAATTGCCAGCAATGGGTAAATGGAGCATCCCGATTCTATCCATTTAGCGTGGAATTGCCCCGCTGTTTTGGCTTTCTGGGAGGTGGTTTTTGACATCTCGGTCTAATGGTCGAGACCAAACTTACGCCCTCACCATTACTGGCGCTGCTAGGATATGTTCTTCCTCTGCGGGTTGGCATCAGGTGTTTTATTGCAATTGCACTACTGTTAGCCAAGAGGCAGGTCTCTTTGCATTGGGGTGGAGTTTCTCCACCATTGGTGAAAGCCTGGCTGAAGGATTTGATGTATTGTGACACTACCAGCAATATCTATGCGTCCTTGCTACCCCCTACCTCCCGGCCCAAAAATAACTGGCAGCCACTTCGCTCCTACTTGCTGCTCCATCCTGAGCTCACTGACTGATGCGTCTCCCACTATTCAAATAATTGCGATGATAGCGGGCTAGTTGTGATGAACTGAGTTCTAAAGATCTATTATTATATGTACCTGCACTGTGTTGTTTATTGGTCAGTACTGTGCGCATTATGGCTTTTGTTCTTTTTTTGGAAGATTTCAATAAAAACAAGCTTAAAAATAATTTGGAAGGGCAAAAATTTCCTATATTGGGTAAGTTAACGTTGACAAATAATGTTCTATTTAAGGTAGAGCACTCCAGTTGAATTTTGTTATGGACGCTCATTATTGCTCATTGTTTGTCTTTTCAGCCCATTCATTTTTATCCATGGTTTGTAAGGCCCATATCTAGTCTAGGATTTTAATTTATTGATTCTGGTGAGTGCTTACGTTTTTACTCACTTCATTGTCAGGTCACCCTTGAGGGACCCTCATTAATTGGTTTATTAATTTTCATTTAGAACCCATAAAAGACGAGCAGGCTTGCTGTCTTCCTACCCTCCATAGGACCCTCATGGAAGGAATCACACAGGCATAGTCCAGGTGCTGGAGTCAAGGTGGTTGGAGCCTTTTCTCTCCCTAAGCTCTGATCAGGAGGCCAGCTAGTCCTTGGAGTCAATACAGTGGTCCTGGGTTCAAGATGCTTGTCCAGTCCTTTCACTCATGCAGCAGGGCAACATAGTAGCAGTCCTTCTTGCAGAGTTGCACAGCAGTCCTTCTGAGTCATCCGCAGGTGCAGAGGTGTACTGAAGAGTTGGGTCACTGGGTCCTCTATTTAGCCCTGGTGCCCACTTTGAAGTAGAAGGTTCTGGAGGTATCCCCCCAGAGGTGCTTGGAATTCCTGCCTCCCAACCATGGCCCCAGCTTGTCTGGGGCCACAAAGACGAGTATCAAACCCTTTGTGAGTGTGCTCAGGCAAAGCCTTTTGTGATATGCAAGTGTGGTAGGTGACAGCTCCGCCCCATCAAGTCAGAGATAGTCCATCCTGCCACCACCTATTGCCATTTTTCTCATTGTCTGGGAGAAATGCACAAAGCCAACTTCCAGCTACACTTAGTCAGGTGACCCATGATACAAGTTGCAGGCAAGAAAATGCCAACTTTCTAAAGGTGGCATTTTAAGAATTGTGACTTAAATGCCGATTTTACCACTAAAGAGGGTTTTAAATTACAATTCTTTAGAGTAGACACATCAACATTCCTATCTGCTCTCAATTGAAAGTTAGCACTTAATAAATGTAATAAGGTAACCCAATGTTATCCTATGGGAGAGGCAGGCCTTGAAGTAGTGAAATAATAATTTAAGAGTTTTTTTCATTACCAGGACATGTAAAAGTTAAAAGTACATGTCAGCATTTTAAGTACACTGCACCCTGCCCTATGGGCTGTTAAGGGCCCGAGCCAGCGGTGACTGATATGAATTAAAAAGGAAGGTTTAGGACTGGCAAAAGGTTTATTTTGCCAGGTCACAATGGCAGTTTAAAACCGCACACACAGGTTGTGAAGGCAGGCCTGAGACATGTTTAAAGGAGTATTTAAGTGGGTGGCACAATCAGTGCTGCAGACCCACTAGCAGAATTTAATTTACAGGCCTTGTGTACTTTTAGGACCACTTTTCTAGGGAATTACAAGTAAATTAAATGTGACAATTGAGTGCAAGCCAATTTCACCATATTTAAAAGAGAGAGCACAAGTACTTTAGCACTGGTTAGCAGTGGTAAATGTGTACAGAGTCCTAAAGCCAGCAAAAATGAAGTCAGCAAAAAACAGGGGGATGGAAGGAAAAAACTGGGGGAAAACCCACACCAAGGATGTCAGGTCAAACAATGACTAAGGGCCATATGTATCATTCCAAATTGCGATCGCAAACGCCAAAATTCGCAGAATTTCGGCGTTTGCGATCGCAATTGGGCTTAGTGGTATGTAGTAATGAAAAACTGCCTCGCAAAATAAGGAATCGCAAAATTTGCGATTCCCTATTTTGCGATTGCATTTAAGGAATCCCAAATTTCAATTCTTTAAATGCAATGTAAGAAGCACAAAGAAAGTGCAATTTGGCCTTAAGGAATCGCAAATTACCACCAACTTCAAGTTGGTGGTAATTTGCAATTTCTTTGAAAAATGCACTTTTTTGCATTTTTCAAAGTGCAATGTGGTAGGGCATGTATGTGCGCCACATGTGCACCCATGCTTATTTCAGGGGTGCAACAGGGTGTCCTTTTGACAACCTTGAAATTGCATTCTCAATTTGCGATTCTCTAATTGCTAATCGCAATTTGAGAATGTCTTCCCATTCATTCCTATGGGCCTCTAGGCCCATAGGAATGAATGGGGAGGGTTTCCTTAATTGCGAATCGCACTTTGCGGTTCGCAATTAAGGAATATGTAGGATTCGCAAATTTTTTTGAAAATCCTACATACATCTCGTTTTGCGATTCTCAAATAGCGATTCTCTAAAATTCGCTATTTGAGAATCGCAAAACCAAACTTTCATACATCTGCCCCTAATAGTTTTAATTAATTAGAAAATCGCACAACCTAGTAGGAATACGATGTACTTTTCATCCATCTATATGCACAAAGCTTTCACCTCTTTGCACCGATCTTCTTCTGTCACCTGAACCAGACACTTGCATACTCACTGAAGCTCCCTCTGAAGCTACTCTCAATCTTACATCATCATGTTCGTGATTTGTCATTTCACTCTTCTTAATCAACATAAAGTATTACATCTTTGCTTGTCCAGCTCCTTCTCCACTCCATTCTTCTTTTCACCATTTTGTTTACAATATAATGCAATCCTTCTCTTATTCCATCTATGCCCGTTTTCCAACCCCCCATACAGGATATGCACACACATCACCTTCATTGGATCAGAGAAAGTGTTGATCCCATCTTTCCTTCTTTCCAATTTGGCTTTCACTTAATTCCCTGCCACAATCCTACCAGAGTACAACATATTCTTATTCTTTCTCCAACTCCTTTCTTTCATTCACCGGAGAGAAAGTTTATTCTTCAGATCTCTTCCTCTCTTACTCACAAAAAGTGACTTTCCTGTAAACCCATTCAAGGTAATATTCTATACTCACGCCATCTTCTCAACAGCTTCTTTTACATTGGTAGCCCCGCTCACTGCCATTTGGAAACTCCCTTAATCACTTGATTTGCCCGCTCCACAATAACATTACCTTGAGGGTTATGTAGAAATGTGCATACATGTTTAATTCCATAAGTTTCCAAAACACTTCCCATCACTGTGTAAGTAAGTTGTGTTCCATTGTCGGATATAATCATATCTGGACACACCTCACCTCTAAAAACCTTCCTGAATAGCACATTTCAATGTAATATTCCTCCCAAATTCCACAAACATCCACCTAGAAAACACATACGCCACAGCAAAGTGTTCAGACTCCTGTAAGTACTCCATGGAACCAATGAAATCCATGCACACCTTCATCCAAGAACTGTCAACATCACTCAATGAACCCATTGTTTCACCAACTACCTTCCAACGCTTCTCATTTTCCCTACACAATGCACATCATTCCACCCATTCCTTCACTTTACTATCCATGCATGACCACCATTATTTATCCTTCATACGTCTTAACATGAGTGATTTCCCTAGGTGACCCCTATGTGTCAGTCCAATTTGCTTCTCCTTTACTCTTGTGTGTTTGTTTTTTTTTCCGTCCCTTCTTATTTTCTTATACTTGGATTTGGCTTGTTGAAATTCTGTCTTGTCCCTTTCCTGTAGTGTTCTAGTTCTACTAAAAAAGAAGACGACGTTAATTGATAGAAGGGCCTGGGACATTGAATATCATCACTATACTGAGGTGACCAATTAATATTATATTTTACAGCACTCATCCTTTTACAGCACTCATCCTACTCTACTATTCCTAACCAGCGGGTGACTATCTCTCTGGTTTGATCTTTGCCGTTTGGCCATCGTCCCATACTCATAGGGATTAAGTGGCCGATTCACAAAGGTAATCTGAGACAAAAGTCTAATTTTACGACTTTTGGTATTTACAGAAATCATTTACGAGCCGTATCTTTACGTCCGCAGTCGGCCCAGAATCTCCGCACTAGGGCCGTACTCTCCGGCTCAAGCCGTACTCTCCAGCTCGGGCCGGATGAAGTGTAATCAATAGGCTGGAATGCAATTTTTACAAAAAGGGACATTAGGAATGTGTGATAACTGGTGGAGGAGGTCATGAAAAACAGTTTGGGCAGGGAAAAGGGTGTTGCCAGACACTACATCATAACCCAGAAAAGTTTGCTCCTTTGCATCATGGTACAGTTTGCACTCCCCTCAGTGTTGACTGTAGTGCCAACACTACAGTCAACACTAAGGGCGCTCGCCTTAGTGTTGACTGTAGTGTTGACACTACAGTCAACACTGAGGGGAGCGTAAATTGTGCACTGCATGTACCATGAAGCATAGGAACAAACTTTTCTGGGATATAATGTAGTGTCCGACCATACCCTTTTCCCTGCTCAAACTGATTTTCATGACCTCCTCTACCATTTATTACATGCTCCTAATGTTCGTTTTTGTAAAAATTGCATTCTGGCCCATTGATTACACTTCATCCCGCCTGAGCCGGAGAGTACACCCAAGTCGGAGAGTACAGCCTGGGTGCGGAGAGTACGGCCTGGGTGCGGCGAGTATGGCCTGGGTGCGAAGGTTCCGGCCCGAAGGCGGATGTAAAGACACGACTCATAAATGATCTCTGTGAATACCAAAAGTTGTAAAGTTAGACTTTTGTCTCAGATTGCCTTTTTGAATCAGGCCCTGTGTTTTTGAAGTTCTTTTATGACATCCACCTACTTAAGAAATACTCTTTCTTATATTTGACGCTCACATCCTTATTGTTTCCGTTATATTTTACTTTTCTTAGTCATTTTTAGTTCCACAACTACCCTCTCTCGATAAGAACACTCTTCTTGTGTACTGACTGTGACCATTCGATGACTTACTCCTGGACTATGCTATCTACAAAGTAATGACTTAGCTACATATATTCTCAAAAGGTGGGGTCATATCTTGACTTATGGTGCCATGTCAGTTTGTCATCTTCGGTACTCTATTGATAAAAATATGTTATCACTTACTGGCTATCTACTGTGAATTTTTCAGGTTTCTCTAACGCACCTCACTTGGTCATATTTTGCAATCATATCACTTTTTTAGATTCTGCATGGGTGCTTCACTATCATTCTTGTTCACCTCTTTTTGTCTCACAAAACAAAGCACCTTCCTGGACTCATCTACAGAAGTCCCGTTTCATCATCTTTTATCTCGTCTTGTTTCTTTACTGAAATTGGTTAGTTATTGTCTTTTTTATATTCCTCTTTGTTAATATTTCACATGCCTTGAAAAAGTCACGAAGTGATGAGAAACGTGTTGGCTGTTCATCCACCAAGAACATAAAGTTGTACATAATCTGTATTAGAAGACTATCTGTTTGTTTATATTTTACAATATACAGGAACAGTGCTCCTTACTAGTCCTTACTGTTTGGACAGTGTATCTTTGATACCATACCGCTTTGAGTGCTTAGGTTTATAAACATTATATGATTCGACTGACTGGATCTTTCCTGTCTGTCGGTAGACACCTTTGGTAGTAAGGTGCCCAAACCTCTATAGCACCACCAAACTATCTTTATTCTCTGTGTTTGCAAAACTCTACCCACTATAAATGTATATATGGTCAAACGATGTGCGATAACTGAAACCACTACTAATGATTATTGTTCTGTTTTACATACTCTATTTTGTACTAAAACTCTTGTAAACGTGAGGCAGACCTGGCAAACCTTGAAAAAACTTTGTTTGCTCCCCCGACAATAACACCTTGAGTAAGGGGTTGTGGTCTGTTCACAAGGTAAAACACACACCCCATAAGTAAGTGCAAAAATATTCAGCACCCCATGTGGCAGCTAAAGCCTCTTGCTCTATAACTTGGGGAGACAATGTGGCCTAACGGCTAGAGCGGTCGACCTCGAAGCTGGGAAACCGGGTTCGAGTCTCGACATTGATGCTCACTATCCTGTGATTCTGGGCAAATCACTTAATCTCTTCGTGCCTAACAAAAATGAATGTGTCCGTCTGTAACTAAACTGGTGCTTATATAACGCTCTGATACCCGGTATCTTCGGGTCAAGTTCGCGCTATATAAAACTAAAAAAAAAAAAACTCCATAATTACACTCAATAGCATTTAGAAATTTTGAAGCAAATGCTACCAGTTTTCCACACCATTTTTGACATGTGATAAAAATGCTCATAAGCCATGCAAACTTACACCTACAGTCAAAATGCGTGAACATTTTGGGTCACAAAGGTTGAGATCTTAGCACTTGCAATTTTTCCTTGATCTTGACAAAGGCATCCTGTTGTCTCTCACCCCACACAAACTCCATTCCTATTCTAAGCAACTCTCTGGAAATTCATTTTCCCCCACAATTGTTCACAAATTTTGCATAATACTCAATTAAGCCCAGGAAGTACCACTATTGATCTTTACCCTGCGGAGCTGGTGCTTCTCTAATTGATTTTACCAGATCTTCCTTTTGCTTGATTTCAACTTCAGAAAATGTATACCTCAAATACTCAATTTCTTTCAGCAGAAATTGATACTTCTCCTTGGGAAGCATCAACACAAAATTCTTCAACACCCCTAACACTTTTACCAGAATGTATTGTGTTTGTCTTCCTTTGCTCAAAAAATTAAAATGCCATCCTGGAAAAAATGTACGTTAGTTATATACTTAAACAACTTGTTCATCATGTGCTGGAAAATGTTAGATGCCGAAGAGAACCTTAAAGGAAGTCTGGTAAACTGAAATATTCCTTCCATCATGGGGAATTCAGAGAGACTCTGAGACTTACGATACAATTTGATCTGATATCTATCCTAGAAAAGTATTTTGCATTGTTCCAAAACAATACCATCACCAAAATACACAGGAGATGAAACCTGTGGAACACTATGTTTGGGTTCAAACTAAGTAGGTCCACACAAAACCTCAGGCGACCATCCCCTTTTAGTGATCACCACCGGCGAAAGCAACTCAGAGGCTTCCACCGCTTCAGTGATGCCTTCACTTTACATTTTATCTAACATCTTCTTGATGTCCTCATGGACCAAAATGGGAATTTTCCTCACACTGAGGGGGATATTCACAAGAACGTGTGCTAAACATCTCCAAAGAATGTTAACGCAACTTCACACATCGCAGCCTAACGCGGGAAAATAACCCTGTGTTAACGTGGAATTCACAACACGGCGGTACCATGCGATAGTCCCCCGAAAACGCGTCCGCGATACAACAACTGCGACCGTGATAAAAACACAAACCTCAACGCGAAAAAACATGCGATGGGCCAAAGCGCGATAAGGAAATCAGCGATAAGCAGCGAGAGGCCAGCATTACCCACGCGTAATGTGGGAAAAAGCACAAGAACAGCATACGGAAAATGACACTAAAAACGAAATCAACTGCGGAGTACCACGGATGTACCCTGACCGACTGCAGAGGACAACATGAATCCCCACTGAGGAACACCCAGGAATACAGGGCTCGTGGAAGGGCAATGAGAAGAAGAAGAGGAAGACGGGGTACAGTCTACAGGAAAAACACATGATCACCACGGATGAGACAGAACACCACCACCAACTGTACGTCACCTCCAACGTGTCATTGGCAACAAAGAGGCAAAGATGGCACACCACCTCGGACCATGTGAATGCCGTTGCATGGCACAGGAGGACAATGGAAGAGCACAAGAGGCGCTGGACTGATGTGAATGGCAAAACCAAGCAGAAGCTCGCTGCCAACACGAAAGCAGCAATGCACCCCGGAGGAGGGGGGCCAGCAGAACACCAGAAGCTGAATGACGTGGAGAAGATGGTGCCACATACACTAGTCTGGAGATGGTGACATGAGTTGGTGATCTGGACACTGCCCAACATGACCCAACATCACATCAACATGGTGCGTAGTGACCTGGGAGTAGGGGGACAGAGGGAGATGGGCACAATGTCACACAGGCACAAAGAAAGCAGGGCACACTGCACACCCACAATGACTCTGGATCATATCCCTGATCCCATGGGAACACTTCAGCACACACACAAACACCAAGTAGTCCCACGAACACCCTGTGCCCAAAGGGGCACCCACCCAACACATCAACAGTCACACAACCAACACATGCCCACGTGTGAACATGCGAACATGCACATACGTCAGCCACACTGACAATACAAGAGATTCGACCAATAATACCTAGGGGCAGCTTATGCTAATTTTTTAGAGACTAAACTGTCTCTTTTAACAATACTTCATAATTTAAAGAAAATATCCTATCTATCTGTGCTGACATCCTGACCCCGAGATAAGTGGCACCTGAGCAGACTCCCTGCACAGGGGCTAACGTTTTATAGTTAAGCAGAACCTGGGTCTTATTAACATTTTTAATTTATAGCCTGAGATTGAACCAAACCCACCAGCTGCTGCTATCACTTTTAATGCTTCTCCTGGTTCTGTAGAAAAGACCGCTATATCATCTGCGTATGCGATGACCTTGAGAGAGCTTGCTTCTGATATGAAAGCACAAATTTGGGGATTATTTTGGAAAACCGAGATAAATGGCTCTATATACCGGGCGAATAATAAAGGTGAAAGGGGACATCCCTGACGAGTACCACAGAGAACCGGAAAAATAGACAACTGCATACCCGAATATGCTAGTTTGGCGCAGGGCTTGTCATATAAGGCTTGTATCCATTTCTTGAATTGGCCCTTAATCCCGAAGGCTGAGAGTGTGGCCCAGAGAAAATCCCACCCCACTCGGTCGAACGCTTTTTCTGCGTCTAGGAAAATCATACCGAGTGAGGTTGATCTTGTATTTGCCACAACAAAGGCTGTCACTGCCATATTAACATGAGCAGTAGTGTCTCTCCCTTGAATGAACCCATGTTGATGGGGGGAGACCAGACTAGGCATTACTGGGGCAAGACGATTTGCAAGGATTTTTGCAAAGATTTTTGCATTGGCATTGATGAGTGAGATTGACCGATACGCCCCACACTCATCCGCTGGTTTGTTTTTTTTCAAGAAAAAAACAATTTGCGTCACATTCCATGATTCGGGGACTTTACCATTTATCCCGATAAGCCCTATTACCTGACTAAATGGCAGCAACAAGACATCTTTAAAAATTTTATAAAATTCCAAAGGTATGGAATCTTCCCCTGCTGCCTTATCTGATGGTAGAGCACTAATTGCCAGTTCTATCTCTTCACTTGAGATGCCCTCGTCCAGAGAATCAGATGTCTCACTCACCATGCTTATCAGAGAACTATTCTGGATAGAATTAAGAATATCTTCCTGTTTTGGTTGAATCGTTGGAGTATACAACGTTTGGTAGTATAGAGCAAATTGTTCGAGTATCTGTTGTGGATGCTCATACAATATATCAGAGAACCCCTTAATAGCTTTTATATGAGCCTTAGCCCTATCATCTGCTACTTTAAAAGCAAGAATTTTGCCTATTTTCTCCCCATATTCATATTGTGACAGGCGATATTTACTGAATCTTGCCATACTTTTCACCCTAAATGTCTTCTTCAAGGCCGATCTAAGATCAATTAAAGCAAGCCCCAGCTGCTCCATATCATCAGTGGCCCTCAAAACTGCCTCTGCATGTTGGTCTTCTGCTACACGTATCGCTAGAGTTATCTCTTTAATTGCATTTCTTCGGTCTTTGTTTTGCCGGCAAATATATTGTTGGGTATAGCCTCTAATGGCAGCCTTACATGTGTCCCAGACCACTATAGGAGAAGCTGACCCTATGTTTTCCTTAAAAAAAACTTTAAGTTGGTCCCTGGACCTGACCACCTATTCCTCGTCTGATAATAAATACCTAGGAAATGAGAAGGATCTAGGCACCTTATTCTCATCAAAGATCTTAAATGTAAGAAGGATAGGATTGTGGTCAGAGGTGACTTTCGGACAAATTTCCGTATCAGTCGACCATAGGATTTGATCTGATGCCCAAGCCATATCTATTCGGGAATATAATTTGTGTGGAGCAGAATAATATGTATAACCCGGTATATTTGGGTATAGCGTTCTCCACACATCCCTAATAGCCTGTAACCAACCCAATTCCCCGATTGCAACCCGTGTCCTTCGCATCCTATGAAATGCACCCCGTCTTGTTGTTTCAATCCCATAATCCATAATACAATTAAAGTCACCCATCACCACCCGTTCCCCCTCCCAGTTCAGCATTTCGATATTTATTACGTCAATAGTAGTAGGATTGTCTGTATTAGGACAATACAGTGCGCAAAATACGTATTTCTTAGCCTTTATCATCATCTGTGCTATGGCCCATCTCCCACTTTTATCAGACATTGTCTTGCAAACTACCCCCATGAACCGTTTATGCTTTAATATAGCGACCCCCCCGTATAGAGGCACTTTGTGCATAGCACACTATCACTTCATACCCTAATTGTTTTAACAATCCACGATCCTTATAAGAAAGATGCGTCTCCATTAACATAATTATTTGAGGATTATACATTTTTAACTCTTCTGCTACTAGTTGCCTCTTAATCCTGCTATTCAAACCGGCCACATTCCATGCTAAACATTTAAGCCAATCCATGTCGATAGTAATACTCTGCCACCTTTAATTTCTAACTTAATTAACTTAATACAGCTTTCATCTACCCTATTATCACTTTTATTCCTTGTTACCCTCACGTTGACCTTTTCCTTTTTTTGCCCCCTCCCATGACCACCCACCCCCCTTACCTCCCCTGGAGGCTTGTCCACCCCCCTGCATCTAGAAGGAGGAATCATCCTCTTCCCACAGCTGCCGCTGGATTGGCAGCTACCTGAGACCCAGGCTCCACGACAGCTCCCGAGGCTTACCCACCCCTCATCAGTTACGAAATTAGAGAGCGGAAAAAAACTGTAAAAAAAAAGGGCATTTTGACATAACTACAAAGCAAAGCTTATATACACTTAGGATACGACCCCCAAAAAAAAGAAGGAGAGCCTGCCGACCAACTTTCCCCATACGCTTTTTCCCCTCAGCATAGGATCAGGCCCAGATCCTCAACCTTTATGCCACCCCCCCTTTCTGCCATCTATGGAGTGCTTCCTTCGCTTCTGATTCCGACAGAAAGAAGTGTGATTGCCCCCCCCGTACTACCTTCATGCGTGCCGGTTCTTGCAAGTATACTTGCACCCCAGTAACTTTTAATGGATCAATCAATTGTCTGATCTGCCATCGCCTATCCATTGTTGCTTTGCAGAAGTCCGAGCGAAAAAAAATAGAAAAAGATTCAACAGCGACAGGTGATCTAGGAGTAGCCTTCAAAGAAACGGATTGTCGCAACAAAACATTTCCAAAATAAATCAGGAAAAGCCGCGGGTAGCGATTATCTTGTCTACATTGCACCAATGGCAGTCTATGGGCCCTTTGTATCTGGCAGTCCCAATCCCAGTCCCCAAGATCCGGGAAGGCCTTCTGTAATATATGTACTATGAAGGCTCTGGGGTCTGACCCTTCTTGCCCTCCCGGGATACCAAACATTTTTAAGTTGTGTCTCCTCTGACGATTCTCTAAATCTTCAATTTTGAGTTGCATTGCCACTAGCAAGTCATCATGCTGCTGAACCGTGCTGGTTACTTTAGAAGTCGCTTCTTCCGTGCTGTCTATTCTTTGCTGTAATTCCGTTATCTCATTTGTGAGAGTCTCAACTTTTGATGTTACTTCCTTTAAAGACTGCTGGATATTGTGATTATCTGCCCTGACGAGCGAAAAGCTCTCGCGTTTCCTCTCTTTGGGCTTTAAGGGTTTGAAGAATCAGTGAGAGCATCGGTGCTTCGCCTCCTTGAGCATCTTTGCCTTGAAGATCTCCTTCCACTTGTGGCATATAAGATGTTTGATGAGGACATGTTTCCTCAGGCGTCCCCCTTGGGGCCGTCTCCAGACCAGATTCCATGTCGTCTACCCCGGCCACTGACAGCATGAGTGCACCGCAGACATCATCCACTAAGCCGACATACGACATCCTAGATATCAGAGTTTTGACCCCACCTTTGGCTTGAACCCACCGTCGTATGAGACTAACCGTTTCTGCATTTTTTGATTGCGTCGACCTCCCATTGCCTGACACCTGGTCCGACCCGCTAAGAGCCTTTTTCACGTCCTTCATTGTTTTAGGTTTGAAAGTTTTCTTTCTACCACCCACTGGGCATGGAGTTTGCTTTTGCCTTGTCCCAATTGGGTTTTGCGGTACTGAGAGGCTCTGTCCCTTTTTTTGTACTCGATCCATGGCGGGCCTCCCAGATTTAGAAAGCGAGATATTATGAATGCCCAATGTTGAATCATTAATGGGGGTATTAGGGGTAGTATTCTCCTCAGAGATAATGAGAGGGTTATATTCAGATAACCCGTTGTTCTGTTCTGAAGTACTACAGTCCGTGCTATTGACACTGCGCTCTACTAGCCTCGATTCTTCTGCGCCATCTTCAAGAAAAACAGGCGTAGACGCTGATTCTGTTAATGCAGCAATGGGCGTCAACATTTCCTTCCGGCCCAGTCCCCCTGACATAACATCTGAGAATAACACCTCTTTCTTCCCTTTATTGGCAGCATCAGATTCGGATTCAGCAAACACTGCAGATTGATCCCCACTGTTTAGAGAAGTGTCCAAACTTTCCCCGTGGTTCTCAGAACTATTAGAAACCTCCCTCACAGTGGCCTCAGGAGTCCTGACAGAATTTCCACTACTATCAGTTCTATCCATTTCCATAGACTGAGGTTGAAACTGATGAACCTCCTGCAAGTTATTTATTTTACTAGAGCCAGGGGAAACGAGCACCGTGTTACTTTGTTGCTCACAAATGGCATGACTCACGATTTCTGCTAATTTGTTGCCAGTGCTTGCTTCAGTTACAGCCTCTGAAGAAAATAGCTCCACTGACTTCCTTGACTGTAGGAAGCGTAATACCGGCTTCCCAAGCTTCCCGAGCCCTGTAGCATGGCTAGTGGAATCCACCCTCTGACCCTCCGTGCCTCCCATACCCGGATTGCCCCCCAGAGTCACTGCGACACTCACCGGCAGACGATTAGCTGCCCGAGTATTCCTGGCTATAGTTTTAGGCGGAGCCATGATCCGGGGTGCTTCAAAGATCGGATATAGTTGTGGCCGCAGGATGGGTCTAGAACAAAGGCTCGAAGAAGATCGCCGAGCCGCTAAACACACAGCCACACGCGTGGACGGCAAGCGCCTGGGGCCAATCCGCACGATCGCCTGCATTCAGCGTGATGGATTCAGCGCGGTAAATCTTCCAGCCCGTGAGTCTGTAACCCCGTATCACCGCTAACCGCTTAACAAACCAAGCGTTTGATGGGTAGAATGGAAATAAGTAGTTATGTGAAAGATAGTTTTAAATCCTCCGCTCTCATAGTGTTTCTCGTAGCATTAAACAGACTCTAAATCAATAGCCTCGGGAGCTCCTCCGTGTGCTGGCTCTCAGAGACGGCGTCAATCCGCCATCTTGTCTCCTCCCAATAAGGCTATTATAAAGATGAAGATCCTGCCTAAGTTCCTTTATCTTTTTCGTTCTATTCCATTACGGGTTCCTAATTCATTTTTTAAACGATTAGAAGGAACGTTAAGCAGTTTTATATGGGGATACAAGAAAGCGGGACGTGCGATAGATCGGTTAAAACTCCCTTTTAGCCAAGGTGGTCTTGAGTTCCCTGATTTTAAAATATACTTTTGGTCAGCCTTTTTCGGCCGTTTTCGTAGTCTCATCAATCCTGCTAGCACCATTTTCTGTCATGAGTTCATGTTGGGGGGGGGAGAGCAATATGTTTCTTTACAGAATTAATGACCCAAACTATTTTAAAAGGGTCAAATTCAAGACTGTACGGGACAGTATATTCATTTGGCGCGCTATTTTGCTTAGGGGCAATATATCTTTTTATCATGATAAGTTTCCCCTTTGGCACAACCCAGGTTTGCCGGAGATATTTCACGATGCCGTGGGCAAAGGTTGGGCTAGCTGCGGAGTTGCATGTCTAGGGGATATGTACGCCTACAGTGGCTTTGTTTCTTTTGAGAGACTGCAGATTAAGTATAAATTACCAGACCATATGCTGTTTAAGTATTATCAGATCCGGGACTACTTTTTACGACATTTAAATTTGATGAATATATCTGGCTCTGATATTTGGGACTTTCTGCATGCTGTAGAGTTAAAATCTCTGATTAGCAGGGTGTAAAAATGGTTAAGTAGCTATAGATCAGATGATTGTGAGAGATTAGCTGATCGTTGGAGTAAGGTGTTGGAGATGCCGGTAGCTGCTAGTACTATATTGCAAGCTTTTAGTACAATAGATAAGGCCGTGCACTCTACTAATCTGCGTTTACAGCAATATCGTACGATATGTCTTCTATATTACACCCCAGAAAGAATAGCTAGGTGGTCATCTAGCAACACAATCAGCGATCGGACAAAATGCCCAAGATGTGATCTTTATGCGGCCGACATCAAACATATGTTTATAACGTGCCCAGAATTGACAATATTCTGGCAGAAGGTTGGCAATGTTCTGTCTCAGAAGCTGGGGATAGAATTACCCCTGTCGACTATGGAAATGTGAGTTCTAAATGTAATGGCTTGTTTGCTATTCCATTGGTCTCGGCAAGATTAACAATTGCCCGGGTGTGGATGTCACCAAAACCCCCTTCTGTCATGGATTGGTGGCTGTTAGTAAGACAAACGTATGATATGGAACAAGCGTTAGCTAAGACAAGAGGCATTCGCTCTGTAGCCAAATGTAATGCAATCTGGGGATCTTTGTTTTAGGCTGAATAATTAGTTATATATGGTGTCCAGTGTGGTTTAATTATGCTTCTCGGCTTACGAATGAACTTATTCATTAACCTCCTTTTTTTTCTTTCTTTCTTTTTTTTTTTCTAAGTGTGTAATTATTGTACTTGATATCTGTATATATTCAATACTGTGTATTTTGTTTTCTGTTCATTACCATCTCGTTGACAAATAAAAAAAATAAAAAATAAAAAAAAGACAATGCAAGAGACACCACATGACCAGTAGCTTGGCTGCAGTCCTATCATCATGGCAATGTACAAGGCACGACACTGAGGTGGCTGAGTGCGGACAACACCCGAAAAAGGAGCAGGTCACACTCGGACACAACTACCTGCACAAACAACCCCTGACGTCAACGACACATCTGCGGACAAACCGTGCCCAAAAGTCACAACTCGACAAAGAGCACAAGTAACCCAAGTCTGCAACATCTCAGCACCGTGGAAGCACAGAACTGACAGGCACACCGCATGAAAGGGATCAGTGGCAGACAAATCAGAGCCGCAGGAGCGAATTACCCACCGTGCAGCATACGCACATGAGTATAAGTGCACCTCGACATTGACAACATCCCGGTACAAACAGCAACACCTCCACAACAGAACACAGGACACAACTTGTGCCTCAAATGTGCACAACATGGCAAATCACATCTGGCACATCAGGAAACTGTGACATGACAATGTACAAGTACAACCTGTAACCTGCAAATATGTTTTATTCACACATGCTGTGCTTGTGGACATTTTGTACTGTCCCATGATTGCCAGGGATGGCCACAATGTGACGTCCTCATGAGAAGAAATTGTTAATGATGGTGTTCCTACGGGCCATTCCTGCCGCAGCTGCAGTGGGATGTGGGCCACCTGCCCCATCATCCCCATCATCGTCCGGTACTTCTGGAACTGGGATCCATGGGGCATTGGTGCGTACACAGATGTTGTGCAACACACAACATGCAACGATCATCTTGCACACGATGTCCGGGCTGTACAGGAGCTTTCCACCTGTGCCGTCCAGGCACCTGAAACGTGACTTCAACACGCCAAATGTGCGTTCAACGATGCCCCTGCTGCGTATGTGGGCCGCATTGTACTGCCTCTGGGCGGGTGTGTTCGGGTCTCGGAGGGGTGTCATCATCCAAGGGCAGAGTGCATATCCTTGATCACCTGGGACAGTGCAGAGAGAAAAGAGTCAATACTTGGTTCGGCATGATGTGATTGCAGGCCCACTACTCCAGTGAAGCCTGTGCTGGCTGTGTGTGGGGTGAGTGTAAGCCAGCCCTCAGGGAGTAGCTGGTGCTGGCAACAACTCCAACAGTCATCAGGCACTCAGAAATGCAATGTCAGAACAACAAGGGATCATTACTTGAGTCGCACAGGGTTAGTGGTCCCGGATGCACAGCGGCCGACACGGTCCTACCGCCACGGGATGCTGACCTGCGGGAGACTGGGGTAGGGTCATGAGGGCAGAGCAGGGCCTCGTATGTCTCAGAGGTGCCTTCCGCGGAGTGTCTCGGGGGAGAATGGGAGGTGTACCCCCAGGGCATGATGCAGATGGCACATGCCAGCTGTGTCCGGCAACATGGCGGATATGAATGCCACAGACTCATGCCAGACACCAAGTCTGTACCTGCCCGTTGCTGATGACAACCCCCAGGCCACAGGCTCAGACACCAACGATGTTCCGCCGGAGGCTGACGGTCACTCACGACGCACAGGGTTAGTGGCACCAGGTCAGTCCTTGCTACTGGTTGACCTCCTCCGTGATCCGTGTTTCCACCGGACTGTGATGCATCTCCCTCTCAGTCCTCCCCCTGCGTACACTGGCATGGACCCTGCCTTTGACTAATGATGACTCAGTTCAAGATGTGGGACATGCTGGACTGCAATGTAGCCTGGCTGCAGCGGTGGGGTATGTAAACGAATGGGGACTCCTGGTGGCCTGTGTCACGGAGGACAGCGATGGTCTGAGGAGGCCGCCAAGGTCGCGGGCATGGGTCTTGGAGCTAGCACCGGCACGTGGTGGGCCCTCTTTGACACACGACGGTGTCGGCAGGTGAGTAGTGCAGCCT
Source organism: Calotriton arnoldi (assembly GCA_963921515.1). Taxonomy (NCBI): domain Eukaryota; kingdom Metazoa; phylum Chordata; class Amphibia; order Caudata; family Salamandridae; genus Calotriton; species Calotriton arnoldi. The sequence continues at coordinate 271,109 of CAWUFW010013467.1, forward strand.
TGGAGCGCTGGGGCGGGCAGGCCTGGTCTGGGTATCAGCGTCCTGGGGTGCAGCAGGCACACAGGCTTGCAGGCCCCGCTGCTCACGGCATCGGCCTCGTGGCGGGCTGAGAGGCACCGCCCTGGCAGTGACGTGGGCCTTTACGGGAAAGAACCACGCTCTGCACCATGGGGTTTTTGTCCACACCCCTGCGCAGGCCTGGCGTATTCCAGGCCCACCCACTATGCTCACGCACACATGGGGGGATGCAGCGAGCGACATTTCCATGATCTGACCCACGGCCTGGGGTGACATGGTTGCGTCCACTGTTCACTACTCTCCAGTCACCAGCAGTTGATGTCTGCATGGACATATCTGTGGTTTGCATACCCATGTCTCTCCAGCACATCCACGCCACACTTGTCGTTGTGTACATTCCCATTCACTGGTCACTTGCATCCTTCGCACATGGCTGCATTCCGCATCTTCACACGTTCAGCTGTTGGGTGGCTGTGGTGCCATGATATGGCTGTATTGTGTGCAGGGGAAGCCCAGGATCACCATGAAGTTGTGTTGTCGTGTCTGGTAGGTGGGCATGTTGATTGACATGTTGTATGTGGTTTGGTCACGTGTGCATTCCCACAGTTGTGCGTTGTGTGATGGTGGCTTTGAGGTGTGTGGTGTGTTGATTTGGCACTTACCGACGAGCAGTCCAGTTCCATAGATGCCATCCTGGAAGCGCTGGTGGATGATGGACTGTCGGAAGATGTAGGAATCGTGCACACTGCCTGGGTAGTTTACGACGACATTGGTGAACATTCCCCGGTGGTCCACTATTGCCTGCACATTGATGGAATGCGTGTGCTTTCTGTTGCGGTAGTGGTGTGCAGTATCCGCAGGGGGCACAAGTGGGACATGTGTGCAGTCAATGGCCCCCAACATGTGTGGGAAGCGAGCAAAGGCGTAGAAGCCTTGCTTTGTCTCCAGCTGTTCCTGCGCAGTGTGGGGGAAGTGAAGGCACTGGGGTATGAAGCTGATGATGGCATCCAGGACAGGTGTGATGAACTTTGATAGGGCTGGCTGTGAGACTCCTCCGACTCTGGTAGTTGTTGGTTGGAAGGTACCAGAGGCCAACAGGTGCAGCACAGCCAGCAGCTTTGTCTGCGGAGGGATGTTGGTTCTCCGCTGGGCTGGGACCGTCAACCTGTGGGCGATGTGGGTCATGATGCGGATGATGGTTGTCCTTTTGAGCCTGTAGTGGGCGATGACTTCCTCGGGGGTTAGGTCTGTGAGACTGGTGTGTTTTCGGTAGGTCCGCTGTCTTACTCTGCGCTGCCTCTGTGGTGGTCCGGGGGAGGGGGTGCGGGTCCGGGTCCTGGGGGTGGTGGCGGTCCTGGGGGTGGTGGCGGAGGGTGTTGTGGCCCTGTTGGGGCTCCGAGCTGCATGATGAGTAGCTCCATGGCGTCGTTTGTTCTTCGGGTGTGGCTGTGTGCTGGGCTCCATTGCCTACTGCAGGTAGTCGTCCGGCTTTACACCAGCAGGAGGCAGGTGTTAAATACCTGCTGCTACCGTGGCTTATCGTGTGGTTTTGACTCGCATCGCAAATCTGCCAGTTCGTTGTGAAAGTTGTGTTGTGGTGTTTTCGTGTGTTTTTGCACGGGATCGCCTACTCTGCATCTCATTAGGGATATGTTAGAACTGGGGGTCTCTAGTTGGCAATGGTATACACCTTTGACCAAATAGGGACCCTTGCTTCTAGTCAGGGTAAGGGGGATACACTACTAAAATAACCCCTGCTCACCGCCTTGGTAGCTTGGCACGAGCAGACAGGCTTATCTCAGAGGCAGTGTGTTAAGAATTTGTGAACACATACAGTAATACAGTGAAAACACTACAGATGGACACTACACAGGTTTTATAAAAATAAGTATTCTTTATATAGACTTAACACAAGACCACAAACGACAAAAATACACAATACTGTACTCAAAATAGACTTAAAGATAGTAGAAGTAACTTAGTTCAAGTTGATGGTAAATGCGGCAGGGAGGACGATGCGGCGAGCAAGCGCCTCAATGCGGTGCGACGATCCGGTGCGATGCAATGAAAGTGCGCCCTTGATGCGATGCGACGATGTGAAGACGATGCGTGCATGCCCGACGGCCGTGCAGCGAACTCTGTATCTTTGGAGCCGCGACAGGCCCTGCGACACGCTTCTCCGGTGATGCGACGGCAGGCAGCTGCGACGGCGACACGCTTCTCGGGGGATGCGACGGTGACCCTTGCGGTAGCGACACGCTTCCCTGTTGATGCGACGGCAGGCAGTTGCGACGGCGACACGCTTCTGCGGTGATGCGACGGCAGGCAGCTGCGACGAAGGCACGCTTCTCTGGTGATGCGGCGGCTGCCTCTGCGGCAGCGACACGCTTCTCCTGCGATGCGACGGCAGCAGCTTCGTCAGCGACACGCTTCTTCTCGATGCGTTGCGCTTCCAGCTCCAAGCGACATGCAGGCTTCTGCAGATAGAATCCCCAGCAAGGGAATTCAGGAGGGAGCTGGTGGTGAAGTCTTGTAGCCCTGAGACTTCAGCAGGAGGCAAGCTCTAGTTCAAGCCCTTGGAGAATATTCTGCGAGATGATGAAAGTTCTTAAAAAGTTCCTTCTCCTTTTCTTGGCAATGAAGACCACTGCAAGCCAACCCAGCAAACAGCACACTGGCAGCAGAGGGGCAGCCCAAAACTCCTGCAGCTTCCTTGGTTCTTCTCCTTGGCAAAGTTTTGTCTTGTTGTTCCAGAAGTGATCTAAAGTTCTGGGGTCAGGGCCCCAATATTTATACCGCTAAATCCTTTGTCCTCTGAAGGCAGAGGGTCCTGTACCTAGTCCAAACCAGTTCTGGGTGCATCCTGCCAGTTCACACCCTCTTCCTTTGTCACTGTGGGCCAGGGACATCAGACACACCACAGGAGGTGGAGCCAGCATTGTGGAAGGCAGGCACAGCCCTATTCAGACCCAGGTGCAACTCCTCCCACCACTCTACATGCAGATAGGTCTATTCAGCCCTGTGCTGACTCACCCTGTCTCCTGGAGCCCCCCAGCCCCTGTCACTCACAAAACCAAACATACAATACACAAGCTAGCAGAGGCAGGCTGGATGGTTTAGGCAAGAAAATGCCTACTTTCTAAAAGTGGTATTTTCAAACACAGAATGCTAAAACTACTTCACTAAAAGGTGTATTTTATCATTCTGAGTTCAGGCATACTAAATTCGTTTTTCTACCATGTTCCCTGGGTCAGTTAGGATTATAAGATGTTATAATCAAACTGCCCATTCTGCCCTATGGGGACAGGTAGCCTTGCAATAGTGAAAAACGAAATTGGCTGTAATTCACTATCATGACATGCTACACACACCAGGGCATGTCCTACCTTTTACATACAATGCACCCTGCCCTTGGGCCTACCTTAGGGGTGACTGATATGCAGAAAAGGGAAGGTTTTGGGACTGGCAAGTGGGTGCACTGGCCAAGTCGACGTGGCAGTCACAGACTGCACACAGGCTCTGCAATGGCAGGCCTGAGACACACTTTACAAGCTGCTTCTGTGGGTGGCACAACCAGTGCTGCAAGCCCACCAGCAGCATTTGATTTACAGGCCCTGGGCACACCTGGTGCACTATACTAGGGTCTGACAAGTAAATCAAATTATCCAAGCATGGAGTCACTAATCAATACATCAATTTACCATAGGGAGCACTTGCACTGTGGCACTGAATAGCAGTGGCACAGTGCCCAAAGCATCTAAACCAGCAAAACATCAAAAACAGAGGAGCCAATCAGTGAAAAAAATGGAAGGGAGACTCACACCAATGGTATCAGGTCTAACACGTGTCCCCTCCAGCTGAAATGTGGGGAGAACTACCCAACCCCTTGGGAATTCTCTTCACTAAGGCGGAAAAATCTGGACAGACCATCAGCATTGGCGTGTTCTGTACCAGGGCGGTGTTCCACCGTGAAGTCCATCCCGTGTAGGGAAATGGACCACCTTAACAACTTTGGATTCTCACCCCTCATCTGCATCAGCCATCTGAGGGGCCTGTGGTCTGTCTGAACCCGGAAGTGAGTCCCAAACAGGTATGGTCTCAACTTCTTCAGTGCCCAGACCACAGCAAATGCCTCACGCTCAATTGCACTCCACCTCTGTTCCAGTGGAAGTAACCTCCTACTGATGAAGGCTACAGGTTGGTCTAGGCCCTCCTCATTAATCTGTAATAGAACAGCCCCCACACCATGCTCTGAAGCGTCTGTTTGGACAATGAATTCCTTTGAGAAGTTGGGCGCCTGAAGCACGGGTGCTGTACACATGGCAGTCTTTAGGGCGTCAAAAGCTTTCTGACAGGTGTCAGTCCAGTTCAGTTTCTTGGGCTGCTTCCTGGAAGTCAGCTCAGTCAAGGGTGCAACAATGTTGCCATACCCCTTGACAAGCCTCCTGTAGTACCCTGTGAGTCCTAAAAAGGTTCTCACCTCTGTCTGGGTTTTGGGGGGTTCCCAAGCCAGGATGGTCTCAATCTTGGGCTGTAGGGGCGCCACCTGGCCGCTCCCAACCTGGTATCCCAAGTACACCATGGAACCCTGCCCGATCTGGCACTTACTCACCTTGATTGTGAGGCCTGCCTTGGGCAGTGCCATCAACACTTCCCAGAGGTGGCGCAGATGTTCTTCCCAACTGGCGCTGAACACTGCAATGTCATCCAGGTAGGCGGCACTGAAATCCTCCAGTTCAGCCAAGACCTGGTTGACCAACCTCTGAAAGGTGGCAGGGGCATTCTTCATCCCAAAGGGCATAACCCGGAATTGGTAGTGCCCATCTGGTGTGGAGAATGCTGACCTCTCTTTGGCCGCATCAGTTAAGGCGATCTGCCAGTACCCAGACGTTAAATCAAACGTGCTGAGGTACAGAGCAGCCCCCAACCGATCAATGAGCTCATCAGCTCTGGGGATGGGTTGCGCGTCAGTCCTGGTGACTGAATTGAGTCCTCGGTAGTCCACACAGAACCGGAGTTCGGGTGTGGCACCAGGCGCGGCAGCCTTTGGGACCAAGACCACTGGGCTGGCCCAAGGGCTGTGAGAGGACTCAATCACCCCTAATGCAAACATCTTGGAGACTTCCTCCTTGATGTGAGCTCTGACCCGGTCAGTCACTCTGTAAGCCTTGTGCTTCACAAGAGGACTGTCCCCATTGTCCACGTCATGGACGCACCACTCAGTGACACCAGGAACCAGGGAGAACAAATCAGAGAATTGTCCCAACAGTTGGCGACAATCTTGCTGTTGCTCAGGGGTCAGTGTGGCAGAGAGGCTGACACCATCCACTGACCCATCTTCCTCTGTTGCAGACAGGAAGTCAGGAAGAGGCTTTGTCTCCTCCTCCATTCCATCATCCGGCGCTAGGAGCATGCCCACTTCGGACCTTTCTAAGGGGGGCTTCAGGCGGTTAACATGCAGGACCTGCAAAGGATTCCTAGGAGACCGCAAGTTCACCAGGTAGGTGACATCACTCTTGCGCTCCACCACCTCAAATGGTCCGGTCCACCTGTTCTGGAGCGCACACGGCTCTACAGGGGCCATGACCCAAACTTTCTGCCCAGGCTGAAGCTCAATCAGAGTGGCATTCTGATCGTACCACCGCTTCATCTCTTCCTGGCTGGCCTCCAGATTTGCCTCAGCGAGTTGCCTGAATCGCCTGGTCTGGTTCCTGAAGGCCAGCATGTAACTGTATACATCCTGGGGAGGTTTCCTGGGAGATTGCTCCCAGCCTTCGTTGACCAGACTCAAAGATCCTCTTACCGGGTGACCATAGAGCAGTTCAAAGGGACTGAACCCTAAGGACTTCTGTGGCACCTCACGGTAAGCAAAAAGAGGGCATGGCAAGAGGACGTCCCACTTACGCCTCATAGGTTCCTCAAGACCCATTATCATGCCTTTGAGGGTCCGGTTGAATCTCTCAACCTGCCCATTACCTTGGGGGTGGTAAGGAGTGGTAACCTTATAGGTAACACCGCTCTCCTGCCACAGGGATTTCATATAGTTGGATATGAAGTTTGAACCACTGTCTGACACCACCTCTCTGGGGAACTCCACACGGTAGAAAATCCCCATCAGTGCACGTCCCACCACGGGGGCCGTCACTGTCCTGTGCGGGATGGCTTCCGGGTACCGGGTAGAATGGTCCACCAAGACCAGGATAAACCTGTTGCCCATGGCTGTCTTGGGGTCCAGTGGCCCCACAATGTCAATGCCCACCCGTTCAAAGGGGGTACTGACTACAGGGAAAGGTTGGAGAGGAGCCTTGTGCTTTCTTCCACTTTTCCCACCTGCCTGGCAAGTTTGACAAGTCCTACAATGAGTGTCTGAACTCTTCCGCATCTGGGGCCAATGAAAGTGGGAGACAAGCCTTTTAAAGGTCTTGTTCTGCCCCAGATGTCCAGCTAAAGGCACATCATGAGCCAAACCCAGTAGGAAGGCTCTGAAGCGCTGGGGTACCACCAGCACACGGGCTGACCCAGGCTCAGCAACCTTAGGCTCGCTATACAGGATGTCGTTCTCCCAGTAGATCCAATGTGATCCAGACTGATCACCTGCTGCCTGGGCTGTGGCCTGTTGCCGCAAACCCTCAAGAGAAGGGCACTTCCTCTGCTCCTCACAAAATTCCTCCCTGGAGGGGCCTCCTTCTAGCTGCCAATGGGTCAGCTCAGGCAGGTCCCCCAGTTCGGCCACTTGTTCCCCTGTAGGTTCCAGGGCATCCCCCTCAAGGTCTGCCTCCTCCTGGACCGTGGGAACTAGGGGGGCCGGTTTCCCGTAACCCCCACCTCTTCTCTTAAAGGCAGGGGTCTGGGCCATATTTTCAGGCTCCAGAACCGCTTCAACACCCTTACTGGCTGCCATAGACCGAGTGGTCACACACGCCCACTCAGGCAGACCCAACATCTCCAAATGAGACCTTCTCTCCACCTTAGCCCAAGGGGAGCTCTCCAAATCATTTCCCAACAGACAATCAACAGGCATGGCTGGCCTCACAGCTACTTGAAGAGTACCCGAGACCCCCCTCCACTCAAAGGGAACTTGAGCCACCTCACACTGGCTCTGTGAGTTGTCTGCGGCAACTACAGGGAAGAATGCATGGGGGATAACCTGCTCTCTGGACACCAGCCGGCAATTGACAGCTGTCACACTAGCCCCAGTGTCTCTGAGAGCTTCCACCCTATGGCCATTGATGGTCACCCACTGCCTGTACTTTTTAGTGTTATCAGGCAGCTGGGTCTCAGGGACCATCTCAAAGTCTCCTAAAGAGACAAGGGACATCTCTGCGGGACCCCACCCACCTTGGGCACCCATCTCCTCCCCCCCCAGTGCTACACTCACCATCTGACGGGGTGGTGCACGTGGTGGTGCTTTGGAATCCCTCATGGGACATTGTGCATCATACCAACGGTGGCCCATTTGACCACACGTGAAGCACTTAGCGGGGCCCCTGTGAACAGGTTTACCTGTCGGGGCCTCTTTCTTTTTCTCAGGGGGAGGCTGGGAACCCTTCCCTTGGTTCCCTTGGAAATTACTTTGGGGCCCTTTCTGGAACTCCCTCTGTTTACCCTTGTCCCCCCCACTCTCCTGCTGGGGACCCTGCCCACCTTTGGCGGAGTCTCCCACGTGACCCTTGTGGACCCGGGTGCTGACCCAGCGATCCGCCTCCATAACAAGCTTCCTAGGGTTAGTCAGCTTGCTATCAATAAGGTGCTGGCGTAGCTCTGGAAAACATACTACACAAGTGCTCTCATGCAAACAAATCATAGAGCGCTTCAAAAGTATCCACTTTGCTACCCTTCACCCAACCATCCATAGCTCTGCAAAAGAAAGATACATATTCTACCCAAGTGGTTGCCTCCAGCTTTTTAGAATTCCTAAACCTCTGTCTACAGTGTTCTGGGGTCAAACCATACCTTGTCATCAGGGCTTCTTTCATATGGGCATAAGACATCCTATTCTATAGCTATTTCCAGCAATTGTAGAATAAACTCCGTCGGGATTAATGCAGGTATCCATTATTCTGTACTGGATAGTCAATTGTTGTACATCTCAAATGACACTATCCCTTGGGTGCTTCTATATATACCTTCCCTCCTCACATCACTATCACAATCCCTCCCATGCACTTACCACCCCAACCTGGATACACCTGCTTTTTCTAAAATTGTCCAAACGTGACATACATTGTGTTCTATAAGTTGATTAACTCCTGCTCTGTGATGAAATAAAATCACAACCATTGTTGGTACAATTTCTTGGTGATGTTTAAATTTGATTAATTAATCCAGGATCCTTTTCTGCAATTGTATGTGTTTTGACTGTCCTCCACAGGGTGCTCCACATTTTCAGATGCATTTCTTGCTTCCACCCAGGCACTCAGCGCCTTGTGGAACTCATCCTTTTTAGTGAGGCCTGGAATAGCAACTTTAAATTTTCTACAGAAGGCTTTCAGCTGTTTGGCATTATAGGTATCCAACCTCTCTTCCTCAAACTCTGGATCCATAGATGCAATAGATACTGGTGGACTCATGGCAATAAGAATTGGCAGCTCTCAGAAAAATAACAGTCCAAGGAGAAAAAAAATTCTACCAAAAAGGTATGTGGTTGCGTTTGGTCTGCACTCAAGAGTAGTGTACACCAATCACTGTATATGAGTCATAAATGCAAGTCCAGAATCCTCACCGCTGACCACCAATGTTAGAACTGGGGGTCTCTAGTTGGCAATGGTATACACCTTTGACAAAATAGGGACCCTTGCTTCTAGTCAGGGTAAGGGGGATACACTACTAAAATAACCCATGCTCACCCCCTTGGTAGCTTGGCACGAGCAGACAGCCTTATCTCAGAGGCAGTGTGTTAAGCATTTGTGAACACATACAGTAATACAGTGAAAACACTACAGATGGACACTACACAGGTTTTATAAAAATAAGTATTCTTTATATAGACTTAACACAAGACCACAAACGACAAAAATCCACAATACTGTACTCAAAATAGACTTAAAGACGGTAGAAGTAACTTAGTTCAAGTTGATGGTAAATGCGACACGTTTCTCTCAAAAGTACCTGGGATGCATAACACAAAACAAAGAAAGGGTCCGCAGGGAGGACGAAGCGGCGAGCAAGCGCCTCGATGCGGTGCGACGATCCGCTGCGATGCGATGAAAGTGCGCCCTTGATGCGATGCGACGATGTGAAGACGATGCGTGCACGCCCGACGGCCGTGTGGCGAACTCTGTATCTTTGGAGCTGCGACAGGCCCTGCGACACGCTTCTCCGGTGATGCAAAAGCAGGCAGCTGCGACGGCGACACGCTTCTCGGGGGATGCGATGGCGACCCTTGTGGCAGCGACACGCTTCCCTGTTGATGCGACGGCAGGCAGTTGCGACGGCGACACGCTTCTCCGGTGATGCGACGGCAGGCAGCTGCGACGAAGGCACGCTTCTCTGGTGATGCGGCGGCGGCCTCTGCGGCAGCGACACGCTTCTCCTGCGATGCGAAGGCAGCAGCTTCGTCAGCGACACGCTTCTTCTCGATGAGTCATGCTTCCAGCTCCCAGCGACACGCAGGCTTCTGCAGATAGAATACCCAGCATGGGAATTCAGGAGGGAGCTGGTGGTGAAGTCTTGTAGCCCTGAGACTTCAGCAGGAGGCAAGCTCTAGTTCAAGCCCTTGGAGAATATTCTGCAAGATGATGAAAGTTCTTAAAAAGTTCCTTCTCCTTTCCTTGGCAATGAAGACCACTGCAGGTCAACCCAGCAAACAGCACACTGGCAGAGGGGCAGTCCAAAACTCATGCAGCTTCCTTGGTTTTTCTCCTTGGCAAATGTTTGTCTAGTTGTTCCAGAAGTGATCTAAAGTTCTGGGGTCAGGGCCCCAATATGTATACCCCTAAATCCTTTGTCCTCTGAAGGCAGAGGGTCCTGTACCTAGTCCAAACCAGTTCTGGGTGCATCCTGCCAGTGCACACCCTCTTCCTTTGTCACTGTGGGCCAGGGACATCAGACACACCACAGGAGGTGGAGCCAGCATTGTGGAAGGCAGGCACAGCCCTATTCAGACCCAGGTGCAACTCCTCCCACCACTCTACATGCAGATAGGTCTATTCAGCCCTGTGCTGACTCACCCTGTCTCCTGGAGCCCCCCAGCCCCTGTCACTCACAAAACCAAACATACAATACACAAGCTAGCAGAGGCAGGCTGGATGGTTTAGGCAAGAAAATGCCTACTTTCTAAAAGTGGTATTTTCAAACACAGAATGCTAAAACCAACTTCACTAAAAGATGTATTTTATCATTCTGAGTTCAGGCATACTAAATTCGTTTTTCTACCATGTTCCCTGGGTCAGTTAGGATTATAAGATGTTATAATCAAACTGCCCATTCTGGCCTATGGGGACAGGTAGCCTTGCAATAGTGAAAAACGAAATTGGCTGTAATTCACTATCAGGACATGCTACACACACCAGGGCATGTCCTACCTTTACATACAATGCACCCTGCCCTTGGGCCTACCTTAGGGGTGACTGATATGCAGAAAAGGGAAGGTTTAGGGACTGGCAAGTGGGTGCACTGGCCAAGTCGACATGGCAGTCACAGACTGCACACAGGCTCTGCAATGGCAGGCCTGAGACACACTTTACAAGCTGCTTCTGTGGGTGGCACAACCAGTGCTGCAAGCCCACCAGCAGCATTTGATTTACAGGCCCTGGGCACACCTGGTGCACTATACTAGGGTCTGACAAGTAAATCAAATGATCCAATCATGGAGTCACTAATCAATGCATCAATTTACCATAGGGAGCACTTGCACTGTGGCACTGAATAGCAGTGGCACAGTGCCCAAAGCATCTAAACCAGCAAAACATCAAAAACAGAGGAGCCAATCAGTGAAAAAAATGGAAGGGAGACTCACGCCAATGGTACCAGGTCTAACAGGTTAGTTGATGGTGTCCTTCCTAGGGATAAGTTTTGGGGCAGTTATCGCGGGAATGCTGGCGGTGTCTACAGTTTGCACCCGCTTGTGAATGGGGTGTTAAATCTATCTCCACTTTTGATGCGTTAAGGTGGAGATAAATCGGCGGTAGGTCCTTGTGAATATGCCCCTATGTCTTACAGGCACAACAATTTCTTTTAACTTTATTTCATGCACATAGCCCCTCAATAACCTAATATTCTAATTAGAAACATCATCAAATTTGTTCAACAAAACCTCAAGACTACCACCATCCTGTATGGCTAAAATGGTCTTCTCTCGACCTTCAGTAAAGCACTGTCTGAAAATCATATTGCTGTACCCAACCCAAAATGGTGGCACCCCTTTGCAACACATACATATTCCCACAGGCCTCTCACTCCTTAAATGCAAATGTGGAATCTACAGAACCCAAGATTCATCTCACCTACCCCATAAATCTTAGGATGAATATCACTTGATTATAAGGAGGTGCACGGCCACACTTTATCAAACAACGACTTTGGTACAACAGTGAACATTGAACCAGGATCCACTATTAGTTCTACTAGTGCGCCAGTCACCAAAATTCTACTCTTGGTCTATTTTTTCTCACATCACCTGGATTCTCCATGCACAAAACATCCTCTGAAACCTCTTTATCCACATCCACACAAACTACACGTCTTCTGTCTCTGTCTTTGGATACTCTGGCTTCATGTCCCCTTCTCCCACACTTCCAACCTTTGTTCCGATCAAAACAACCATTGAAATCAGTGCAAAGTGACATAGTCCCACACCTGTTACACCCCTTATATGTTGACTTGTCACCACCTGTGGTGGCAGGAGATGCAGATGGACAGCTGCTTAGTTTTTCACTCAGCTTATTGCTATAAGTCTTTTATTTGACATCCACCCCTGTCAAAGCCTTAGAGTCTCCATTTAATTTTGTCTACTACATTTACATCCTCAGACTTTCTTGCATCAATTTGCTGCATCTATTTCATGCAGGATTCTGACTCTTCTACTATATTCATTATATCGATAGCTTTTTCCAAAGTTATGTTCCTTTCAGCCGACAACAGTTCCTTTTTTTTTTATTTTTTTTTTATTGAATTTTTTTTTTTAATACATTGTACCCTTTTGTATCCAAGGCTGTCCTTGAAAAACCAAGAAAAATAAAATTTCACCAATTACATGATTATTACTGCGAGACCAATACCAAGCCATTAAAAAAAAAGTTAAAATAAACGATATACTTCTTTACACAAATATAAAAGGGCAGGCGGACATAGAAAAATTACATAAGAGGATAAAATTTGTCCTTCACATTGTGAAAATAGAATATCTATAGCGATGCAATCAAAAATTAATTAAACATTTCATACGGAGTTAAGGCCCCTACAACCCACTGGGTCCGACTAAGTCCGGCTATTTAACCAATCTCAAATTTCATTCATACAGCCCAATCTGATATAGGCGCCCAGATTTTAGCACCCTTTATTCTTTTCCTTCTACCTTTGGTCTTATAGATAGAAGATTCAAAGTTATACATAGTGAGCAATCTCGTGCGAAAATTAATAAAGGTAGGTGGATCAGGAGTAATCCATTCATTAGTAATGCATGCTCTTACTACTGCCATGATAATAAATAAGAGTGTATTTATATCTTCAGATCTTGTATTAGCCTCACTATCCGAACATACACCAATGATGATCAATTCCGCACTAGTTTTGATAGAGAGCCCAAATATTGTATTCAAAAACTTCTCAACACTTTGATAAAATTCCCCCAATTTTGGGCAAGCAAAAAACATATGACTTGAGTCAGCCGACACAAATCCACAGCGGTTACATTTGGTCCCTACGCTTGCACCCCACCGAGCCAACTTACTGGGTGTATGATAAAGATCGTATAAGGCCATGTAATGTTGGCTCCGTAGTCTTCCTGTCATTAAAACTTGATTGGCCAGTTTGATAGACTTTGATATATTTAAATCTTCTAGACCAAATATTTGTTCCCATTTTATTTTACGTACATCTAAGTCATCCGGGAATGTTTCCAAAAGTAGCTGATAAAACTGGCCAATTGATGTTTTTTTCTTCATTTTTTCGATAAGGGGGATCAGCCCGAATTGATGCGGCGATCCTGAGCCCCGCCTAGTCAGAAAGCTACGTATCTGAAGATACTTAAAAAATCTTGCTTGCCTATACCATATATCTCCTGTAGATCTGAGAAAGTTAAAAGTTGGTCTTTACTAAACAGATCACCTAAATTATGTATACCCTTTTGGCCCCACCTAATTGTTACCTGATCTTGAAAGATTAGGGGTAATGTCCCGGGAGCCAACAACGGGGTGTAAGCATTAAGGTTCGCAATCTGAAGACTCCGTTTAATTTGTTTCCAGCCTTTGTTGGCTGCCTTAAGTATCTTAAATTTAGTTTTTTTGAAATAACTGGGTTCGATGACTCTATCTAAGAAACCATTCATTTCCTCGCCCAGACCAAACTCGTAAATAGAAGGCCTATGAAACAATGAAATCTCAGCTTTGGCCCCTATCACCAATGGTCGTATATATTGCAGCATTGCTGCCCAATAATACATAATAATATGAGGGATACCCCACCCACCTACTTGTCTTGGTAATATCATTTTCCTATATGCCCTTCGCTGTTTCCGATATCCCCATAAAAACCGAGAGCATATCCTCTCTATTTTAACAAAACATGATGCAGAAAACTCTAATGGAATAGTTCTAAAGATATATAAAAATGTTGGAAGTATCAACATCTTCAACACGCTGTTTCTGCCATGTAATGATAAATGAAGATGATCTAACCTTTCTAGGGTTAAATTCGTTTTTTCAATTATTGGAAGAATGTTAAGTTCAGGGATCTTATCCACCGCCGATGTAATTTTGACTCCCAGATATGTTGCTTCCGAGACAATAGATATATTTGTCGGGGATTATTGCCAGAATAAACTACCTGAGTTTTCTGTTCATTCAATTTATACCCTGAAAAAACCCCGAATTGATGCGCTAAAGATGTAATTGAGGGCATGGCAGTTACAATATCCCTGGAGACTACAACAATATCATCTGCGTAAGCAAATGCCCTATACTCAATGTTCTGAAGCCTGACTGGTATAATGTCTATATGTTGATTAAGTTTATTCAGAAATAAATCAATATATAAAGCAAATAAAAGAGGGGAACACGGACACCCTTGCCGTGTACCCCGACTAATAGTAACCACAGCGGATTCTTGCCCAGAGATCCGAATTGAGGCAATCGGGCGTATATACAAAGTCTTAATTGCATGAATAAATTGTGGGCAAAACCCTTTCATGTGCATAACCTCCCACATATACTGCCAAGAGACCCTGTCAAACGCCTTTTCGGCATCCAACAGGATCACCCCTAGTCCGGACCCGGTTGCCTGCGCCCAGTCCAAAAGTGCGATAATGCGTCTTATATGATTCGCCGTGTCCCTGCCGGGAATAAACCTGTGCTGAAACTGAGAAATCAATGGGGTAATGACGGCTCCCAATCACTGTGCCATAATTTTTTAGAAGATTTTACTGTCGGCGTTAATCAATGATATTGGTCTATACGAAGATGGACATAACTTGGGCTTTCCCTTTTTTAAGAATACAATAATAGTAGTTTTTCGCCACGACTCAGGTGCTACACCCTGTTGAGCCACAAGAAATAATGTCAGAAGCTCTTCCTTTAATACTGAGCGAAAAGTTAAAAAAAATTCTAAAGGAATGCCGTCCGTACCTACAGCTTTTCCAATCGCTAATGACATTACAGCCCCTTCCACTTCCTCCCAAGTAATATCTGCAGCCAACCCTTCATTCTGATCTGCTGTAACTTTATTGATTACCATGCCTGAACTAAACTCCAACATTTTTTCCGCTGGATCACCCAGACCATCCTCAGTGTATAAACTCCCATAATATTTACAAAAACCGCCAAAATTTCCTCTGGGGAGCCCTGTATCTGGTTAAGATGGTCCTGTATCTGCAAGATCTTATTATGCACACTCTTCTGCTGTAATCTTTTTGCTAAAATCCGACCTGAATTTTCCCCCGCTTCATAAATTTGGTCCCTAAAAATCGCCAATTTATTCGCGACCTTTACAGCAAAATGCTGATGTATTTGCATTTTAAGGATAGCAATGGGCGATAATAATTTTTCTGGATTACCCTGCTGAGAAATTTCCCTCATTAATTCTAATTCCAAAAGCCTTAATTGATGCATCTGCCCTTTGATTTCAGCCTGGATTTTACGTTGTTTATTTAAAGAATAACTAAGGGTTTCTCCCGAACCCCGCCTTAAAAGTATCCCAAACAACAGAATCTGAAGCGGTTCCCCGATTAAATTTGAAAAATTCCCTAATCCACCCATCCATATGTGTATAGTAGACTGGATCTAATAGGAGTTTTCGTTCAAAGGTCCATGCTTTTGGCGGGCCCGGGAGCTGAAATCAATTTCTAATGATATCGGGTTATGGTCTGATATTATTCTTGGTAGAATCTCCATTTTAGAGCCTCTTACTTTTTCTGCAGATATAAAAAAATAATCTAGACGCACATGTTTCTTATGAGGCGCCGAATAAAAAGTTTCTCCGGGATCAAATTGTCTGAGTGAATGCCACACATCAACCAAGCCAAACTCCTTGACTAACCCCTGATAGCTTTGAAAACTTTAATTCTTTTACCCCTATATGACCTATTACTATTAATATCGTAACTACCCTCTAGATGAATATTGAGGTCCCCACAAATAATCAAAGGGGCTGGCCAATTTGCTAATTCAATACTAAGATAGTGAAGGACCGCCGGATCATCTACATTTGATCCATATATAGAGCATATCGTCACTTGCGAGCCATTGATAATTATCCCTACAATGACCCACCTGCCCAAAGCATTTTCCTTTAGCCGATTGCAACCCCCCAGTCCTCTCTTCATCAATATCGCCACCCCCCTCGTATTGGAGCTCTGTTTAGTACAACCCAGTATGTCCAAACCCAGGTCTTTCAGCCAATTACGGTTGTTCCAGGCTATATGGGTTTCTTGAACACAAATCAGGTCGATATGCATTGCCTGTAGCAGCTGAGCCATCACCCCCCTTTTTTTCTTATCATTTAAGCCACAAATATTCCATGAACAGATAGACAATCTATTGATCATTATTGTCCGCTAAACAGAAGAAAAAAATTCACAAAAGAAGAATTGTAAATTATCGTTCATGCCCGTATGTCCATATGCCTGTATGCCCTTGAAAAATACCACAAATTTAAACAGCAGAACATGATCTCTCTCGAACATGCCTTCAACAGATTTAGCACCATCTTTATTGTGTACAGCCAAAAAGAAGAAAACCTCTATCTTCTCTCTGTCCCACCACCTTCCCACCCCCCCACAACCCAACCCCCTTGCCCAACCCCCACCCCTACCCACATGAGGCTTAAGGACAAAATGTCCTCTGTGATGGTTAGTGGATTGATCAGAAACGCTCCTCCACACCCCCCTCATACAGAACAAAGCATTTAGAAAGATATTTAAATCACCCCACTAAGTCAGTAACTCCATTAGATCCCCACTGAAAAAAACATTCAGCATCAAATTGTGGCCAAAAATTCCCTTGCCGATATTTCTGATACAAAGAAATGGGCCTTCTCCTTATGGATTATCTTTAGTTTAGCGGGATTAAGAAGGTAGGCCTGTACCCCTTTCGCCTGGAATAATGGGATCATTTGACGTAATTGCCACCGTAGTTTAACAGTGGCCTGACAGAAATCTGGGCGAACAAAAAATTCAAAACCATTACCTCCTCTCTTCCTATCCGGCCGTGCCAAATCATATAATGATTCCCTCAATAAAAAATTGTTAAGACAGATCAGTATCGCCCTAGGTTTTTCATTTACACCCCCTACTTTGCTACGTTGATTAAAAGGAAATCTGTGTACCCTCTGCAATTCTAATTCCCAATGCCATTGATTAAGCTCCGGAAAGGCTATGGAAAACAGGTCGATAACAAACTTCCTAACATCTTTACCCTCTCGACCCTCTGGTATACCCAAAATACGTAAGTTGTTCCTTCTGGAACGATTTTCCAAGTCCGTAAGCTTCCAATCAACATCATCTCTTAAGGATTGCAGAGATGCCACTGTAGCCTTTTGCTGAACTAAGTCATCTTCCATAGCTGAGATCCTTTCCTCAGCTTCCCCAATTCTCGTAGATATCTCCGTGCAGGTCTTGGCAACGCATCGTACTGTATTCTGTAGCTTACGTACCGCCCCTTGGGTCCGTAATCCTTCCACCTTTGTCTCTTCCCGATGGGCCATTATTATATGATAAATTGTATCAAGTGTAATTTCTTCTCCTCTGGCTACTGCGCTGCTACATACTTTTCCAGTCTTGTTGCGAGCATCGCCATCTTTCTCGGGTTCAAGCTGAGGGGAAAATGAGTAGTCCCAGACCAGTGATCCCCCTATATCCATTTGCCCATTTACTACTGGGTCAGCTGTATCTCTCACTTTCCGTACTGTCCCTAAACTCAAAGATGTCTCCAGATCCGTCTCCTCATCATCCTCCTCGTCACCCTGCTGGTGTTTGCTGGCGTCACTTTTATCATCAGCCCAATCCCCCCCCTCACTCTCATTCTCATTCTCCGAAGAATTCTAGGGGTCTGACAATGAATAGAATTTGCCACCTGAGTCCCCAGAATCAAGTTCTCTGTGGATTACCTTGGCAAAAGGAGGGTTGGTAGTGTTATCCGAATCGTTATCAATCCCTGCCACTAGATGGTTTGGATCCTCAGATTCATTATTTAACACACCCCTCTCTTAATTCGAATTCTCCACCAGCAAGGGCGTTTTTTACAATTTGGGGCGAAGTGTGAGGTATAGACTGCGGCGATATTACGTGTTCCCCCAGCACCTGTATGCTTCTTATTGCTGAATCCCCAACCTGCTGTGATTCAGCCTGAGAGAGAAGCACTACATGATTTATGTCCCCTGCTGCTTCTGTTAGCTCAGTCTCTTTATTCATATGATCGGTATCATTCTGAGCAACCATTCCCCTATCTGTAGTTCCATCCGGCACAGACGGATGTAACAATTCAGGCGGCGCTAATGAAACATTGTTGCAAGAATAGTTTTCTGCCGCTCCCCCGGGAAATGTCTTATCTTCTAAATCAGGTGAAGCCTTACCTCTGCCTATTTGCTTTTTAAACATGCCGGGTATGTTTCGATGGATTCCAACCGCATCGGTATTCCTCCGCGTTCTGCCTGGAGAAGCACCCTTTCCTTCTTTTCCTTCCTGCTGCAGACCGGAGCCGCCGCCCCCTACGCCACGGAATAGCAGCTGGCTTCCTTTCCTCCCATGCTGCGAGGCAGGGGAAGCCGGACTAGCGGTTATCGCTAATGACCCTGCCGCCGCTGCAGCCCCCCGGGTCTTAGCACCTCTTCCGATCGTTTTCGGCGGCATTACAGAGCTGGTCTTGGGCCTCGCAGTCACTGAAGTCCGCCCACACCAGAATCGCCACCAAGGTAAGACCCGCTGAGTTCGAAGCACTCCGCTACAGCTGATAGACGCGGTGCTAGATGCGGGATTCGAAGCAGGACTCGTTATACTTAGCTCCAGGTAACGCCACAACATTTCGTAGTTGCCGCACGGTTTATCCCGGCATGTTACTGCCAACAGTAAAGTGAGGGGTGAAAAACGGAGGAGCGTTTACAAGCCACTCATTCGGCCACCGCTGCGGCCGCCATCTTGCCTCCGTTAGCCGACAACAGTTCCTGCATTATTTTATTCTTACACTGTACTATCAGTTGATCTCTGAACATCTGATCCATCATGTTACCAAAATCACATCAAATGGCCAACTTCCATAACTTAGTAGCAAACTGATCTACCATCTCATGACTCCTTTGTGGTTGAGTATAAAATGTATGTCTTTGCATAACTATGCTAACCTGTTTGCCAAAGTGAATCTCAAGTCTTTCCTTAGCTTCTTCATAAATATCTACTATTTCTGCACTATTGTCATCTGTAGCTGTGGGTAAAAATTTAAAGAAAGGTTGGCCTTCCTTCACCAGTTGATTGAGTAGTAAAGCTCTTTTCCGTAAAGGTCTAAATTTGAGTCCATCCATGGTTTCAAAGTAGTTCTCCAAATTTTCAATCCATTCCTCCCATTCAATTGGAGGAAAACCTGCTTGCACTAGAAACATAAAGGGAGCAGATACAGACTAAATAGAATCGTTTTTCATAGTCACATGCAATACTTTCTAAGCAAAAGAGAGCTACTGTATCACATGTGAAGCTGAATCACTTGGAGAAAATGCTCAAATGTGCCTTATTTATTTTATCAGAATAGAACACTTGTCCCTTATCTATGTTAATGAGTTTGCAACTGACAATAGTAGTTCTTTTTCTGTGTTTATGGAGTGACATCTCCCCAGAGCAGGGACAGAGACCACAGCCTCAAGGAGGGCAGCCGGAACACAGTAAACAATCAGCGGTAAGTCAGATCAAGTCATCTGGATAACTGCGATGAGTGAGTCTATACAGCGTACAGGCAATTGTTAATGGGCGTCGATGTGGCTCACAAAGCATTCCACAATATTTTCACTACACGAGAGCATGTGCAAGCATCTTTCCAGGCCTTTCATTCTGGTTGTGCTCATTCTCAATGGCTCAAATTAGGATTGAAATTCAGAAATACCTGTAAAGTGAGTACTGCCCATGTAACATTAAGCTGCACAGTGACTTGAAGTTGCCCAAGTACAATGATCCTGTTAGGATTCACCAACCCACAACTTGTAGAGGTGATCGGGTTGGATTTATGTATTGGATCCGGCTACACACAGCTCCCTTATCCAGTGGCAGGCGTCATCATCAAACTGAAGTAATGAAGTTGAAGGGTGCCATTAAATAAAATCATTACTAAAGAAGAGCTGCGTAGATGGAGCTCCCACGCCTGCCACCCATAACTCCCACTTCACTCCCCCTCTAACACCTCTAGCAAAATCTAGACCACTCATTCATTAGGCAACACAGTGACATGGATGGTGTCTCTCTGGAGTCAAGTGTATTACTGGGATATAGCTGCCAATACAGTACAACAGATGTACTGGGGAGTATTTAAATAAACAAAATGAGAGGTATGGCAAAAGGGGAGTATGGGGGAAGTGGGAGTAAAGAAAAAGTGCAAAATAAGGTAAAAGAAAAACTGAAACAGAAAAAACAGGAGTCAGCCAGTTTTAAGCCTTGGATTTTGTCAAAAACAATTCAAAGAACCCTAATATTTAATCACACATTGATTAATCACCCAAAATCAACCTTGGAGTGATTAATTATCCTCACTCTCGCAGCCACTACTCCCAAGAGAACTAATTGTATGACCAAGCAGCTAACGATCATTTATTTAATCATGTGGTCAATGGTGAAACATCAATTAGAAATCTTTCAACTGCTAGATTCTGTAAAGCCAGATGTGCTACTACTAACGGGAACCTGGATCTCCTGGGAAACCTCCCCTGACATCCTTGCGGCACTTCCTGATAATAATTATCTCCTTCAGGCCAACCGGCCCACACGAAAAATAGGCGGAGAAGTTGCAGTCATTATGCTTAGGGACCTGAAGTTCACTACCCTAACTGTCTTGGATATTACATTTGTTGACAGCTTGGTATTTAAACTTGATTACACCCTTACCCCTCTGACCTGTGTGTTGGTTTATTGACCCCCGCACTCCATGTCTCACTTCCCTCATTCCCTGGTGGAACATATCTCCCATTTTGTGATTGATTATGCTAACATGTTGTTAATCAGGGACTTCAACTACTGGGCTAATGATGAGTCGGGTGGTCCAGGATCTCTGTAATTAACCAAATTATTAAATTGCTTGAATTTAATACAGCATGTGATGCCCCCTACTCACAAAAAGGGTGTACCCTTGACCAAGTTTGGACCACCAATCTCACTGTGACTAATCAAACAGTCGCTCTCTGTGTTTGGCCTGATCACTCTTTAATTAAATTCAGTCTTAGCAACTTGTCTCTCCTTAAATCTCCAGCCAGTAAAGGGCCATCAGCCAGGAATTGGACTCGTATCAATACTAACGCTTTCTATAACTCCTTAGCTATGACCCTCCCCACTAAACACACTAATACAGTCCAACATGAGGAAACTATCACCACATGGCTAGCAGATGCCAGCAATATCCATGCTCCTCTTAGGAAAGTTAAGCTGGCCAGGCACAATGATGCCTAGAAATGTTTTTCTGATGATCTCAAACTTGCAAAACTGGCTCTACGTCGCACTGAATGCAAATGGAGAAGAAATTAATCTCCGGAAAAAAGGGAAATCTACAAGGCCCAACTTAAACAATACAAACATTCTACTCTACAAGCTAAGGCTACCTATTTCTCCTGAAAGATTCTGAATACAACCAATAAATTCAAAGACATATTTGCAATTGTGTCTGAACTATCTAATCCTGACAGAGTGATAATAAAAATACCTCTGACTCAATCTTTCTGTGAGTCACTTAATTCCTTTTTTATTGATTAAATCAATGCTATCAAAGATAGCATCCCTTTAAGTTCACCCTCTGGGAACTTTCCTACTACAGCTAGGAACCCCAATCCTTGGCTGAATTACCCATTATCAGTAAGGAACTCTTCTCTAACTAATGGATTAAAGTAAATTCGGGTTCTCCTTCTGATAGTTGCCCCCTCTCAAGTTTTAAAAGAAGTATTCTCTGCACTCCCTGATCCTGCTTTATCATTGCTCAATGACTCTTAAACACATGGCCTTGTCCCCGGAGCCTTTAAGGAAGCAATTGTGGTCCCACTTCTTAAGAAAATGGGTGCGGACCCACTTGTTTTGACTAACTATCACCCCATCTCATTGCTCCCTTTTCTAGCAAAATTGTTGGAAGCTCATGTTGACAAATGCCTTTTTTCTTTCCTCAAGCAATCTCAGTTTCCCGATCCCCATCAAGCGGGCTTCCATCCGTTTCATTCAACTGAGGCAGTAACCCTGACCGTGCTAGATGAAATGAGGGAAGAAGCTGACAGGGGAACTACACAGGCGCTTGTGCTTCCTGATCTATCCGCGACCTTCAATACGGCCGACCACAAACTCCTGGTGGATAGTGTCGAGGCTGCGGGCATCCAGGGAACAGCGCGTAAATTGTTTGTGTCTTTTTTTAAACTCATTACCAGCCGGTTCGACTATTCCCTTTTGGCTCTACAAAGGTCAAACTCACCTGCTGCGTACCCCAGGGATCATCCCTGTCCCTCCATCTTTTTAATTTATATATTTACCCTCTGGTACAGTCCTTGAGGAAAATGAATGTGTGCACCTTTAACTCTGCTGACGACATGCTACTTCTTTTTGCAATCAATAACATTCCTGATTCAATCTTGATCTTCCAAAACACCATACTATTCCTCCGCAACTGGATGAATAGCAATCAACTTAAGTTAAACCCTGAAAATACAGAGCTTATTCTGGTTGGGGCAGTGCTTAATTTAAGCTGGTGGTTTCTGGGGCTCAACACCGGCACTTAATCAGCAACACTGGTGCTTTTCACGAGCACCAGTCAAGGACACACAGGGAGATTAAGTGATTTTTCCAGAATCACAGGATGTTGAGCCAACGCCAAGACTCGAACCTGGTTACCCAGCTCCAAAGTCTGCAGGTGTGGCCATTCTGCCACATCCTCTCCCCACGTGGTTAGTAGTTGGTTCTGTTTAAGGTGGTGTTAACTGGAGAAATGGGCTGGTGCAAGCTGCCTCCTGACGAGAGCCCAGGCACTTATGTTTTTTACAAATTAACCACTGAGTTGGGGGGCTCTCAAATCCTTGGAATTCCAACTTTTGGCCTGCTGAAATGGGTATTTCCCCTCTGCCTACAACTTCAGCAAAGAGCCTAGGAGTTCTTATCGATAACAATCTTTCTATGAAGCCTCAGGTAGGGTCTGTAGTCTTCTCCTGTTTCTTTCCGCTCTGGAAGATTAGAAAAATCTGAAGATTTCTTTCCTTTGAAGCCCTTGTCTAGGTTGTTCTCACACTAGTCAACTCACATAATGACTATGCAAATTCAATTTATTTTGATCCCCCCGAATACCTGATTAAGAGAATACAGCTGGCACAAAATCAGGCAGCCAGACTGATCTACCGACAGTCAAGGAGGTGTCATGTCACCCCGTTGATGAGGAAGCTCCACTGGCTACAAGTGAAACAGCGCTCTGCCTTTAAGATTGGCTGTACCATTTTTAATTCCCTGCATGGCAGTTGCCTTGAGTTCATCTCTTCATGTATTCACAGGTACACTCCTTCTCGTAATTTGAGGTCCTCGCATCTCATCCGTCTGATCATTCCTCCTTTTAAGAAGAAGCAAGGAGGTGCTAGATTCTCGGTATTGGCCCCTCTATTGTGGTACTCCCTCCCATCTAATATCAGATCAATGTCCTGCTATTCCAGATTTAGACAACTGCTGAAAACATGGTTGTTTACACAAGCATATAGATTACGAGCTGCAAGTCATATTCCTTTAACCAGCGCCAAGAAACCGGTTGGTGTATGTGCGCTCTATAAATGCTTTCAACATAACATAACAGAACATAATATAACATTAAATTACATGGAACCTTATGGAACGTTTG
Source organism: Calotriton arnoldi (assembly GCA_963921515.1). Classification (NCBI taxonomy): domain Eukaryota; kingdom Metazoa; phylum Chordata; class Amphibia; order Caudata; family Salamandridae; genus Calotriton; species Calotriton arnoldi. The sequence continues at coordinate 294,814 of CAWUFW010013467.1, forward strand.
ACTTTTGCAGTGCCTAAATCTAGGAGGCATATTCTGGCTGGCCTATAAACCTCGCCATACTCCTACTAAGACAGGATACAGCAGTAGAGGTCACCAGGGGTGAAGACACACAGACTCCATTATGTTCTCATTCAAGTAACATAGGTCAGTGGTTGGCATTGCCCTCTTTATAGAGAACCTCTGGGTTGCACGTGTAGACTATGGCTCATTTGGTTAAAACAACAGCTGCGCGTGTTAACGTATACACTACAAGACGCAAAATTAAATATTAAATCACAGTAAGCTAGTGCAGTAGATGTATGCATTTTCTTCAGATATGTGTGCTTAAATGAATGTCACCTGTTTGACTTGGAAGAGCCTGTCATATTTCTTAAGATGATAAAATGATTGCATGGCGTTTAACTCGGAATCGCCAGATACTGGGGTGATTTGTGGTTGGCAGAAATGGCTCCGGTACTGTGCAACTCATAATCAGGGCCTAAATTGGAAAACAGTTGTAACTTTTAAAAAAAAAAGGAAATATGGGACATTCAGTTTGTGGTGTGTGCTACATAACAGGAAAATACTACTATTACTAGTAATATTAACGATGATAATGCTGATAATAATTATAATAATGTTAGGAGTAATGAGGGTTTCCTTTATTGTTTATATTTGGTAATGTCATATTTCTGCATGCAAAGAATATTGTTCTGAGGTTAGACAAAGCTACTCTTAACACATACCAGGTCAGCAGCACTTCGTTCTCCCCATCCCACCTGCCTAGCCAGACTCTCCCATTTCTTAAAGGCCTATTGCACAGTATGTTTCACCAGCTTTACTGTAGTTTCTTTACAGATTGTTTCATTTTTCGCTTGTGAATGCAATAGATCTGGGTAAATATTTATTTTAATTTTCATTGCTAGAATATTAACGTATTTCCAAAATCGACGTCGGGAAATGTAATTTTGATTTTCACTTTTCCAAACCAATGTTTTGATGTCACATAGGGGGATATTCTCAAGAACGTGTGTTAACTATCGCCAAATTCGCTTAACGCAACTTCTCACATCGCAGTCTATCGCGGGAAAATAACACTGTGTTAACGTCCTATTCCCAACACGGCGGTAACATGCGATAGTTTCGCGATAACGCGGAAAATGACCGCGAGTAACCCACCAGGACGGCAATAAAAATCCAAAGCCGAACGTGAAAAAAGTTGCGATGGGCCCAATTGCGATAAGACAATCAGCGAAAAGCAGCGCCAGGCCTGCAAATCACACACGTCAGGCGGGAAAAATCACCATAAAAGCAGAAAAAAACCCCACAAACAAAAACCGAACCACAGCGAAGCACAATGGAGGCAGACGGAGCAGGTACAGAGGACGGCCAGAACCCCACAAGCCCCACGGACTTCCAGCCTGGGACCCCGGGGACAGGGAAGGGCAAGGACAAGAAGAAGAGGAAGACGAAGTTCAGTCCGCAGGAAAACAGGACCCTGATCACGGAGGTGGTAGAACACCATCAACAACTGTTCGTCACCTCCACTGTGTCATTGGCAACCAAAAATGCAACATGGCAGTCCATCCTGGACAAGGTGAATGCAGTCGGAGTGCTGAGGAGGACAATGGAAGAGGTCAAGAGGCGCTGGAATGATGTCAAGCGCGAAACCAAGCAGAAACTCGCCAACAACCAGAAGGCAGCAATGCAGACTGGAGGTGGGAGTCCAGCGCCACAGGAGGAGCTGGATGCCATGGAGGAAATGGTGTCCACAGTCATCAGTGGGGAGACGGTGGCAGGAGTTGGGGGACCAGACACTGCTCAACATGACCGGACACAACAGCAACAGGGTGAGTAACCACCAGGGACTGGGGGGACGGGGGGAGATGGGCACAATGGCACACATGCACAATGAAGAATAGCACACTACACACCCACAATGACTCTGGGTCATGCCCCTGATCTCCTTGGCATACTGCAGCACACATAGAAACAGCAAGTGGGCCCCCGTCCACAATGTGCACAGAGGGGGCGCTCCCCACACATCACTAATCTCACAACAAACCCATGCACATGTGCCGAACCCAGCAAAGCGGCGTGTCAGTGAGCCACACTGACAATGCAAGTGACACTGCATGACGAATAGCATGGCTGCAGTCAATATACCATGACATGTTGCACGCCATGACACTGAGGTGGCTGAGTGTGGACCACATCCGTAAAGGAGCAGGTCACACTCTGACACATCCACCTGCACAAACAACCCCTGACCTCAACAACACACCTGCGGACAAACCATGCCCCACAGTCCCAACTCCCACCAAGAGCCCAATTTATCCAAGTATGCAACATCTCAGCACTGTAGAAGCACAGAAGTCAAGGCACACTGCCTGAAAGGGATAAGGGCCAGCCACATCAGAGCTGCAGGGGCGACTCTCCCAAAATGCAGCACACACACATAATAATCAGAGCACATCAACATTGACAACAATGTGGTATGAACTGCAACACGTTCACAACAGAACAGAGGAACCAAGTGGTGCCGCTTGTGTGTAGAAACTGGCCAATCACATTTGGCATAGCAGGAAAGCGTGGGATGAACATGTACAAGTACAAACACACATCTGTGATGTTGTCAAATGTCCACTGTCCCGCATTAAATAGGCAGCTCCTCCCAAACAGTCACAATGTACATTGTCATGCAGTCTGTATGTAAATTTGTACAATGCGTCAACATACATGTGAACACAATGTTAAACTGCATCTCCCCTTCACATTGCAGAGGGAGAACCAACACCTCTTGCAGAGCAGACCCAACCTCTCTTCACTGATGTCGAAGGGGACCACACCACCATCGACCCCGACGCCCTCCAACCGCTCATGGACACCCTCAGGACCCCACGCCCAGGAGCAGGACAGCCCAGCTGCATCGAGGCAACCCCACCCCCTGCACAGACCACACAGCAGGAGGCACCTACCACCACGGCTGACTCCCAGGACGCCCACGAACAACACATTGCCTTCCAACGCCGTGTGCTGGAGTGCCAGGAGAAGGTGGCTGATCAGGTGCGGTGGGGTTCGACTGCATGGCAGCCAAACTTGATGCCATACATGGGTGTGTGTCTGATTCCCATCAGGGACCACTTTCAGTCCCTAACGGACACCCACAGTCCCCTCCATGCACTCCAGCGATCCATGGCTGACGTCGCTGGAGTCATGATACTGAGACAAGAACAATTGTCCAGTCAGAGTGGCTCCAGCGATGTCTGCCGGGAGTTGGGACAGATGCGGGGGCTCATGGAGAACATGGTGCGGATGGCGGCGGACAGGATGGCTGCCATGGCTGCACACCAGCGGGATGTGGCTGGGGCCTTCAATGCCCTGCAGCACATCGTCATGGCATTGCTGCCTCAAGGCCTTGCTCAGATGAGTGCTGCTGCAGCTTCTACATCCACATCTTCGCCCCCTGATGTCTCAGTGCCTCACAGTGTGGCAGGCAATCCACCACCACCCACGTGTGAGGCACATGTGCCATCAGAGGACGAAAATGCGGGTGAACCAACCTTACTGGTAAGGAGGAGGCAGTAGCATTCATCTCCGCAAAATGGCGGGTTTCTGCTTGGTCCTGCCCTTTGCATCATCACCTTCCACTGTCCCCTGATACACTCTACGACACTCACTTTGGACCTCGACATGGACTACCATCTCCTGTTTGGTTACCAATGATACAGCGATCAGACTGCGGACTGAACTCTTCCCCTTCCAATGTACTTGTCATTCCCTGAAGGACTCTGGCTGGCCCTCCACGGGCCAATAATGTGAAGTGGGGTTTGCATGGCCCTGTACTGCTCCAGCTGCAACACTCCACTGGATGTGAATTAAACATTCATAATAGCACAGATGTGTCATGCCTTTGATCATTCACGTATGTGACTATGGTTGAATGTAGGGTGAGAGATTCCCCCTGACGTCCATGTTGCTCATGTTGTGGAACTTGAGTGACAGGGTGCAACAGTGTCGATTGCGGTCCGGGTGGCGTAGTCACTACAACAGGGACACACGCATCAGTTACTTCCATGTCCAGCCCAGAACTGGAGCACGCCCAGAGCTCCGGGTTCATTGTTCCCACCCCTATGCTGGCCTGCCATACGCCAGGCCAGTCCACTCCGCTTATGCTTACAGGGGGGACGACAACGCTAAATGTCCCAGGTCGTCCCTGTAGTGATCTGCTGATCACTGGTCTAGTCGTCAGCATGCCACGGCCACTCCCTGAGGGCTCGTTCAGACCCACACCACACCCATCCAGCACAGGCGTCACAGGACATGTGACCCTGCCAATCAAAGGGGCCTAGCACGTCACATACCCCACTGCCGGTGTGGTAGTCCGGGGGGGAGGGGGTCCTGGAGGGGTGGGGGGTCTGGGGGTGGTGGCGGTGGGTGTTGTGGCCCTCTTGGGGCTCCGAGCTGCATGATCAGTAGCTCCTTGGCATCTGTTGTTCTTCTGGTGTGGCTGTGGGCTGGGCTCCCTTTCATGGTGCAGGTTGTCGTCCGACTTAACACCAGGTAAGAGCAGGTGTTAAATCCCTGCTGCTAACGCGCCTTATCGCATGTTTTTGAATCTTATCGCCGATCTGGCTGGTCGTTGAGAATGTTGCGAAGTGGTGTTTTCGCGGCTTTTTGCACGGGAACGCCTACTCTGCATATCATTAGCGTTAGTTGCCGGTATCATTTGTGGCGATGTTTTTTGCGGCTGCTATCACAGGAAAACTGGTGATGTCGGCTGTTAGCACCTGCTTGTGAATGGTGCGATAAATTTATCGCCACTTTGGTTGCGATAAAGTGCCGCTAACTCGGCGATAAGTCCTTGGGAATATGCCCCATAGTCTGAACAGGAAAGGGGTAACTACACCAACTGAATGTAGGTCTCACACAAACTTATGTAAATTGTGAATATTAATAACAGATCCCACCAATACTTTGCTTACGGACTTGAATTTTTCCATCTGGTTTGTCCACCCTAAATATTCTGGCCACTGTCCACATAAACGTAACCTTGCCTCATACGTACCAAAATGTTATACTCAATCGACCACCCCATTGAATAAGCATGTCGAACGTTGGGCCCAGGGGGTCAGGCCAGAGCCAGAATTTCAGGTTATTAACACGAGATAAATTTACATTTAATGAGAATGATTTATCTAGTCTGTAGTTGTTCTGAAAATGTAGCATGGATCCGGCCCGTACGGACTAATGGTGGACACCCCTGTATATATGTAGCAGAGAAAGTTTATATGGAATATTTTGCTATTCACTGTTTATCTTGCAGTGTGATGTAATGCTAGTTTTGTCTGTTTAAACAACTGGCTATCCAGCGGTCATGCAACGAGTCCAAGAAAATTAGCTCTGCTTTCCAGCTTAAATCTATTTTGTGAAATTAATAAGGCAGTGAATGAACTTCGATACAGTACCTCTATAATGTGTTTCACCCCAAGCTGCTTTCTGTCTTGGAGAAGAGGGTCTGGGAGGTCATGTCCCTGTTTGCCTGTAGCTTGTTGCTCATAGGGGACACACATCCACAGTACTTTGGCAGCTGTGTGTCTGGCTCTTTTTGAGTTGCAAGTATTTGGGGAGTGGAGCTGGCGTTAGTTGGAAGTCAGACTTCAATGTTTTTGCTGCGGTATTCATAAATGTTCATGTCTGCGTGTTGTCCACTTGTAACTCCTGCTTCCTCCTCTCGGGAGGAGCACTCTTCCCCAGCAATGTGATAAAATGCACCCCAAAACACGCACACGCTCCTCTGGGAGACTTCAAGGTTTTGGTAGGCAGAGAAGGGTAGTGTGGTTAAGGCTTCAGTTAATTCTACTGTTACTTATGAAATGAAGTAGATATAGGAATAGCAGAGGTAGCATTGGTAAGTGACAATCAATCCTCTGCCTCAGGCCTTAAATGCCATTTTTGAGTAGAGGATGACCCAAATATTTTGGCACGAGGTAAGTACACCGAGAGAGCAACACTGTCAAGTGGCGCAATTCAAAATGAGGGGGCCCCTGCAGACTGTGATGAGGGCCCCCCGAGTCTCCCACATGTTCATTGGCCACGGGCTAAATGGGGCCCGCATGAAGGATTGAGGCCCTCTGAATTTTTATTTTTTGCAGTTCTATATAGCCCGAACTCGACCCGAAGGTATCAGAGCACTTTTTTATGAGCACCAGTTACGTTACAGACGAACACGTTCATTCTTTTTTAGGCACGGGGAGATTAACGATTTGGCCAGAACCCCATGATGTTTGCGCCACCCGCCAAGACTCGAACCTGGCTCCTCAGCTTCAAAGTCGGCCGCCCTAGCCGTTAATCCACACCCTCTTACTTATCCTCGCTGGTCTCCGTGCTCTGCAGGTGCCGATGCGCCCCTGACACTGCCTTCTACGGAGCTATAAAGCTGATTAACGCTGGTCTCAAAAACATAACATGTATATTGGTAGCAGCCAGATCCATACTGTAGGTTGAATGGCGCTAAGCCACTTGCCACCTCGCAGCGGATCCAGATATATAGACTTCATTTCACTCCGCGAGGAGGCAGAGATAAGCAATTATGCCCTGATCAATATCTTTTACAGCACAGGCTTCTTGAAGCCCTTTAATTGGTCTCTCAGATCTATGTACCAGGCGGTGGAGGCCCCTTGAAAGCGGAGAAAGAGTGGTCCTTTTGTCTCCGATTTAACAAAGCGCGTGCAAATTATGGGGCGAGATGACGAGGCTCATTCGTAGGTTCGCTGCGATTTCCTAGAACTTGATACTTGTCCAAGGGTTTCTTAATTCTTCGGCTAGGTTCTCACTTCTGGGATGCTGAGAGTGCGCTTTACATCCCCTCCTGGCATCCACTCCTCTCATCATTAAATTATGGCAATGCTTTTTCCAATGTAAGTGTTCAGAAGTAGTGTTTCTAGTGAATGATGGTCTACGGTTTCAGGAAGTGCGCTCCATTGGTTTTGTACATCTAGAACGTTTAGATAAAGTTCATATTTAATGAAAACTTGGGATTAGGAAATCCCTTTCCTCTCTGGAAACCAGCTACTTCATAGGTAGGAACTTTTCAAGTGAGTAGACCTACGCCGCAGGAAATTGATTTCTTGCAACTAATGTTCTCTTGCACCAGCTCGGTACAATCTTCAAAGAGTTCTCCCATCGGGTTCCACCCCTCAACGAGAGTTAAAAGTAGGGTTGTGTGAAATGTCAGTACTTAGATTACATTTATTAAAAAAAAATCCTAGGAAAAATGTTGCAAATTTCATGAAATTGCTGATTTTTTTTTAAACAACTGCAGAATAAAAAAATCAGCAAAAAAAGATTTCGAAAAAACTGCTCACAAATTGTGCATTTCAGTAACGTATGTGAAGCGTCGTTATGAGTTCTGTGTTACCTCTTCTACTTTCTAAACAAGCATTGGCAATGCCAATAGGTCTCGCATTTGCGAGAGTTAGAGCTATTGGTGTTGTAAATGACAATGTCTTTTGCCCATGTGTTTTGGTTTGGAGTGGAGTGGATGTATGTTGTGTGGAGTAGAATTATGTGGAATTAGGCAGGTTGGATTGGAATTGTTAGTTGTGGAATTGTGTGAGGTGGAATTGTGTGGTGTGGAGTGGATTTGTTAGTGGAATTATGTGGCATGGTAAATAGATAGCTTACCAACGAATAGTGAGCAATGAGTGGGTTCCAAGCCTATTATTGGACACAAAAGTCTTGCAAGCGGGAGCACATTTTTGTAAGGCTCGACCTAAAAAGGGGCACATAATGCACTCCAAAGGTACAGCAAAGCTTACCTGCAAGTGAAGTATGAAAGACAGGAGTATTTGATAAATGCACGACAGTTATACGTCTGCATACTGCTTTCAGAGCGATGAAAGCCCGCCAACTATAAAAGCAAGTCAGAGCAACCTGCCTACTTCAGTCACTCTGGCGAATGAGGTGGGAGAGGCAAGACTTCTTACATATGAAAATCTACAACATCTCATTACAGGCCCATGTTCAGAAGTGGCAGCAGCAGCGTAGGTACACAAAATTTGGAAATGCTGCCAGTGTAATCCAAGGTCGATACAGAGGGCACCTTTCTATGAAATGAGCTGTGTTGGTTTACAACAGAATATATTCTGCTGTTGTGGTGTTTCAAACTGCTTAAAGAAATTTGCGCTCCAAGAAAGAAGTGTGTATGTTCAAATCTGCAGTAAAAATTTGTGCTGTTTATCGTGCCTACATACCAGTAGCGGCCGGCATTGCTCGCAGGTGGGGGGGCGGGCGTTAGGGGTCGTGGGGGTGTGATTTGCGGGGGTGGGGGATAGCGGGCAAATACAATAAAATTTTTTTTATTAAACTTACCTTGAGGCCGAGTCCCGTGTCTTCTCTGCTCCTGCTCTCCTGCCTCTGACAGGAACAGGAAGCAGGCAGCAAGGCTCCCTCCCCTAAGCCAATCACAATGCTGCAAGCAGCGTTGTGATTGGTCGGGACGGCGCCCAGCCAGGGGCTTATGGGGTGGGCATGTTCTCCATGCAGGCTGCAATGCAGCCAGCGTGGAGAAGGGCAGAGTGCGCATGACTGGTTTGGCCGGCCCGAGAGGGCCGACCAAATAGTCTTTGCACACTCAGGAGTGGACAAACCTCTCCTCCCCTGCTCAAAGAGCAGAGCAGCCCCGCCCTCCCACCCGGCCGCAATGCGCAAAGCAAACATAAAATGGTAATAACTGAAGGTTATTACCATTTTATGTTTTGGCTTTCTTGCACTGCGAGAAAGCAGTGGGGCAACGCTCCTCCGCCCCAGTGGAGGAGCTGCCCCTGCTACATACCCAGGAAAAACTTTCAAAATTTGAAGCGTGCCATCTTGAGAATCTAGGCTAACGTGATGATGAGGCAAGGACAGCATAATTACAGATCTCTAAAGAAAGCTGTGCTCTTTGTTCAAAGACATTACCATTCAGAGAAGTGCATCATGTAGTATAAAGTGGAACTCAGATGCATGCGAGAAGCTTGTATATGTTTGCAGGTTGCATTGCGGGGCCATTTGATCAGGAAACAAATTCACCAGTGGAAGAAAGCTGCAAATGTCCTACAAGCCCAATATAGGATGTTCTGGAAAAGACAGCTCTACGTCAGATGAAGCAGTGCAGCAATTGTGATCGAGATTCATTTGTGTACAGCTTTCCCAGAGACAGAATTTCTTGAAAATCAAAACATCTGAAATCGGCATACAAGCAGCATACCGACAATACAAAGCATGGAAAGCACTTAAAATGCAAGTCAGTGCAGCACTGAAAAAAATTCAGACTGATTGTAGAGCTTAATGTGCTCAGAAAAATTGTCTCTTTAAACTTGACAGGAAGTCTTACAATTCAGAGGTTTACTAGGGCCTACCATTTCTAAAAGACAACTGCATTTCTTAAAGGTAAGGAAGGCTACAGTGTGCGTACAAGCAGCTTACCGTGGCTAGGTTGTGCGCAGCAAAACCAAAAGTAACATACTGCTGCTGTGGTGCTTTAGTCCTACTACAGGAAGGTTGTGACTCAAAAACAGTTTTCTTGCCCTTAATAAAGACGCATGCATTTTTCCTATATTAAACAAAAATGCCAGAGGCTACTGCTTACACTACTGCAGAATTAGTGAGAGAATGTGGTGTAGTGGCCAGAGCTGTCAAAGTGGGAACGTGGGAACCGGGTCAGAGTCTTGTCTTCGCCTCAATATCCTGTGATTCTGTGCAAATTACTTAATCGTCTAGTTAAAAAAAAAAAATCAAAAATGTATGTGCCTTTTGTAATTTAACTGCTGTTCGTGTAAAGCGCTTCAATACCTTCATGTCGAGTTTGCGCTATATAAAAAAAATAAAAAATGATCTGTGCAGGGTTTAACACAGGCGTTACATCGCAAAACTAGTAAAGTGTGCCAAACTGAAGTAATATCACCAGCCCTTTTAACCGCGTGTGACATCATAGCAGTGACATCTCAAGACATGTGGTACAGAGCCTACCTCTGGGAGAAAACTTGTAAGATTTCATTGATTAGAATAACTTTTGATATTTCCCCAAAGAACTGGAGCAGCAAATAACCTTGTCAGATGCATATAAAACAGAATATTTTATTTGTATTATTATTTTCTTATCAAGTTGAAATCATTAGCAGAATAACAGAAGGTGTGGCTGGTCAATTTTGTGCTTCAGGTGTACAAATGTGCCTTCCCAGGTTGTGCAAGACGAACGGTGTAAGGGAACCCGTGCAATTGTGGTGAACATAAAAATAAACAAAAGTTCAGTCAACTTCGAGGAATGCACAAAGCTGCAAAAACAATATCCGGGATGTGATGAGCAGAAACAGGGAGAGGGGTGTAAGGATAACTTTAAAAACAAGCATTTGCAATGCAATAGGTCTCGCATTTACGTGAGTTTAAGCTATTGACAATGTAAATGACAATGCCTTTTATTTATGTTCTAAAAACCAAAACATAAATAAAAGGCATTGCCATTTAGAAGGCCAATAGCTTAAACTTGTGTAAATGTGAGACCTATTGCATTGCAAATGCTTGTTCACTATTTTTTTGCAAAACTGTGCATTATGGAGAAGATGCTGGATTATGTAACAAGTGCAGCAAATATGTAATTTTGCGGAAAAATCCACAGAAGCAGAATTGCACAATTCTAGTGGTCCTGACAATAAGTAAATTAATTAATTTAACAATTATCTTTAAAGGAACATTTTTTCCTAGGTGGTGTTTTCCTCACTCCTCCATTTTTAAAGCTGAAATCTTATGTGTGGGGGAAGCAGTCACTGTAACAAAAACGTATGCCAGCAGTAGCATACATAATAAGAAATTAATTCCGCATGAACGAAAGGGTGCAGTACCACAGGCTGTTACTAGGTGTCCCAGGGACACCTAGTAACAGCCTGTGGTACTGCACCCTTTCCTTAATACAGGAATCCCATTACCATGAGGCATAAGAAAAAAGCACAAGCATTTTCATCTTTTGTAGCCTTTGCAATAAAAAAATTAATTCCACTAATGAAGGAAAAAGGCTCTCGCTGGTTCCTTGAGCCACATAGTAATGGAATTCCTATATTATGTCTTAAGAAAAGGGTGCAATACCACAGGCTGTTACTAGGGACACCTAGTAACGACCTGTGATACTGCACCCTTTCCTTAAGACCTAATGTAGGAATTCTAGTACCATGAGGCTTAAGGAACTAGCGCAAGCTTTTTTTCCTTAAGAAGTGCAATTTCTGTTCTTATCACAAAGGCTACAAAAGCCTAAAAAAAAATGCACAGAAATGCTCACGCTTGTTCCTTAACCCCTTTGCTGCTAGGCCTTTTCCCCCCTGTGCTAAGCCTTTTTTTGGCTATTTGGGGTAGTTCGCGCTTAGGCCCCTGTAACTTTTTGACCTCATAAGGTATCCACGCCAAATTTGCGTCCTTTTTCCCCAACATCATGGGGATTCTAAAGGTACCCAGGGTTTGTGGATTCCCCTGGAGGGGACCCAGAAATTAGCCAAAATACAGGTAAAAAAAATTGTTTTTGAAAAATGGGAAAAAAGGGCTACAGATGAAAGCGTCTGGTTTTTCCCCTGCAAATGGTATCAAAAAAGGGGTTGTAGTGCTGAAATCACCATCTTCCCAGCTTTCAGGGACCAGCAGACGTTTGTCAGAAAACCAAATTGTTTTACACAGTTTTGGCATTTTTCTGGGACATAGCCTATTTTTGCTATTTTTTGTGCTTTCAACCTCTTTCCAGTTAATGGTAGAAATGGGTATGACCTAGTAACGACCTGTGGTACTGCACCCTTTCCTTGAGACATAATATTTACATTCAATTACGCAGATGGAGTGGGCTATGCTAATGAAGCCCAGGAGCAAGAGAGCGCCACATGAGGAAACAGTGGCTGCAGGGGCTGGGCGAGAGAGCACCGGAATGAGCCTTCTCTCGGATTACACTGCCCTGGAAGGAAGCAGCACCGGTTACTCAGGACTGGCACAAGTAGCCAAGGATGAGGCACACGGGAACAAGGCTGCACTGTGTCTGCAGTGTATAAAAAATTGCAGCTGCGGCATGGAGTAATATAAAGGCAGGCTAAACTTATAAGCATGGCAGCCTGTGAGGTGCTATAACGATAAGTGAAGTCTGTGCAGCATGACAATCACATGAGGATTGTTAAAGGGGCAGTCTTTCATTGAATAGCAAGCAGCTCCGATCAGAGCACAACAGATGGTCTGTAGGGCCGGAAAGCAACAAGATAATAAACAGAGTGACCAAAAGCGACAAGATAATAAACAGAGTAACCAAAAACACAGGCAACAGCAAACACGGGCAGGAAAGGAAGATGAAAATAGTCCCACAAAACACAAATAAAGAACCAAGGTGTAATGATACAGTAGTCAGGCCGTGCTGTGTGCGAGGAAATGAAAGTCAAAAAGGAGGGACAAGAGGAATGACTGACCAATAGCAACAGAGGATTTTTAAAGGCCACTCAAACACGCAAATGAGAAGCAATGGGTGGACTTTATCCCCAGAAGAAATTACAATAGGTCTCGAAAGCTCGACCTAAAGAGCTATTTAAGCGCAATGACACTGTGTAGGCCGCATCATAGTACATAAATGTTAGCTGTATTCCAGCGGGAGCTGCAGGAGAGGAAGTCGTGTAAGGGCCTGAATTGCCGACCTTGGTGCTAGAGAAGCAGGTTCCAGTCTCCTCGTTGACTCAAGTGAATCTGGGAAAATCACTTCATCTCTGCGCGCCTAATAACAAACAAGAAAAGCCTATGTGGTTTGTAGGCATGCGCACCTACAAAATGATGTGAGCACGTAAAAGTATAGGAAAGGCCCTAGATGAAATGGTTTAAACATAGTGCACAGGAGAGCAAATGGAAGGGCAAAACCTGTAAACGCACTGAGAGCAGCTCGAAGACATATGCGTTGAAATTATAACCTTTAAAATGTTTTGTAAATAAATGTGCTGAGAGAAGTGGGAAAACACATGCACTCTCATGGAGAATGAGAGTGCTAGGTGCTTTTGACCAAACATTTGGAGCTGGCTGAAGATACCATACACGACATGGGGTGACTTGATAGCACCTGCAGCTCACGTTTAAGAACCCCTGGGGTGCAGCCTGAGAGCCAAAGGGAGCCAGAACTTATTAAGAAATAGGCAAATTCCTTCACCTTCACACAGGCCATGAGTAGGCCTCACCATCAACTATGAAGGACCACCCAACCAGCATTGAGGCCACACCATCCTTAATCAGAGATGCTGCAACTGACTCACTGAGACTGCGTGATAGCTCAGGAGGTTAATGCATACACTGTTAGGCTAGGTGAGTGTGAGAGGGAGGCTACTCCTTCGTCTTTCTTGGGTCAATAAATCAGTAACACTGATTTGGCAGCCAGCACAAACAGAGTGCTATTTAAGGGCCGAAAGACAGTTTAACTTCATGTATTGATATAAATGATCGATATTTTGATCCTGTAATCAGCTCGCTGAAACATCTCTAAAGCCTGTGTTGTACAATGCTACTAATTATATACTTGTTTCATCATTAGGCCATTCCGGACTTTAATATGATGCTGGTATAGTGACCGATGGTGCAAGTTATTGCTTTATAAAACACAGTAAATAACAGCATGGCTCAGTGAGTAAAACACTCTCCACTGACAAATGTTGTGGTCTTAGGGAGACAAATTCTTTCGGCACATGGGTCTATGCCCAAAATGCTGCACACAGGCCACAACCATGAGGTACCAGCCACTACCACATGCAATCAGGGCCTCTGGAATTATGCAACATAGGCAACTCGGGTGGCGGTGTTTTAGTAGCTTTTGATCTGTTAGAGTGGGAAACATTTTTTTTGTTAAAATCTGCAAATTACGAGGAAGATGATAGATTATGTGGCAAGTGCGGAAACTCCATAATGACACAGAAAAGGCTGCAGCAACAGAACAGCATAATTCCAGTGGCCCTGCATTTAAACCATCATCACCCAATAAATTAGTCTATACTGCACTTGCTACAGTGTTAAATGCCATGAGCCATACAAATGGTAAAATTCTGCTATACAAAGCCACTTAACATACATGTTCTATTTTAAGTTTTTCTTGTCAAAAGAAATATCAGGTTCTCATCTCCATTCACTCTATAAGTACCTCTCTCTGATAGCAGTTGACAAAAAACAACCAATTTAACAGTTCTCATTGACTCGACAACGGAAGGATGGAAGTCTACGATGACCCAGCTGAGAGATTCAAACTTCTGACCTTCAAATTACACGCAGATCAATGCAACAGCCTCTCAAACCCACAGATCAAATCTCAAGATTACCTTCTGCAAGCTGATGGCGCCTGGTCCCAGGCCCGACCTGTGGCGCAAGGTCACGGGCTGAGAGAGAGATCGTCACGGGTGCGCTGAGAGCGGGTAAAGTGATCCCTGTAGCACTGTGGGGCATATTTACAAGCCCCTTGCGCCACTTTTGCGCCGCCGTTGCGTCACTTATGTGACGCAGCGGCGACGCAAAACATGCGCCACGTTGCGCAATATTTACAACGGGACGCATCTAGGGAGATGCGTCACGTTGTAAACCCTGCGCCACATGAAACCTGCGTCAGGTTTCATGTGGGCGTTCCGGTGCAGGGTGGGCGTTCCCTCGCAGGTACGCCTCGTAAAAGTGACGCAGTGAAATCTACAAGATTTCACTGAGTCACTTTTACGCCCATGCTGCGTCAAAACCCTGCACCTGCTTGAAGCAGGCGTAAGGATTGACGCAGCATGTTAGGCATAGGGCAACCCCGAGCCTTGCTGGAGCCGCGTCGTGCTTGCGACGCGACTCCAGCAATGCGCCGCCTTTCCGTCGGGTGATGCGACACGCATCTGCCCATCCGTGCGCCACGTCGTGCCGCATTGTAAATGCGGCGCATCGGCGGTGGCGCAAGGGCAAACTTGCGTGACGCATCTTCCCTGGCGCATCCCTGCTGATTTGCATGGATGCGCCAGGGAACGTAAATAGGCCCCTGTGTTTGTACGCTAGTGTTCGTGTGGTCCTGTATATGTTTTGCCGACTTCAAAGAGAACGCTTTCCGCGTATGCAACCCTGCCTGCATCACTTCCACCGCTTGTTCTTCACACTTATCTCCTACCCTGCACCTTGCCGCTGTCTCACTGTATTTCCTTTGAAAGCATTATGCTTTTTTCTCTCCCATGTGCCACATTTTCACATCTTTCTCCTCCATTATTCAAAACACAGTTAAACAAAAATGATTTCTGGCTCTTTGTCATAGTCTCGCTTTGAGAGTAGATTTATACACAGAGCTCGAACATACAGCTTTAAGGCACTCTAAGCCACTAAAACAGATAATAATAGTGCATCAACACTCCAGTGGAGGCACTCCAGAAACAAAAGAGAAGAAGGGGTTAATAGTGGGTGCATTATGGGAGGGTAACTCAGTGAGGGAAACGGAGATAAACAACTCTAAAAAAATGCAGTTTGTTTTAGAGATGGAGGATGTAGCATAACATCCAGAGCTGCGGAATTTGAAATTGGGGAACCAGGTTTGAGTCAGCGTCGGCCCCTTGTCTGCAAAAAAATACAAAAATGCAGAAACATGCCCATCTGAAAAATATAAATAAAAGAATGGCTAAAGCTGTAAACAAATGCATTGAGTTTATTAGCAATACAGACAATGGGACGGTGAACGCGTACAGCCGACATTTCAAACACATGGGCAGAACAAAATAAACAAGAGACAAACTGGAGCGCTGAACCAGAAGCAGGTGCATTAAACCCTTAGGATACAAATGTAAAGGAGAGCTACCAGTTCAGTGGCCATCTTAGATAGGAAACCGCTCGTGGTAGTTTTAATAGGTAAAAGAAGAATAAAGCTGTGCTCTTCCAGGTTGAACCAAAAGTGTATAAAAAAGAACTACCATGTTATGAGATCGTATTACCACAACCAATCCATGTGTGCTGCACAGAATTGCTATGTGCCTATTGGCTGTCAAGTCCGCATGTGCCTCTGTAGTGTATAAAAGCTAAACAAGTTCATGGTCTGAGAGTATGTGGCGTAACGTACATAGCTGCCAACTTTGGGACTGGGGAACAGTGTTCGAGTCTCGGTGTCGGCTCTCCCAGTTCCTACAAAAAATATGCTGATCGGAACAAATAAAATTAAACAATAGCAATCTAAACAAATACAGAACAGAAACAAAATTACAAATGCTAATCTGTACTGGCAATGATTGAACTCCCTTCTGTAAATGCACACAGGAGGAAAATCCCACATCAAAGAAGAAATTACAAATGGCATCTGTACTGGAGCCCACATCAAAGAAATAAAATGTGTGCTGAACAAACCATAAATAAACAAAAGGGTAGGGGGATATATACCAGGGGCAGTAGCCATGAAAGTCAAAAACACACCCAAAGGTGGGACAAATAGCAACGTTTCACCATTGCAAAAAAGGAATTTAGAAAGGCACACGAAGGAACAAATGAAAATGGATGGGCTTGATGAAAGCCCATTGAGTGCTTACAGCATGTCTCAAAGAGACAGCGCATGTGCTGCCTAGGCGAGACCTAAAAACATGGAAATGGAGAGCAGGAGAAGGCTCCACAATCGGAGAATTTTGCCAAACACATAACTAGGCAAAAATGTCATAATTTCACAATTTTATCAAGGGAAAAATTATTAGTTCTGACTAGTTGTGCCGACTGTATTATACATTTGCTCATTCTTAATTCCATTTTAATAAATTAAGCCACCCCCATCCTTTCATGAGAAGTCTGTGACTCCTAACCATAACCTCAGTTACACAAAAGTGGACATCATTTAAGGAATATTAAAGTAATACCTGTACAGACACATTGCTACTTTCTCATTTGTGATATGAAGGCGGACATCGTTTATGATTTTATTGTTATTTGTTTGAAATATTTTTTATTGGCATTTTGTACTATCACAAAAATAAACACAGGACAATTGTGTGTCAGTAAATATATCAGCACATAGGGTAACAATGAACGCAATAATGCAACAGTATACCATTGAGCAATATGGAGATGCAATTAGTGCACATGTAGACCTGTTGTTCCAGCACCATAAGAGATGAAGTTAGCGAGGTCAGTACATTTCCCAGAGTGATGCCTTATATGAAGAAATAGAAAAGACAATATGTAGTGGTCACAGCCTAAAACTGTATAACAACAAACCAGGCCACTAGGGGCGTCATCGGCGTCATGGTAGTAAGATCATTGTAGAAACAAGAGAAAAAGATAAGAGAATGGCAGAGACAATTGCCTATACTAGGATGGGGGTGTAGAGTCCTCTGACCAGCCGGCCAGTAGGGGCACCTGCTATGTGTAAGGGTAGCAAGTCTGTGCTCTCGGGGCCCTCTAAGGAGTTCACCTTCATGGTCAATGTCAATCTTGGAGCCTTAAAGTAGATCAACAGCTACACAGGGGTACCTAAATTGTCTTGCAGTTTAAGCACATATGTGTCCAAGTGTGGAGCAACACCTCCCCAGAGCTGCAGATCATAATCCATTGCGTTGGCCTCAGCAGCCGCCCATTTATGTGCCACCCAGAGCCATCGTCTTATTAACAGTGGCTGTGCTGCCTTCCAGGAAATTTCTATCAAATGCTTGAAGAGGACCATAGCTAGGTGTAATAGTTTCATGTAGAGTTTGGTGCGTTTTGTTCACTTGGTAATTCCCAACAAACAGAGCAGGGTGTCGGGCAGCAGTTTCACATCAACCATTGCAGAGATATGTTCCATCACCTAAGCGCCAACTTTGGACGCTCCCATCCCATATGTAAAATAGTGACATCTGGGTGTCCACAGCAAGTGCATATCGGCGTCACACCCAGGAGCATCTTGTGGAGCTGGTGCTGTGTAAGATAAGTGTGATGCTAGTAATCAAACTGGGTAAACTGTAGGTGGGCTTTGCGGGAGACACGCTTCACCTGTCCTAGCATTAATTAAATGATAAAGTGGTCCCTATGGGGGAAGTGTAGCCCTTGACTTCCATCTCAATAGTGTTATACCAGGTACTCCTTTAATGAGTGTTTCAGTTATGCGTTTAGTGCATTTATTTATACATATTTAATTTAAGAATATTTGAATTAATTCAACAGTATAGTATACTACTTATACAAGGTGCTCCTAACAGGTGATGGCGCAATAAAAGTGATATATGGTGAATAAAAAGTGCATATGTGCTATGTACAAAAATATAAACATGTGGCTTGTAGGGACAATAGAATGTTTGAAGACAACACCCGTAAACACCCATCTGGGCTTACTGCATAGTGCGTGATCCCCGTCAGCAGCCTTTAAAACCGTGTGCAGCATTGTGAGTGCTTTACGACCTAAGCCATGCATCAGAATGCACTGTAGTGCATTGTGTAAAGTGGGTACCTCTTGTCCCACTGCCCAAGTATTCCTAATCTCCAGGATGAGCGCATCATAAGCCAGAAATAGGCCAGTTCCTAGACCATAGACATCTTGCAATTCCTGAAAGGAGCGCAAGTCACCATCATTGTAAAAGTCACCTATGGAGGACATCCCACCCCTTTACACTGTGTCAAATGGTGCGCCCCCAACAGGGTTCTCATCCCAGGCATGCTCCAAAGTGGTAACTGTGGAGCGTAAGGCGTCAGCCCTAGTTGGAATTGGATGTATATATTCTAGCAGAGTTTAGCTGCGCGTGCCAATCTACTCATTCCTCCAGATGGGCCCCCAGGCATCAGCAACTAGTCCAAGAAGTCAGCGTTGTCTAGCCCCTCTCAGATTGCTCTACTCTCTCCCATTCTGTCAGTCACCAACCAGGGCAATGGCCATTGTAGCTGAGCCACCGCAAAATAGAGCTCGAGGTCAGGCACTCCCAAGACGCGTTCCATCAGCGGCCACTGGAGTATCCAAATGGACACACACTTACGAGTCCTGCCTCATATTAGGTCAGAGATTAACGCTCGCAGATCTCCAAAGAATGCTCTACTCAGGACTACTGGTACCACCGCAAAAAAATATAAGAGCTGCAGGAGTATTATAATTTTGGCTATAGAAGCCGGGCCAATAGGCGACAGGGGCAGGCCCATCCAGCAGCTCAGGGATTGTCGAAGTGATGCCAGAGTTCTAATGTGATTACCATCTAGGAGGTCTTTGGCGGTGTGGTACTCATTGACACCAGGTATCGAAATGTTTCGAGGTGCCAGGCTAGGTGATCGGGCTCCAGTTTCTCCATACCTGCATGTTGCACTCTACGTAAGGTAAAAATGTAGGACTTCCCCCAGTTATCCCAGATGCCTGTCATTTCACCAAAAAGGACTAGGAAATCAAAGAGGGCCAGCAGTACCTGCCGGTGTCTCGTCAGTAGACAAAGACATCATTTACATATAGGGACACCCTGTGCCAGTCGGACCCCACCGCCACTCCCCAATCTAGGGCTCTCACTTGCAGCAATGCGGCCAGGGGTTCTACAGTCAATGCAAAAATTATGGGCGAAAGAAAGCAGCCCTGGTGTGTACCCCTGCCGATCTTGAACTGAGACGATATGTGGCATCCCACCCTAGTCTGCGGTGCCACACAGAGTATCTTGACCCATCCTAGAAACTTTGGTCCTATCACCAGTGTTTCCAACACTAGTAGCAAGTACAACCATCCTGGGGTGTTGAATGCTTCCTCAAAGTCCAGGAAGACCGCCGCCGGGAGCTCTGTGGTTCCCTCAACTGCTCACATAATATGGCACAACTGATGCGTATTGTAATAAGCAGCCCTGTGGGGGATGAACCCACATTGGTCAAGGTGAACCAATGACTGAAGCAGTGGGAGTAACTGATTGGCGAGCCCCTTGCTTAAAAATGTATAATCAATATTAAGTATTGATAACAGGTGATAGGAGCTCACCTCCAGGGGATCCCTGCCCGATTTGGGCAACACCACTATGAGGGCCTTTCGTAAGGAATCATGCAGTCAGCTCTTCTGGTGTGCTTCTTGCTATATACCGCAAGTAACTTGGGGGCAAAGGAGGCTCTAAAAATTACATATCATTCCACATGGAACCCGTCTGTTCCCAGGACACTTGTTCTGAGCCATCTAACGTATCGCCGCCTGTATTTCCTCGAGTTCTAAGGGGTGCTCCAGCTCCTGGAATTGTAAAGGGTCAGGTGGGGGAGGGTGGCCCCACGGATATAGTTCCAGAAGTGATCTGGGGGGGGGGGGATATAGCGCCTCATAATACTGCACAAAGACAACATTTATGGCCGCCTGCATATTCACAATGTCTCCTGAAGCAGTACGAATCTCCCCAATGATGGAACATCCTTGCTTGCCACCGTCCACATGCTGGTGAGCCAGTGAGGCCTCGTAATCAATGTTATTAAGGAGGTATGTGTCCTCCCTATATTGGCCTGAAGCTCGCACAGATGTGTATGAGCCTTAACTACCGTCACCACCCCCAATTTAGTTGCTCGCAGTCGCGCCTCTAGTGCTAATACATTACAGAGGAGGGAAGCTCACTCTCCCCACTTGGTCTTGATACAAACTCCCCTTATGACCAACTTCATTGAGCATCACTCTATATCTTTGGACCCCACGGATCCCTCATTTGTGTCAAAATAATGAAGCAAGTTTGTAATGATGGTGTCTCTATAGGCCGCGTCGAGGCCGGTCGCCTGGAGGACCTGGGTCCTGGGGCGGGGGAGTACCGAAAGATCCATGATGGTGCAGTGCACACAATTGAAATCCCTGCTCCAGATACCAGGTGCCTGGGTGTCCAAGTGCAGGGCTGACGACAGTGTGTGTAGGAACTCGCCATGAAGTGTGTTGGGTTCATACAGTGAGATTACAGATAAAGGTCGACCAGCCAGTGCACCTTCCAATAGCATATATCGGCCATCAGGGTCTATCACCACCCTGCTCTGCACATATGGGACCCCTGGAGTGATCCAAATCAGAGCCCCTCTAGCATATGCGGAATATCCACCGGCAAATTCCTGCCCGCTTCAGCGTCTGGACACATTTTGAGCTCCGCAGCAGTGAGGTGCATCCCCTTGAGGCAAGCAATATGGATGTGCCTATGCCTAAGGTACGCATATATTCTATGTCGCCTTATTAGGGTCGCCATGCCCCTAATATTCCAAGGCAGTGCATTGTATGTTGTAGCCATATGTTTCATGGTGTTTTCCAGGGCCAGTGACTGTTAGCATGCCCCCACAACATGTCAACCTCAGCATCTGTGCTCCTCCCAATGCCGCCCTGGTCGGTCCTAACAAAAAATAAAAGTTGAAACACAACAAGAACTCCTACACCCTTGGCTTAGTCGCTAGCAGACATCGTGCCACAATGTCCCCAACAAAGCATTAAGCAACTAATGCTTGTCCTTAGTGCTAAAAAGTCCTTGTGGAACTCTTTGAGGCTCAAGCCAAGAGGTGTATGTTAGAAGCTCAGACAATGTGCTGGTCTTCCCGGGCCCAAATGCAGAGTCTGAACAGCAAAGAGCCCCCATTGTAGTAAACATGACCAGCAAGGAACAACCAAGACTCCCCTCCCCTACACCTACCCCTACCCACACCACCCAGCACAGGCACAGTTTGTTTCACTCACCAACAGGGAAAGAGACACAGATCTGGGATATCTCTTTGAGGCGATCTTACCAGTACAATTGTGGAATCACCATCAGAAGCCACCGAGTTGGGCGCTCCCAGCACTGATTCCTGATCTGTCAAGTGCCAGGATCTCAAACCTGTTGACACCATGGAAGGAGAACTCTGCCATCACCAGAGCTCGTTCTTTTGCAGCCTGTTCCCCAGATAGGCGAGATCAAGGCCTGTGCGGGTGGCGGCGGTGCTTGGCCATCCCATCGGATCATCCCAATATATTGTCACCATTTGTTCCCGGCTGGTCCTGTACCCACTTGGTGCACAATCATGCCCAGGTCTCCTCCAGGAAGAGAAACAAATGTGTCATGTTCCAATAGCGCTCCCCCCCAGGGAAACGTCCCCCAATTGCACAGTTATATTCCCCTTAGGGAGATTTTCATCAAACGTTCCAAGATTTAACTTAAAATGTAATCAATTAGACTTGAATGTCTTTTCAAGTCTAATTGATTAAATTTTAAGTTAAATCATGCAAGTTTGGATGAAAACGTCCCTAAGGGGAATATAGCTGTGCAATTGGGGGACTTTGGATCAGAAGGTGATATCCCACTGCATGCTCAGAATTATTTACCTACACTACCACGTGGAAATCATAGTCTAAATTGGAGTGCGTGAGCCACCTCATCCACTAAAGAAATGAGTCATGCCATCATCTATTACTCTGAGCTTGGCAGGGAAGAGTAGTACATACATCAATCCCATATTATGCAGGTGTGTCTTGACTGCTCCGAAGGTGTTGCGTCGTCTTTGAACCTCCTCTGTGGATATGCCGTAATGTTTCCCTTTGTATGTCTAGAGGCCTTTCATACAGAACAATTTCAACAGAAAATCCCTGAATCTATATTTGAGCAGGCGTGCTATTACTGGACGTGGAATGGCCCCCGGGGGGGGGGGCGACCAGGTATCCAATGAGCCCATTCGATGGAGAAGAACTTTGGAATCCATTGGCCAGGACCATTTCTGACAACCATTACTCTAAGAAGAACTCCATGTTGGGGCATTCCGCCCCCTCGCGGAAGCCCTGGAAATGGACATTGTTGCACCTTCAGCACTCCTTAGTGTCTTCCGTCCTCGCTTTGAGGTTTTGTACCTTGGTCTGCAACAATATCAGTTGGTCTTGCATAATTGCCAGGGAGAATCTCATTGAGGTCAGAGAAGGCTCTACATCATCCACTCTCTGTGCAAGCCTGGCCTGATCCACCCACAGTAACCCAGTCTCTATTTGGATCGCCCTGAGTTGGTCCTCCATGGTGGTTTTAGAGTCCTGAATAGCTTGTAGTACCTTATCAAACATTCCAGTGTACTTTTCAAGTGTGCATTTTAACTGGAAGATTGGGTCCATCGGTGCAGGGGAGGCTGCAAGCATGGCCATGATAGTTTTTTGGGGCAGTGGAGGCTTGGAAGTGTTCTGTTGAATGACCTGTGCCCTAGCAGCTGCTGTCCACGGTGCCCAGATATCCTGGGTGAGGGGGGCTGAGTCCCAATCATTAATAGAGCTCAGGGGGTAGGAGCTCCCAGGCAGCCAGCAGCGGGGAACAGCACAGCAACAGAGTTAGCAGGTATAGAGTGTTAGCTCTGTATTGCCCGTGGCACGCAATTACAACAGCGCTGGGTGAGCATCCAAGTGAGGCAAGAGAGGCTGGGCATCACATGAAGAGAAGCTCCTCAGTACAGCAGATGTGGAGGGACCCAAGGCTCCGGGAGCGGCCGCCCATGCTACAATGTCGGGTCAGGGAACAGTCAGTAAAACTGGTGCTGCCTTCAGGGTTCCAGCTCTGTGCACTACTTTGCCTTTGCCAACAGAGGAGCAATCTGGGGGCCCTGGGGTATTTTCATTGGGCATCCGTTTCGCCACTGTCAACAGATGGGGTGATTACTGGGTGCAGAGGGCAAAGGATGGGGGAAACAAACAGTTACTCAGGCCCCCCATATCTCTTACTGGAATGTTGATGTCAGGCGAGGTGTGTCAACAGATCTTCCTCAGTGTCTCCCACTTAGGCTCAGCTTTCCCAGTTGCCAACTGGGTGTACAGGTATGGTAGAAATGGGGTCTCTAGTTGGCAAAGGTTTGCACTCTCTCTAAGTAGGGGCCACCACCCTAGTTAAGCCAGATACACACCCTAAATTAACCTGTGCTCACCCTCTAGTAGCTTGGTTCAGAGCAGTCAGATTTAACTTAGGAGGCAATGTGTAAAGAATTTGTGTAACACTTGAATTACAGTAACTCAATGAAAACACCACAAAAAAACTCAATACACAGAAAAATAGAGAATATTTATCTGAGTAAAACAAGACCATAATGACAAAAATTCAATCGGTAGAAGTCAAGATCTGAATTTCTAAAGAATACATGCAAAAACAGCACTTAAAAGTCAATAGCGCTAAAAGTTACTTGAGGTCACGCTAGACCAGGGTAAATCTGAAAAATATAGCCATGGGTGCACGGGTCAGATACAGTTCCAAACAGGTCTCGCTGAAGTTTTACCATCTCAGGTTGAGCGAGCTGCCCCGTTCGTGGAGAAGATGGGTGCCAGGGGCACAATGAGCATCGCTGGCGGAGGTCTGCTGAGTGTGAAGAGCTGTTGGGCATTGCAAGCAGACAGGCTGTGGGCTTCCAGTCACAAGCAGCGATGCTGTAGTGTGAGGAGACAATCTGGCTCGCGCTTGCTGATTCTTCGTGCGAGTGACGCGACTCTGGAGCGAACAGACTTGTTCACATTCACGAAGAGCCCTAAAGCTTGATTTAAAGAGCTGCAGTGCAGAAAATACCACTTCTGAGGCCCTGTTAGTGAAGGGGCAGTTGGGTAAGGGCAGGACCCACAGATGGCAGAGTCCAGCAACACCAGAAGAAGATGGAGGAAGTCTTCTATATTCCTGAGACTTGTAGGAACCAGAGGCAAGCCAGCATGCACTTGGAGCCACTCTGGGTTCAAGTGGATGGGTCCAGTCCTTATCCTCAGCAGGGCAAAACCAGCAGGCAGCAGGGCAGCTCAGCAAAACAGAGAAGCAGTTCTTTGGAACAGTCAGTCACAGTAAAGTGGCAATACTTACAGCACAGCAGTTTTCACTCCAGCAGAGTTCTTCCCCAAGTCTAGTAGTGTACTGGTTTGATAGGGCCAGAGCCCTGGCACTTATACCCAAAGGTGCCCTTGATGTAGAGTATGACTTCAAAAGAGTTCTCTGAAGTGCACAAGGATCCCTTTCAACCCAGCCCTGAGTCCAGACTACCAGTAGGGGGTAAATCAGCCCTTTGTGTGACAGCAGGACACAACCTATTCATATGTTATTGTGAGCCACCTCTCCCCCTTCCTGCCCAGGAAGGCTATCAGTATTCAGATATATCCCCTGTCACATCCTGCTCTTCCAGTAGCTCTCAGACCCCTCAAAAGTGGCACACAGCCTTGCCGTAAGCCATTAGATGGGCACAAGGTCAGTTTTCCATATGAAAGTAAAGTGAAGGCTGTGTTCATGTGACATCATGATCAGGATGCAGCAGAAATCAGGCCCTGATTAGTGCTCAGTCAGAATCATGGACCAGGCTGGGGTTGAGTCACAGACACAAAGCACTGAAGGACTGAGGTATTGGTGTCATTAAAATTGGTTTCTTGACAACAGAAGTTTGGAGGTGTGTGCCAAAAAATACCTCTGTATGCTAAGATGTGGAGGACATTTGAAATGGAGAGTTACCTCACTTCTTGGAGAAGCACTTCATTTCAGTTAGAATCCCATTCAGAAGTGTTTTTTTCCAAACTGCAGGCCCCATACTCCCAGTGGCAAGTATTCACTGTGCCAAACGTACAAGCGCAAGACACAGCTCTTTGTTAGAGGTGTTATTTTTGAAGTGCAGAGAAATGTTCTGCCAAACACTTCTTATCATGGTACATTTTTCTGTTCTTTCATACATGTCTCATCTAAAAAAGGGTTATCTTGCATTAGTACTGATGGCACATTGAAAACTGGCCACCAGGAGGAAGTGAGCTACAGTCAGACAGTGCAAACAGTGAGCCTGTGTGGTAAAATCTTGTGGCATAGGACACACTTTTTCCCATATGTGTTTCTATTATATGATTGACACAAACTAACAAATGTAAGTCCATTTGATTTGGGAAAATTTACGGTGCAGAGGAAATTATATCAAAAACATCTTAACATGGAACAATTTTCTGCATCTTCACATTCCCTCAAAACAAATAGACATACAAATGTATGTTTATGTCATTCATGTAACAGTACCACATATGGGAAAATGTATGTCCCGTGCCACAAGATTTTACCACACAGACTGTGTCATCTGTACAATGTTAGCCCATCCATAGTACACACGTTCTTTCATCCCCAAAGAGCACACTCTCACTGACACTCAATGGCAGACCTTTCATAGTGGAAGTTGCATGCCTGTGAGTAGCTGACAATGTTTTGCAATGATCTGAAGTAGTTCACATCACTGAAAATGTAGGTGACTCTAGCCAAATTATATCACTGTGCTGGATTTGTGAGTGTAGGAAGTGACAAGGGATGAGGGTAGTCAACAGGTCACTTCAAAAATGTTCATTTAGATATTTGTTTTGGTCAGCATGTGAAGATGCACATGTGGTATGTTAACTTATGAGTCATGCCTGGGATAGTGTAGAGAAATTGTGTGACATCACTTTCAACAAACAAAAACTCATAAATCCATTCTTTATACTTTCTTTTCTCGCATCCATACAGGTCAACGCCCACCAGAAGTGGGACATCTCGAAGGCCATTGTCAGGAATGTGTGGACCCTGGGGGTCTACAAGTAGCGCAGCATTCCCTGCAGGAAGAGGTGGAAGAATCTACGACACTAGACCCAAAAGTCAGCTGAAGTCCAGCTCAGCTAGTCCTCCCAATGTGGGAAGCATGTGCGCCGCACACTGACTCCCCTAATGGCCCGCATTCTTGCTGTGGCCTATCCGGCGCCTTGATGGGCAGTTGAGAGCCCAACAGCAGCAGGAAGGGGGTGAGCTGTAGTGTGAGTTGAGCATGTTAACTACCTATTTTATGTTACAGCAACTGCTTTTGACATCTGCATGAAGGTTGACACATGTCCAACGCAAGAGTTTTTAAAGGTGTAAGTTTAGCACAAGGTGTATGATGAAGTGTCTAGTACATGAATTTGTGGAAAAGGATACCACCTGCTTTGTGTTCACTACCAATGGACTGGTTTCAGCAGACACATGCCTGCCTAAACCACAGTTACTCTTGAGTGTTTATTTAGATGCAAGAGGGACAGTTATACTTAACAGGCCAAATGTTCTTCATGTGTCAGGTGTGATGATCCTTTCCTAATGTGAATGATCTAGGCTTAGCCCTAATACAGGTGACATAGCATACGCTGCAATCATGATACAGTGGATGTTCCTGATGTCACCTTGATAATGGTTTCATACCCAAACAAGAGTGAGCAAGTGAGCCAGATTTTCTAATGCCATGAGATTCAATGGCTAGATTTAGGTTCTATACATATCCAAAATGTGCTGAGAATCATACATGTATGTTAATTCCTATTACAAGTGACAGTTTTGCATGATGTCTTACTCCTTTGCAAGTGTGGATGCAAGCCAGTCTGGTTTCTCATGAAAATCTGTGAGAGGCATACACATTTAAGAACAACACAGACAGCAATGTGTACACATTGTTGATGCAGTAACAGATAAACAAAGCCATTGCTCTTTGTTCTTCCTTGTGACTAGAAGCTAATTCTATAATGGAGTCAAAGAGAATTCTTACAAGGCCTTTTGGTGATGGAATGTTCCATTACATGTATATAGTGATTTCCCATCTTGAAAACTGAGAATCAGGCCCAAGTTAGGACTCGTTAGTCAAAAGTAGAAATCTATCAAGGTGTAATATGCTGCATATTGTGAGTTACCTTTGTCTCTTAGGAGTGATAATGATATATGTTTCAGTGTCTGTACTATTGACTGTGATGTAAGCCACCATAGTTTTGTGACCACAGTTTTTACACTAGTACAAGTTTTTCCACTCATGACTGGAGAGATTCATGAGTAAAATGTGAAAATGTTTATGTTATGTGCTGGAATGTATTAGCATTGTATCAAGGCCTATGCATTTACTTATGCTGTGGAGGTTAAAGCCTACAGAGTGTTACAAATAAATCTTCTACAGCATAGGTTTCAACATAGTGCGTCAGACATTGATTAGCTATTTCAGTACTAGATACTTATTGGGCCACATGCATCAAACTGTGCATCTGCGATTCCTAAATTGCGATTTTTAAGAAATCGCAATTTAGGAATCGCAAATGCTTATGCATGTAGGAATCGCAAACAAATTAGCGATTCCTACACATTCCTTATTTGCGACTCGCAAATTGCGATTCGCAAATAAGGACTTGCTTCCCATTCATTCCTGTGGGCATAGAGGCCCATAGGAATCAATGGGAATTCCATGCACAATTTGCGAGTACCAAATAGGTACTCGCAAATTGCGCATGCAATTTCAAGGGTGCAAGGGTGCCAAAAGGACACCCTGATGCACCCCTGAAATTGCAATTTCAACACATGTTGCACACACACATGCCCCAAGGACATGTATGTGTGCAACATAGAACTTGAAAAATGCACTTTCGTGCATTTTTCAAAGTTCTCGCAAATTACCATCAACTTTGAATTGATGGTAATTTGCGTTTCTTACTTGCGAAATCGCAATTTTTTTGGGGTTGTTGATTTGCATATAGGGAATCGCAATTTGCAATTCCCTAAATGCAATTGCAATTTAAGTAATTGCAATTTTAGCGATTACTGAAATAGCGATTTTTGCATTTGGGATGATACATCCCAAATGCAAAAATTGCGGTCGGAAAGTGGCAGATACTGCGAATCTGCCCCTTTGCGACCGCAATTTACAATGATGCATGTGGCCCTTTGTCATTTAGATATTTGAAATATACTTGGAGTAAGCGCTAGCATTGTGAAAGGCCCACACAAAGCAAACAGACTTTCGGTGCATACAAATTTTGGTACAACATTGCAGTATTCGTTAACACACATTGATACATGTATACCCTTTTTGTGAATGCAAAAGATTCTGAATGTGTGGGCTTATCAATACACTGTTCAAAGATATTATAAGTTAATATCCTTATGCTGAAAAAAGTTCAATATTCTATGCAACAAAGGCCAAACATTCAGAGGTGTGAGACGGTTCCTGTAGAAATGTAATGGATAGGTGAGAGACAAGATCATCCATGATATAGGAGCTATCATGTGCAATGACCAACCTGTGACCAAACAGTTTCAGGAAATGTTGCCTACAAGAATGCGATTATGATAATGTCTTCACAAAGTTGGAGAGCCTAAAGCAGGTGTAATGTGAAATCTTGTTAAATGTATTATGATCTGAGTTCATGATCAGTTTCCTTTACACAGATACAATGATTTATTGTATATGTCTTTATAGCATCTTCAACAGAAGGCGAAGGAGTGGTTGGCCAATAAGGTGGGGAAGCAGCTAGCTTCTGCTGTTCCGGTTCTGCTAATACCAGCAACAGCGAGGGACCCAGTCTCACGGAGGGTGAGGGGAGTGCTGTGGAGGTCTCCAGCTCTGGTACTTCATCTTCGGAGGCTTCCACCAGTGAGCATTCCCTAGTTGTGGTGGACCTGCAAGGAAGTGGTACACCTGCATCCTCGTCCACCACCCTGAGTCCCATCTCGTCCCTCCATGCTGCCCTCCCCATCTGGCCACCCCTGCACTCCTAAAAAGAGTGCAGTCTAGTTTGCCACAGGCACCTCACACCCTGCTCCTGTCGCACTGGCCTCACTCAGTGAGTGGGCTGTTGGCCTCCAACACACAATTACTGTAGGGCAGACTGCATTGCTTAATGCCATCCAGGGGCTTAGCTCCCAGATGCAGCACATGACAGCTTTCCTGGAAGGCATTCACAGTGGTAGGTCTGCCCTGCAGTGGTCATTTCAGTTTCTGGCCTCCTCCCTGACTGCAGCCTTTCAATCTGCCCAATCTCCTGCTCCACCTCCCATCCCTGCCCCATCCTCATTCCTCATGCCTAGCCCTGTCCAAAGCAAACACAAACATTCACATGCAGACACCTCAACAGACCCAAGCAGGGTGCACACACACACAGGAAAAAAACAAAAGAAACAGAGGCACACTGATAAAACATGCATGCACCACACCCAATACCACAAACTCACCACCCCCTCCACTGACACACCCACTGACAGCACACACAGCACCACAGACACACTCAACACCCCCTCCACTGACACACCCACTGACAGGTCACACACCACCACAGACACACTCACCACCCCCTCCACTAACACACCCACTGACAGCGCACACACCACCACAGACACACTCACCACCCCCTCCACTGATACACCCATTGACTGAAGGAGTTTTCTGGCCCCAATCACAGCACTTACAAGATAAACACCAACATCAACTGTCAGACCAACTATGTGATTTGCGCAATCGTTTGCAAATGCCAACGAAAGTATATTGGCAGCACTATTAGGGCTCTGAAGGACCGCATAGTAAAACACGTCAGGGCGGTCAAACAGGCTGACACTAGATACCCTGTGGCAATGCACATAATGGATTGTCCAGCTCAGGACAGTCACAAATCCTTCTCTTTTTTTGGATTTGACACCGTACCCAGACACGTGAGGGGTGGCAATAGAGAACTTTTGTTGAGGAGGAGGGAAGCAACTTGGATTATGTGATTGAGAAGTGTTGAGATGGGCTTGAATACAGACCATGAATTACATTACTTTTTGGGGGACTAGCACTCGTGGTCCATTCTTGTGCATCATTTCACCAGGACATAGTATGTCTACGCTACTGCATACAACACTACTCATGTGGGTGCGTCACTACCCCCGTTTTATCCCCGTCTCCAACATGGCTCTCCTATGCTGACCGACCTTTCTTCTACTCAATTTTAAACTTTTACCATTGTAAATGCTAGAAGTAATAAATTGTCAACCTGCTCTCTTGCTTACACGTGTAGACCGTACAAAGAAATGATGAACTATTGAATTATGTTATACTTGTTAGAACCCTATTCTCACTTCTAATCCGGCTCTTCAATGCTGACTGACATTTCTTTACTCTCACAATGTCAACAGTTGATTGGCAACCTGCTTTTCGAATCAAACGTGTAGACCTTCCTTAACAAACTTTTGTATTGTATGAACATGTTATGTATGTTCCAACACTTTGCTTTTATTCAGGCATTGATTTATATATTACAAGTCTCAAAAAGTACATTCTCAAGATAATTCACAGAACTGTGTCTGTAGGTTCTGTGAGTGTCTAATACCGTCCTATAATTACTCCTGCTTGCACGTCTTGTCCTAGAGTGTTTTGGACACAATTTCACGAGATTTAGAATGCATTCCCTCGACTCTGCTTTAATGTTGCCATAGTTTAGCACCGGTTTCGACCTCAATATAACTTTTTATTACTCATTAGCTCCTG
Source organism: Calotriton arnoldi (assembly GCA_963921515.1). Classification (NCBI taxonomy): domain Eukaryota; kingdom Metazoa; phylum Chordata; class Amphibia; order Caudata; family Salamandridae; genus Calotriton; species Calotriton arnoldi. Next base: position 325,948 of record CAWUFW010013467.1, read on the forward strand.
GATAGCAAGAACCATAAATACCAGGCCCAAGAACCCATGACATACCACGGAACAGCCAAAAAATGATCAACAGTTAAAACTCTGCTCTTGGAACATAAATGGTCTGGGAACCAAAATCATGGATAAAGAACTATTGATGTATTTCAAACAATATGACCTCATTTTACTCCAAGAAACCTGGTTGGAAGAACCACTCCACTTACAAGGCTATAAATCATACCATCTCCCGGCAAGCAGAAGTTCGAAATTTGGACATTTAAAGGGAGGTCTCACGACCTTTACCTCGATAAAAAGTATAAGCACAGTTAAGGAATTGACATGCAAAAGCACACCAACTAACGGCATAAAAGCAATAAAGATGTACATAGCAGGCCCCAACAATAACCAACAGTTAATACTTGTAAATATTTACTTACATCCCGCGACAAAAAAGCTGGAGCAAAACTTCTGGTGGCTGAGCTGACAAGGCTAATTACAGAAGAGGTAACCCCGAATTACATTGTCTCAGGGGATTTCAATATGTTGCTTTCAGGGCGCGAAGATAAGGACCAGCCACCGGAAGACCAACTGTTAGGATGGGGGGTGCCGCTCCAGGAAGAGTGCAAGTGGGGCAAAGAAACCAGGACATCCAAAGACCTCTTAAAGGATTTAGAAAATCTATGCCTAGTAGCAGTAAATGGTCGATTCGTGGGCGATCGCCCACAAGCAGCAACTTGTCATAACGCTTTGGCTAATACAGCAATAGACTACACTTTTTCATCATTATCGCTTTTCAAAACAGTCAAAGACTTTAGGATCGGAACGTTAGATCACAGCGACCACCTACCGCAAGAGCTTACACTTGTCGTACACGGGACAGCACTCACCCTTCCAACTGAGGACTTAAGTACAGTGGTCATATCGAATTATAAAAGAATCAAATGCAAAACGAACGACCCGGAAAAGCTTTTGGCAGAGGGAAAAACTCAGTGGGAGGAAAGTAAGCCGCCGAATGACAATATTTTGACTGGCTGGGAAAACTTTACTAAAAGTCTAGGCTTAGCTAATCCTAAAATAAAATCGACAAATGCAACTGCAGGGCTAAAGGAACACCAGGGAACACTCTTCAGGTCGTCCAGTAAGCAAAGATTCCATCTTTCGACAACTGAAACCGCCGAATTAAGGCGAATAAAGAGTGAAATAAATAGAGCAATTTGCAGTCTCCGCCAAATGGGCCCTGTCAACAACACACAGATGGAAATAAGGAGGTTAAAGACTAGTAAGAAGAAAATTATCTGGCAAGCAAAACAAGAAAACGCTGACAAGGTATGGGCCAAATTACTACACGATGCAAAAGCCAACAACAGCGCCAGGTTTTGGTATACAGTGAACAGTATAGAGAATTCAAAGGCCCCTGGAATCAACTCTCACGTGACTGAAGAAGCCTGGGCAAAGTATCTATGGCACCACTTCAACAAGGAAGAAGATGACGTCAAACAAGATTCCGTAGCTCGCCGATGTGACCGGCCGGGTCAAGAACGGCAAGTTTTGGAGACCTACTATTCCTTCACAAGTAAACAGATCAAGTATAGAATCGCAAAAGGCAGAAAGGAGGGTGCGCCCGGTCCTAACGGTATTCCTCCAATTTTATACAAGCAGGATCCGAACTACTGGGCTGAAGCATTATTACGCCTCTTCAGTCACATCGTGGAAGTTGAAAGAATTCCAGATTCCTGGAAGGGATCTATTATTCCACCAATTCACAAGAAAGGCAGTAAGAATGAAGCGAAGAATTATAGGCTCACTGCATTAATTGACATTGACGCTAAATATTATGCGGGCCTTCTACTAGAAGAACTCATAGAGGGGGCATCGGAAAAGCCTTAATCCCCATCAACCAAACAAGATTTCAAAAATGTATGGGGACAACAACAAATATCCTTGCCCTTTCACTCTTAATAGATGTTACTAAAAACATCAATAAGCCTTTATTTGTCTGCTTTATAGACTACACAGCCTCCTTTGACAGCATCGACAGGGAGAAACTCTGGGCAAAATTATCCGGCTGGGAAATCGCCCCAAACCTCCTAAATCAGTTAATTTTACTCCATTCCAAAACATGGGTTCAAATAAAACTGGGGGCAGGTGATTGCCTATCGAGGAAAATACCGACTACCAAGGGGTTGAAGCAGGGTTGCGTCCTGGCCCAGACCCTGTTTAATCTTTTCATGTCAGATCTCACAACAGAGCTAGATAACTGCAACCATCATGCCCCGAATTTGTTTTTTTTTACTCTTTTGAACTTACTGTACGCCGACAACCTAATATTAATCAGCCGGACTCCAATCGGCCTACAGCACCTCATAAGCACTACAAACAACTTTTCAGTCAAGAATGGGAAAACTATAAACCTAGATAAATCCAAAGTGATGGTACTAAACCAAAGAAGTAACAAATACCGACATCGATGGGAGCTGGGGGGTCGCCGGCTCGAGTCAGTTGAAGAATTTAAGTACCTAGGCATAATCTTTGACAGGAAATGCACGTTCCTTCAACAAAAAGCGGCTATTAGAGGAAGAGGGACCTCACTGGCTGTCGCATTAAAGAACATCAAACACAAAATAACTGGTCCCAGCCTCACCCCTCTACTACAGGTGCTTCGAGCGAGGCTGCTACCGACTATCACCTATGGCAGCGAATGCCTGAGAGGGAGAGATGAGGGCACTCTGGAAAAAGTGGTGTCCAAGGCCATGAGAATAATATTTAATCTCCCACAGTATACTTCGCCAGCACAAATAAGGCTAGAGTTCGGCCTCCAAAAGCAGCAGATAGCACTAAGGGTGCCTACCTTAAATGCTGGCATAAAATAAAGAGAGCCGAACCTGGAACACTGAATTCACATTTATGGAAGGAGCTCAAACAGAAAAAAGACAGTCCCGCCATGGCCTACCTACAATTAGCAATAAGCAGTCTTGCCTTACAGGACCTTTGGAAAATCGCCGGGTCTCATAAAAGCTTCAAGGAACTAGTAAATAAATTAGTAAAGATACTGTCCCTTGGGGAAGACAAAGCAGAACTAAAGGAGAGGGACAATGGCTTGTTTGTCATTCACAGCTATTCCTGGTGCTCACCACAAACGTACCTTGGCATAGGTTTTTCAAGAGCAGTGAATGAGAGATTCTTGCATCTGAGACTGGGTATCCTACCAGCAATGCGGCACCTTCCACCATGAAAACGGTCAGATACAATAACACAGTGTAGATTATGCGGTGAAGCCAAAGAAGAAGTACTACACTTATTGTGCATCTGTAAGGGTTTAGACAAGGAACAAAGATCATTACTAAAACCGGTCCTGAATGAAAGACAGATTCGAACATGCAGACAGGCAGTAAAAGCCTGCTTCGAAGGAGGAAATATCCAGCTAGCCTGCAGTCTGGTCCGCTTCATGAGCGCAGCAGGAACAAAACTAAATCCAACAACCAATTGACTCAACGGACACAAACCTGCGATTAACGCATATTTTAGAACAAGCTGAAAAAGTTTTTAATTGCAAAAGTCTAAATGAACTTTAACCTCCACGATTAAATCCTCAGTTTCAACATAGATATTATGGCATTCACTGTTTAAATCTACTGTGTTTCTTTAGTTTTATCAACATAGTTTTATAAATTAGGGAATAGATAGTATGGCATATGGTGTTTAAAATCCCTGAGCTATTTTAGATTTCTTAACATGGTTTTACGAATTTGTGGATTTTTTTTTAGCATGGTTGTAACTTTACAATGGTTTTAAGTAATCAGGCAAATAAATAAATAAACAGTACATTGAGCCGCAAATAAACAGTACTCATTTACTCAATACTATATAGGATTTAACTTAGATTGTGGAGCTTCACTGCTCCAAGATGGCCAACAGTTTTCTTCATACTATTATGCACCTGTTTCATAACTTATAAATTGGACGTTAGACAGAATGGCCCCTCACAATATATTTGTGACCATGCAGATACCCCGGTACGTTGGTATATGATCCTTGATACACTTTGGGTTTAGTACTGCACCATCCACTTAGCTTTTTGGAGGCAGCGGTACTTTCAAACATTAACTTTACTCCATTCCAAGATGGCCGACGCCATTTCTTTGATTTGTTAGAGTAAGCGGGTGTAGTCCTATGACTATGTCTGCGGTCTCCAGTATTTAGGAGGGAACCTCAGCAGGCCAAACTCTTCTGTGGACACGCCGGAGGCAGCCCTGCTACTGAACAGAGGTAAGCGCCCGTGTTAGGCTACCCGGTAGCACTCAGCGGTGGCATACTTTACACTACTGAGACGCGCACCCTTAACTTGGGGTACGCTCTTTAATAGTATTACATGGGGAGGACATATATAGTGATTGTAACAAAATCCCCATCTTCCCTTTATTGTGTTTAGGGTTTGCGTTTACGCCAGCAAAGACTTGGTTGCTGGCAAGAGGGACTCACTTAGCCCCCAAAGAGTGGTTTTACTATACCAAGTCATCATTCTTCATGATGGATTTATGACTTATACACATAAGATCCACACTTAATGTACGTGGAACTTCCTGTTGTCAGCTACGAATGGGGCAATAACAAGCCCTTAGTTAAGTGGGGTGTACTCCAATTGTAACTGGGACTTTTTCTTTCTGCCTTTCTCGTTTATCCCCAGAAAAGAATTCTGGAATACACTAAATCTTGGACACAGTAATCACTGTTGCCCTTTACTGTGCGAATATCACTGGAGTACTAGAACCCATTCTGGGTTGGAAATACAACCGGAACTGAGGTTGGTTTCTCTACAATATCTTTCCACAATTATCACTATTCACCAGTCCTAGTGGATGCGTTATTTTAATACCACATTATTTTCTTCCCTTGTACCTTTTCTCCATATAGGATCCATACAAAGAGATTAGAGGTACTTCTTAGATTATAAATATACTTTTTCTTGATCTGAGGCAACATTACGGGGGTGCCGTGTTTCTTAAATCACTTTAGAAGAGTCACTGCTAAATGTTCGGAGATTGGATGTCACTAAATAAGTCACCAGAAACTGTCTTATTTTCATTTGCTGACAATTTTTGTTTGGAATTGCGATCATCTTTTAACTGCACAAGTCTGTCTAGAGACAGCAATGGTAATATGTTTTAGTAAAACAGCATGGGTTTCCGCAGGCTCGAGGACTATACTTGAGCCGCTCTTTGCGATAAACATACTGTCACAAAGGGTAATGGACATCTGATGTTAGTGATGGATATCTTTTACTCTCAACTTCTATACACTTGTTTATATCTTAGCCCTGAAGAAGTCGCTGCGCACAACAATTAAGCACGACGAAACACGTGTTGGCTAAGGATCTCAAGATTAAACTGAAGTGACTGTTTCAACGGAGGAACAAGAGTGTTTTTTATTATTGTCTATGATACATAATATATACTGTCGGCGTGTGCAAGGGACTGTTGTTTTAGTGCACACCCACCACAATCACACTGTTAGACACCCCGGCCAACAACACACACACATGCTCCACCCCCACTACATCTACACACATATTAGAGAGCACACCTCAGGAACACAAACACCAACACTCACCCATGCAACACACACCTAGCAAACGATAGACCACAAAACACTCAGCACATACATCAGACCCGCAGGCACCTGTGCCCTCATAACACAGCAGACATATCAACACCCTCTCCCTCCCAAACCTCAACCCCTCCCGAACATCCCACCCATTTTCCCTGAAAGGATGTCCTGTTTAGGCTTGGCCTAATGCCCTCCTCGTCCCAAACCCCCCTCCCAAATCAAAAAGAATGCCTTCCCCCTGAGACTACCCCTATAAAATAGAAACCCTCCCTTCAGAAAACCAAACCCACCCCTTCCCCACCCAAACCCAACTGTTCAGATTAAAAAAAGGCAAAAAGCTCCTGTACCAAACCCCAACCCCCACTTCCCCTCTTAATCCCAACCCCACCCACCTACTACACACAACCCCTTCCTAGGTAAGCTCTAGAGGTTCAACAGAGCGTAGGACTGTTTTCCCATTTGAAATCAGTCAAATCCAAGCTTGTATGTACATATCTCCACTTTTCAGAACACGAAGAGACTATATCAGAGGGGAAGCTAGAACAAAGTGAGCCAGAAAGGGAATATCTAACTTGGAATGCACATTCAGATTCTGTTAGATGCTGCTGCCAACACAAATAATATGAGACAAAAACGATGTGAATGCCAAGCCAGCACACGAACATGCATTAACAAGCCGTGCCTAACTAGCAAAGCAACAGACAGACATAGGCAATGTCTTGCAGACTGTGAAAAGAGCAAGAACAGTCAGGTCCCACTTGGCACAGACATACGAAGAAAAAAAAATACAAGGCTGCTGAAGAAGCAAGTAGAATAAGGTTGTAGCCAGATTGCGCAAGGACAGATACTGGCACAAGGAGGCAGTGCCCAGCCAGAACAGGAAATGTCACATGATCAGGCATATTCTCGTATTATCCAGCTGTCAGTCCACCTGGGAGAAACTGGCAATGTCTGGCTGGCACTGGAACAAGCGTAGACAGTACATACATAGCTGGAATAAAAAAACAAGCATTGGCGTAGCCAATGGGTCTCGCCTTTGGGACCTTCTAAGTGTTTAGCCATGCACTTTTCATGCAGTTTTGTGCATTTGAAATGTGTAATTGTTTAAAGGAAAAGGGTAACATCCTTCCCTCGACTCAAGCCTTAGTAGTAGAAAACTAATGTAACAGCTTAACATTTTTTAGAGTGGTGGTTCGCACCATAGGGCCATGTAAGCAAGGCGCCTGCAAACATCTCATTTTCGACGTTTTTCTAATATGTTTGTTATACAATCTTGTCTAATAAAGCAAACGAGTAGAACGAGACGTTGGCATTCATTCATATTGCAGTAACTGAATAAGCTATAAAGACTTTAAATCGAATGCAGTGAGCGAAATGCACCTCAGAAAATGTGAAGCAACCATCTATAATGTATTGGGGGAGTGGAGAGAGAAACAAGATAGGGTGAGAGAAATGGTATAAATGGCAGATGAAAGAAAAAAGAAAGATATCTGATCCACTCAGGGCACAAGAGAAAAGCTTTGCGATCTGTCAAGACAGCTCAGTTTTTAAAAAGAGAGTTTTTGCACATTGACAACTCAAGCCCTGCTTTAGATGTTGCCCGAGCGCAGGTAAAGTGAACACTTCTAGCACACAGGATATGGCAGCTGGCCGAGGAAGCATCTACACTGAAATGTCCACATTATCTCTGTTAATCGTGTGGCTGCGGGTCCCGGAGCACCAGAGGAAAGCTATGCAGTACGCTTTAGATCTAACCCTGGGCGTAGTTCGCGTAGTCGCGCTACGCGAAGCTATGCGAAGACGTTAAAGCGCTACACGAGCTACGCGAGCGTGCGCAGTTGCTTGTCGCGCCCGTTCGCGATGCGTTTTTCTTCTTCGGGAACGCGTTGTGCGTGTTCGGGACGCTGTTTGCGTGCTCGGGGGATAGTATCTCGCGAACTTGCCCATGCGGTCGCCTATGGGCGCGGCCATCTTGTTTTTCACTTGTCCCGCCCGTTCGCGATGCCTTATTTCCTGTTCCGGGTCGCATATAGCGAGCTCGCGATGCGCATTTCATGTTCGGGAACGCGTCGTACGTGTTTGCGACGCTTTTTGCGTGCTCGGGGAGAAATATTGCGCGAACTTACCCACGCGGTCGCGATGGGCGTGGCCATCTTGTTTTTCACTCTATGCTATGGTTCTGGGCCTGCTTTTCTATCCTCCCTCAATCTTTGCAATCCTTAGTTTTTTACACTGTTTTTCAATTTTTTTAAATTTATTATCTATCTCTCTCTGTGCATAAGTCTTTATTTTGCATTCATTTCTACTTTTTACTGTGTTTTTTTACTTTTCTACTGTTTTATATTACTTTCTTCTTTAAGCTCCTACTTCTTCCCCTAACTTTATTTTTTCCTTCTAACTTTTCTTTTCCGCCTCCTCCCACACACCCCAGAACCATGGCGAAGGGTAGCAGCACTAACGGCTCCAAGGGCAAGGCGTGTGCGCCCAAGAACCGCCTGCCTTGCGGCAGACTGCGCCCTGCAGGGGTGCAAGCCCGGCAGCTTTTTAGCGAGGCGGAGGTGGCCGCCCTTGTTTTTTTTGTGCAGCGCCACCTCCCCTTGACCTTGGCAGCAGGCGGCAGGCCAGGCTCCGGGTACCCTACCCAGGAGCGTCACCGCCGGTGGGCGAAGGTGCGCCGGGCAGTGTTTCGCTGCTCAGGGTTCCGGCGCACCCATAACCAGCTGGCCCACCGGTGGTCAGACATCCTGGACCGGGAGCAGGACCTGTTGGACCTGCTAGGTGTCGAGGTCGTGGGGCTTGGTGAGATATATATAGTAGTATACGTATTGTGTATAATTTTTTTACGAATAACAAGAATACTGCTGCTTACATTGCAGGTAAATTACGTTTCAAAATCTTCTGTGATTGTAGGACACAGGTGCTCGGCGCTACTCTTACTTGTTTGCAACTTTGCGCTCGCTAGGGCTGATTATTATGTAAGAGTTTACTTTAGAGAACTTAAGTTAGGTAATGCTATTGCTAGAGAGACTCTAGTCCTTCCTTTGTCCTCCTGTCAAATAGTGGTGGATTGATTGATACTAGGTTTAGTTAGTATTAGTTGATAATTTTTAGCGGTCTGCATGACGCATCCTCTGTCACTGAGTGCTGCTTACCCCAGTCCTTAGTAGAACCTTTTGTAGTTTGTTTAGTGAGTGGTAGGCTTAGCAGTGTCAGTCAGTAGCAGAACATCAGACGCAACCAACCAACAATTTGGTGTATGCACAAATTTATGCATGTGTCCTCCATCTCATCTATGCATTTTTGAGGGCTAAAAAAATGGAAATGCAGACTTAGTGAACAATTGGCCCGTCTGGAATAGGTGGGCTAGGTCAGGTGGTACTTAGGCTTAGTTAGTGTTCTGGATTCGAATCAATCAGAATGGAACACTGGATTAGTGTTCATAAATAAGTAGACGGTCCGTGAATCCCGCAAGCCAGTAGTCGATCGGATTAGATAGGTCAATTTTATTGCAATTATTGTTTCCTAAAACGTTTTTGAGCGTTTTTTAGATAATTTATTTGTTTCACAGCAATCATTAATGTTTGTCTCTTTCTTTATTATATCTTACATGATCACTGATCTGCAGCACCCAGGGGCAAGAAGATGGGGTCCGAGTCGGCGGGACAACCAGAGGACCGCTCCTCTACCGAGGGCCCTGCTGCTGGCCCCAGTAAGTCCTCCAGTGGTTAATATTAAAAATGATATTTCCCTAACTTTTACTGCACCTTATTTTTTCCGAACTATTAATTCTGGTTCCACTTCCTAATTCTATTTTTTACAAAAGCTTCTTTGATCTTGACTTGACTATCTGTTTCTAAATTCTGGTTATCCCTGCCTCTAAGTTCTAACTGCCTCTGCTGTGACTCTCTGTACTACTACTATTAGTCTGTCTGTAGCTAAGCTTGCCCAGTTTGCCACTCTTTATTTTACGGTTTTGAATAAAACTCAGATTGACCAATAGCTCTAGCCACTGAGTCCAGTCCTTTGGGTTGTCCTCTTCTAGTCTTCTTAATCTTGAGGCTTTGACAATTACCACCAACAAAATGCCCAACCAGATATTTGACTATTTTTGATAGGATATAGTACATACTACTACTGTTGTGGGGATTCTGCACAGCCACATACAGAACTATGCACAAGAAAATAGGATGTTGGTGATGGGAGGTTGGACCTTCCTCACACCTCAGTCAGAAGTGAACCCACAATCCCCTGACCGACTAGCTATAGTGTCTCATTAGGTCCCCGAACCCACACCCGAAGATACCCAGTGATTACACAACCCAGAACATAACACCCTTTCGCTCACTCACTCATGTAAGTCCACCACCACACCAAATACCACAGAGTCTATGTGTAAGTTCAAAAGGTTTATTTTCAACTAACAAGCTCTGTATGTTGTTCTATAAAATTCAGTGTACTACAGCCAGCTCCAACAGCAAAATGCATAAGATTAAAACAATAAACATTGTTACAAGTGCATGATAGAAGACAAAAGATCTGTGCGAATTCTGGGAGACCCCTCACCATAGAACGTAGAAGTACTGGTTACATGCATCATTCATAAGCTCTGCAAATCTCTGGTTCGTAGAAGGGAATCTTCTGCCTGTTATGAGAAAAATGGTGCGCGTTAGATAGTATAATGCAAGCATTTCTCAGTCATGCCAAAAAGTGTAACATGTTACTTATGGCTAAGCAATACGGACTAACCGAACTCCATAACAAAGTGGCTTGTTTTTCGACCTCTTGTACGCAACGCTCAGACAGTAGCTGTATGAGCTCATGTGGGCTCAAAAGGCGTCTTACTGCACAACAAGCTGCGAGGTAACATGCGCAAAAGACATGAAGCGAAAAATGGTTGCATGGCTCAGGCTAACTTTGCAAAGAGTAGAGTAGACTATAATAATGACCCTAGGGACCATAACACTACTAGTGTCTACTGACTCTACTCTAGTACCCGATTTGGACTAGTGATGTATGTTGTATATGTATGTATTAACTTTTTTTTCAATCTTGCTAGTGAAAACGAATAATTAGGGGGAGGTGTACAGGCATCTAAAAATGTGTCATGTTTTTTTCTAGGCGTACTACCGACCACCAGTGCCGGCGGGGCCAGCGGCGATGGCGATGCGGCCATTCCGGAGGAGGCAGGAGATGCAGCACCTGCAGGAGCTACAGGGGGTGAGCCAGCAGCAGTGGCGGGTGGTGGTAAGTTATATCCATTACTTATTGACATTGCACTAGCTGGAAGGGTGTTCACTTCACTCACTGTACTGTTGAGACTTATTAAGTATGAAGTTGTAGTGAACATTATACAATGGTTGAAGAAGACACCCTTTACTTAGCATTAGCAATAGCATTAGCAGCATGAGTTGAGTAACCAATGGCCTCTTCTATCTGACTCCAACTCAGCTGTGAAAGTTTTATGGAGAAGACTACAAGTCAGATCAGATGACCTTGATGGATGTGTTGAACAAAAAGGGAAAGAAGGGTGGAAGGAGGAAGGACGGGCGAGATGTAATATGACTGGCAGAGAAGGATACGTTGGAAGCATGCAATGGTGGCTGATAGGAATCAGATGCATGTGTTGTTGAAGGATGGGTGGAAGGTGAAAGAAGATGCCTGTCTGGGTGGGCGACACAGTATGGGTGGATACTGGGGATAGCAAGAATCATCAGCGGTGTTTGGGTGAAACTCAAAGCCAAGGCAAGCAAGGAAGGAGTGGACGCATGGGTGGTTGTTGGTGAAACAAACTAAGGTTTGTGGAGAGATTAAGAAGAATGATAGACATTTACTTAGAATGGATGGATGCCTGAATGTATTCATCATAGACAGCATAGGTGGAGACTGTCACGGGATGCAGAGTCTTAGTTTGAAGGGAATGTAAAAGAAACCGCGCCAGATTAGCAAAGCCGAGGGGAATACAAGTTGTATTTCAGAATACAGTTGACTCACAGTAGTTTGCAAGCACATCATATATATTGTGTATAGTTAGTTATCAAGCGCCTTCCTTCGACTCCGAGGACCACTCCCTACCTATGTTAATTTATTTTCGAATGTGTCAGCCAGCCTGCAAAGGGTGGCCTATCTGTTGGTTACACAGTCAATCAAAACAAAGTACCTTATGCAGTAGCGGTCGGTGGTGGGAGTGCTGCCGGGTGGTGATGTGGGGAGGGGGAGGGGCAGGGTGGGGGGTAGTAAACAATGGATTGCGGCCAAATACAGGTAACTAAACCTAAAAATAAATAAAGCAAATTTCATTGTGCGCACTACACCGCCAAATGCGATGCAGTGAGCGCAACGAAATTAGTTTTATTTATTTATATGTTTACTTACCTCTAATTGGCCATAATCCATAGTTTACTACCCCCCACCCTGCCCCTCCCCACGTCACCGCCCGGCAGCACTCCCACCACCGACCGCTACTGACCTTATGTCGTCGTCCCATCTATAAGCAATGATCATTGGATCAGATATATAATCTGCCTTTTTGTAGTAGCCAGGGCACTGTGAAAGTGAAATTGAGCAATTGCCCTTCATGTAACAGAGAGAGTATGGCCAGTGCCACACGTAATAGAAAAATACGAGCTTCCCCACCTGCAGACAGTAGTAAATAAAACTAACGTGAGTCTGCGTCATGACTCGTATGTTTGTCTTGGGTGCAAGCATAGCTGACTGAGCTGGCATGCCGGCTACAACCAGGTTATGTAATTTCGCTAAACTAGAGATAAGAAGAAGACTGGTGTACTGTGTACTGGAGTCCATAGTGCTAGTATAATGCCTGAAACTCCCACAAATGTTAGAGGCCGAGGAAGTGGGAGGATAGATTATTACCACAAATGTTATGTACTGTGCTTCTTGCTAGTGCTACTGTGCCACTATGTGTTGAATTAATTTTGTGTTACTGTTTTGCTAAGAGTATTGGTTACAACAATATTCTTTTTCTTTCTTGATATAGATCCTCCTTCCCAAGAAAAACCATCCCGGAAGGAGTTGGCAGCCAGGGCCCAGCGTCGGAAACTGGTGGCCATCTGCGAAGAGTACCGGCGGCTGGTGGCTCAGGCGATGGAGGAGGAGGAGGCGGCAGCAGCAGCAGCCTCCTCCGATGCCCCGGGCCCCAGCCAGGCCCCACCTCCAGTGGTACGGCGCCGCGGTCAGGCAGCCGCCCGCCGCCGCAATTCATTAACAGCCAGCACTGCTGCCCCCCCACCCTGGATGCCACTGCAGGGCATTTCGCCACCAGATGCTCCTCCGGATTTCACGCCAAGAGGAGCAACTAGAGGAGCGGGTCAAGATCCTGGTGGACAAACACCTGAAAGCCCGCCGAATATAAGAACTATAGGACCCCGTTGGATTGCCCCTTTTTTATTCCTTTTGTTGGTGGGTGGGAATTGGGCGTTGGGGTTTATGGACATTGTTTGGACTTTTTCGTTTTGGACATTGGTTGGGGTTAGGGAGAGGGGTGGGTCAGGTGTGGGATAGTTTATTTTTGTTAGGGTAATAAATTATATTTATACTTAAACATACGATGTTAATGTTTTGTGGGGCGTTACTGTTTTAAGAATTTACGTCACATGGTTTCCTTGCTGCTGCAGGGCCGCAGCCAGTGTTTGATTTAAATAATCTGCTGATTATGTAACACAAACAGATAGATGCGGTACCCCTCACTGAGTTATTTGTCCTACTAGTACTGTCAGTCTCTCCTCCTAGTCCATTATACCTCCCACCAAACTTATCTTACCTGTGATTGATGATGATTAAGTTCGGCACAGCGATCGCTGCATGGTTTCCCAAGAGAATGGAGAAGATGTCATGGTTGTGGTGGTAGTAGTAGACACTGGCAGTAGCATTTGCAAAAAAAATAAAAAAGAGACAGTCACTTGCCTGAGAGCGACTGTGGGAGGAGTAGTAGAATGAAGTAAAGTACAGTACAGAAGAAGACTGCCAAACAAACAATATTGCAACTGCTAAAGTAAAATAAAACATAATGGTGGCGGGGACAGCCTAGTACAAGAAGTTACAAACTGTAGTTGTGTTGAGTGAGTCACTTAACTTAACACAATCATAATTCGTAACCTTTACTGCTGTGTGGTAGGATGTTGATGATGAATCCAATCAATGCCGGCAATTAATTATGATGTATTAGGTCCCTTTGGAAAAAAATTGGCTTGCACATAGACTGAGCATGGGTGGGCAAGCAGAAGAAGATCCTCGCCCTGCCTTGAAATTGAATTAGTGTTGCTTTCACCACATCTGCCCCAGCAAGCGTGTGATCAATTGGTGTACATTTAATGTAGTCACATCACACCTCAATATAAATCACAGCCCGGGGGAAGAGGGTTAGTGTTTGATGAATGGATGGGAAGGGGGTTTGGGGAAAGGTTTGACAAAGAAAAACAGTACGCATGGACACAACAAAAGCAAAGCACAATCTTGGCAGACGACCATGATCTTATCCAATAAATCTATAAAGGGAGAAAAAGGAAATGCATGCATGATAATGAAGATAACTTGATGGTTAATGAGTAGTACTTACTAACTACTACTAGACAATTAGACAGTACAGGGCAGCAGTATATTCTATGCAATTTGCCTTGCCTGTATGCCCTCAGAGAGACCCAAATTACATGTTGTACCGGGCTTACTTTTAAAGATAGCAAAGAAAATTAAAAAATTGTTGTAGGGATCAATTAGCAAACAAACAACAACACAACACACAGTCGTAATGATTGAAGAGAAAAAAGGAATCAAATTAATTAAAAGACGAATGATGAATGATACTAAAGTTACTGTATTATCCTGGTCAAATTGTGGAGTTGAATCTCGTCATTCCTCTTGGTCCTATCTTCCATGGACGCTCCGCACATCAATCTTGGGTGCCATTGCCTGCCTGATGAGGATTGGTAATGTAAGTGTGAGTTGTTTCTCCCAGTATAGCACAGGGTAAAGGCCAGCCTGTAAGTGTAGATGGAAAAACAAAAGGGGTATTGAAAAATCAATTAATAAAAAAAAAGCATGAATTACGGTGGAGTCCAAGAAGAGAAGAGAGAACACTTTCAGACTGAGGCGGCTTGGATACATCGTGTCTATTCTGTTTACAGCATTAAGCTACAACAACAACAGGACAGAACAGGCCCACAGCACCAGCCCGTGACCCAACCTCCATTTACCTTAAATTTTGACAGAGCCAGACAAAAGGCATATACAGCAACCTAGCATTTTCAAAATTAAGTGACTAAATCAATGCGCCGCTGTCAGTCATATGACTACACTCGACTCCACCACTACATGGATATGTAGGTCTGCTGTGTTGTTGAATTGTTGTGTTTACCTTTTATGCCACTTCATGAAACGCAGTTATTCCATCAATCATCTCCGATCCAACTGACTGACTGCGTGCAAAGGTAGTATGGTCATCATCATGGTGTGGTACGTGTTGTCCAACTCCAACTCAGTCTGTAGTGACTAGTCTCCGATTAAGTCCATATTCCATATTAAAAAATTGCAACTGATATTGGCCTGCACCTGCAGTAGTAAGAGTACAATTTGGTTATTAAACAACAAGAAGGGAAACATTGACTGTCACTTGAGTCACTTTCACTTTGTAGATTAACTAGTAGAGTTCGACTTCATGCACAACATCAACACAACAAACAACAGCAATCGCTCAGAGTCAGCAAGCATCCAATGCATGCCATCATTACCTGTCTTGCTCTTCTCTTTGGCTGTCAGATCATCAGATGCCTAGTTCTGACAGGTGTGTGTTTTTTTTTAACGAGGCAGTGGCCTCGTTATTACTCCACATTCATTTTGAGTGTTGGTAGTCGCTGTTTCGGTTTGCGTCTTATTCATCTGTGGCACTTTGTCGCAGTTTAAGTTGGTTCACATGGTTAGCGCTGTGATGGGCCGCGGCCTGGGTAGCGGTCATTGCTGGTCAATAGAGTTTGCAGAAATGTCAGCAAGTTTCTTCGAAGAGTCTTGTCTTTCTCTGCCAAGTACCTTCTGTCCTGACAGTGATGAGCTTTGGATGCCTGCCAAGGCTGTAGCCTTCTGACAGTGATGGGTTTACTTTTGGATGCCTGCCCAAGTTCTGACAGTGAAGAGTTGTGGATGCCTGCAGTGCAGAGGCGATAGCCTTTGGCCAGTGATGAGTTTCGGCTCGGAAACAAAACGGAGGATAGCTATAGTCACGTTTCACTTCTTATGGAGGGACTGTTAGAGGCAACATTTCTTGTACTCCAATGTCTGGCTTGATGGAAATGTAATTGGAGTCAGGAAGATGGAGCAGGACTCTGAGGAGTGGACAGTTAAATGCACAGACGTGCAACTCCAATAGGGAAATAAAAAGAGAAGACGGTGGTGATGGATTTGTTGTGATTTGATTTGAACCAGCAAGACAGATACACAGACAAATAAAGGAAGGAAGAAAGTAACAATTTGAAAGCCTAGTTGTCAGGGAAGAGGAGCTCGTCCTCAAACTCTGGTGGTTCGGACAGAAGTAGGTCCTGTAACCCACTACTTACGTCATCGAAGTCGCTCTCCTCTTCCTGCTGTGATTCACGTATTTTGTAATCCGGTGGTATAAAGTGCTGATTCATTTTGATCATGGTTAACCTCTCCACGCTTTTGGGCGAGAGACTGGTCCTTTTCAAAGTTACAATGGCACCAGCAGCACTGAAAACACGCTCAGAAGAGACACTTGCGACAGGGGAAGCCAGATACTTTATCGCCAGCCTGCTGAGCACTGTCCATTGGCTTCTTTTCCCATACCAATACACCAATGGGTTTCGATCCATGAAGACCTCTGTTGGGTCATCCAGATAGGCCTGGACCGTCCGCTCAATGCTCAGGGGTGTTCCGATGTGCTCGGCCTGTTTTGCCTTTGCATCAGCACTGGACTTACCATACCCCTGCCGTAGAAACCAATCAGTTGCCGATTGTACTGTGGATGATCCTGTTCTTGCTGTTGTTGATGTTATTGGTAGTGTTGGTGTCGGTGACTGCTGGGAGGCAAACGCACTGCCCTCAGGCTCCGAAGTAGAACTTGACTCTGGATGCCCTGTAGTACTTGTTATGGCCTGGGGCGGGGGGCCTGTAATTACCAGACGTTCGTTTTCAAAGTCAATGGCTAGCTGAGCTATCGAAGTTTTGTACTTGGCAACATCCGCTTCTGAAAAAGGAATTACGGCCTTACTGTTCAGAAATACTTTGTACCGTGGATCCAAAATTGTGGCAGTAATGTAATGTGGATCTGACACAATTTTATTTTGAATCCTTGTATTTTGAGATAAGCGAACGGCTAAAGACTCCGCCAAATGATATGCGTCATGTTTGTCATCCACACCTGCGTACGTTTCAGACACCTCCTTCAGCTGTTGCTCTAGCATGTGCAACAATGGGCTAGCGTGGCCCATAGTACAGTCCTCCCTGCTGACTTCACGTGTGAAGATCTCAAAAGGAAGTAGCATCTCTGTCAGGCATTTAACGAGGTCCCATTGACCCATCTCAACGGTCATGCCTCTCACAGTAGGATCCCCTAATCTTTGCATGACATAAGCATTGAGTGGTATGTACTGCTCAAACAGACGATCAAGCATGTAATAAGTTGAGTTCCAACGTGTTGCCACCTCCTGGATGAGTGCTTTGACTGGCATTTTATGCTCACGTTGAATGACCCTCAGCTGCTTCCGGGCTTTAAAAGAATGGCTGAAATGTGTGCATATTCTTCTGCAGGTGGCCAGTAAGTTGCTGACTTTGTATTCATTTTTCAGAAAGTCTTGAACAACAATGTTAATGCAGTGTGCCAAACACGGGACCCTGAAAGAGCCACCATCGCCCATGGCCTTAACTACATTACTGCCATTGTCCGTGGCAACAAACCCAATCTTAAGCCCTCTTGGGCGCACCCACTCAAAGACCTTGCTGTTAAACTCTTCCAAAATGTTTGCAGCAGTATGAGATTTCTCCATGGCAAACATGGCTACAGGTGCATGTTTGCGAGTGGCATGAAAAATTTCAGCAGCGTCAACACCAGCAGATATCTGTTCTCTAACCCCCGCAAAAGAGATCCAGTGTGCAGTGATGCACATGTAATCAGTGGCTTGGCAACTGATCCACATGTCTGTTGTCAGGTGGATACTGTGAACAGCACTCTGCTTCAAGGCTTTTCCAAGCAATTCCAGCACGTCGTGATGTAGTGCTGGAACAGCAACTCTGGCAAAATAGTAGCGGCTGGGAACATGCCATTTTGGGCAGATGGCTGTCACAAATTCCCGAAAACCCACCCCTTCAACAAAAGAAAAAGGGAGAAGGTCCAGTGCTAACATTTTAGCCAGCTTCGCATTGTACAAACGTGCTATTGGGTGGTTGCGTTCATACTGCCCCTCCCCCCCAAACATGCTGATAATGGTAGGCTGCATGGTTTTCCTTTCTCTTAGGCTCAATAACGCACTTTTTTCATTGCGGTACTCCTTGCTGTCTCAGGCTGACTCTTACTCTTGTGCCACTGAGATGTTGCTGAAGATGTGGGCGACGATAACACTGCACTGCTGGGGACAGGGCTACTTTGTGTAGCACTACCAGAGAGAATGTCTCCCTGTCCTTCCTCTTCCACCGTGATCGGATCTTCTACTCGTTTATCCCCACCAACACCAATGGTTGCAGTTTTTATGCCGCGAAGGTGGTCCTCCCAGCTGATCAAGTGGTGTTTTTTCAGATGGGTTATTTGGCCTCCGGTACCATAGTTTGTACCAAGCTTACCCCGACTAACAGAGGTATTACAAATGGAGCATATAGCAATGTTCTCCTCCTTTTCGCTAACCGTAAAGAAGTCCCAAACTGGGGAGCTTAACTTTTGCCTCCTGCTGGAGGTGCCACTTCCAATGCCGGATGAACTGGAGGGTGTGTGTTGAATTTGACTCTGTGCTGTAACACTACCTACTTCTACTGAGGTGGTGGTTGTGCTTGATGTAGGTCGCTGCCGGGCCTTTGCTAATGCAAATATGGAAGCAGTAGGTCGTGTTGGTGTTACCTGTGGAGGTATGCGTGCTACATCCCTCGCAGCGATTTTGGATAGGGTAATAATGTTGGTCTCCATCTCCTCGGGGCCGGGAGTGATGTTCGTGATGACTGGCTCATCATCATCATCCTGCTGTTCTACATCGACCTCCATAAGTGTAAGGCTTTCTGGAACCTTCCTTTTCCCTAGCTTGGTCTTGGGACGTATCTCCCTCTCAGACTCAGTTTGTGGCTTCCAAGTGGCATCTAGATCATCAGAAGGGGGGCTTGGCGAAGAACTTGATGGACTAACCCTCCTTTTCCTTGCTGGAGATTTGGAAGACAATGGATCTTCTGAATGAGTGGCTTCTTCTTCTACCTCTGCATGAGGCTCAATTTCCTGAACTGCCCCTACTTCGGGAGGAACAACAACTACTATTGCGGGCGGTGGTTGCGGCTGTTGATGTTGTTGACCACTTATCTGCTGTGTTTCCTCCTGCGTTGATTGGGTACTACTTTGAGATAGCGATAAGTTTATCTCAGGCTAAGCATCACTGCTTTCCACCATTAGGCTGGCTACCTCTTCCACACTCATGTGCTTGGGCCTGGGTTGGTGGGTTGGGCCCACTGATGCGGAGGTGCTGCCCTCAGCTTGCCCCCCGGACACCGCTGCTGCAGGGGTAATTTTTTTTCCCCAAAAAAGGTATTGGGCGGCACACCAGACTTAAGTGTCACTTCCTTCTTCTGTTCCTTCTTCTCAATAGCAACTTTCTTGGTACTGGAGGACCTGGTACCTGCTTTTTTTGGGCCCATCTTCAGATGTCAGCAGCACTCAGTTGCACAAGTTGCAGAGATATCTGGTCAGGTCACACGTCACGTCGTGTACAGCAGCAGGATGTCTGTCTGGCAGTACATCGGGCAATGATGACACACCTCCTCCTCAGTCTTTTGTGCACCTAAAAGCAAAAAAGCCAGAAGATCATCAGTCAAACGATAGCACAAATCAAACTAATATAATATATAACTTAGTGTGTGGTTGTCTCAATTATTAAATTTTAGAAACTCAGTGAACAACAACAGTGTAGCCATTTATGAGACTGTGTCAACAAGGCCAAGGCTTTCCTGGTGTACTGTGTAGTGTGTACACTCAGGAAGAATAAGAATAGCAAAGAACAAAAACAAAAATGGAGTGGAGCCTGTTTGGCCTAAATTTGTGCATCACGTGGGATGGATGCAGCATCAGGGAGCTGCAGCTGGCAATGGGGATGGATTTGGAAGCAGTAAGACAAGAGGAACAATGGAAAGACACGCAGGCCTATGTGGCAAAAACAGCACACTACTAACTACCACCACAAAATGGCCCCCAGCCACATGGTCACTCACAGGCACAAGGCACGGCAAACAATGAACTCAAGCAGGCCTATATGGCCAGACAAAGGATGCCTGTTAAACAACACACACATCTTTAATGCAAAAACTAAAATCCACATGGCTAAAAACAGGTTGGAAAGTTGTACAACAACCACAACAACAACACATACACATGCAAAAAAGGCATTTATTTAACACACCCAAAAAGTGAAATAGACCCCCAAAAAAACCCACATTTTGCAATTCAATCCAATGCCATCCATGCCCTAAATGATGTTAAAATTCAACAGACAACACAGAAACAGTTTTTATGCACCCATGATGACTACCTCTGGGCCTACTGGCAGACTAGGCCGCAAGCTTGGAGGCCTATGGCAAAAGCACAGTGGCTGGTCCCACAAAATGTCCGCCACCACATGGCCAGGCCACCCACAACAACAAGAAAAGGAAGACAAGACAGACAATGCAGGCCTATGGCAAAAGCACAATGCCTGGCTTCACAAAATGGCCGCCACCCACATGGCCAGGCCACCCACAATAACAAGAAAGTGAAGACAAAGGACAGGACCAGGAAGTTGGAGACTCTGGGGAACTTCCTTCCTCTTTAAAAATATTGTAAAAAAAATAAAAATTACTCCTTGCTCACAAAACTACATCTAAATGACAACCTGAGGAGTTTTTTGAGCAAAATGAACAAAATCATCATTTATGAGAAGGTTTTATGCTGCTCGAGAGATATTCTTCGCCACATTGTAAATTCTGCGTGTTCGGCATCGCGATTGTCACAAAAAGTCATTATTGCGCATGCAAAAACGCATATTGAGCGCGCAAAGAAGAAAAAAATTGTAAGTCCGCGTTGTCGCGCAGTGCGGAGTTGCTAAAAGTCCGCGAGCTGAACGCCCAGGGTTACCTACTGGCCAAAAAGGCCTATTTATTAACACACACTAAAAAACTGAAATACCACCCCAAAAACCACAATTTGCAATTCAATCCAATGCCATCCATGCCCTAAATGATGTTAAAATTCAACAGACAACACAGAAACAGTTTTTATGCACCCATGATGACTACCTTTGGGCCTTCTGGCAGACAAGGCCACAAGCTTAAGCCTATGGCAAAAGCAAGCACACTGCCTTGCTCCACAAAATGGCCGCCACCCACATGGCCAGGCCACCCACAAATAATAACAAGAAAGTGAAGACAGACAATCAATGCAGGCCTATGGCAAAAGCACACTGCCTGGATGGCTCCACAAAATGGCCGCTAGCCACCCACAACAAAAAGAATTGGAAGACAGACAATACAAGCCTATGGCAAAAACGACTGCCTGCCTTCACAAAATGGCCGCCACCCACATGGCCAGGCCACAACAACAACAAGCATAAGCCAAAGGGAACAAAGAAAAGACATGCAGGCCTATATGGAAAAAACAGCACACTACTAAACTACCACCACAAAATGGCCCCAAGCCACATGGTCACTCACAGTCACAACAGGCCATGGAAAACAATGAACTCAAGCAGGCCTATAATATGACCAGACAAAGGAGGCCTGCTAAACAACACAGCTTTAATACAAAAATGCAAAAACGAAAATCCACAGGGCTACGAAAGGTTGGAAAGTTACACAACAAGCACACACACACATCCAACAAAGGTATTTATTTATTAACACACACCCAAAAAGTGAAATACACCCCAAAAACCACATTTAGCAATTCAATCCAATGCCATCCATGCCCTACATGATGTTTAAATTCAACAGACACCACAGAAACATGCACCCATGGGTAACTCTGGGCCTACTGGCTGAAATTCCAATCAAAGAAAAACAACTAGGCCCCTACTGAAACTACAGGTCACCCAGGCCACAACAATAAATTTTAAAAACGATGAAAATCCCCAAAAAATGTAGGTACAAACAAGCCCCAATCAAACAAACAAGTACACCAATTCTCCAACTTACTTGTAAAATCTCAAATCCAAAAGTCCTCAAATCCGATCCAATGATATGATGCTGCAGACAGACACAAAAAGTGATCCTTCCAGCTCCAAATCCAAATGAAAGTGAACAGCACATGGACAAAGCACTGGGAGGAGCCTGCTGGACAGGAACAGGAAGTTTGAGACTCAGGGGCACTTCCTTCCTCTTGAAAAAAAAAGTAAAAAAAGAAAAAGGACTCCTTGCACAAAAAACTACAGCCAAATCACAATCTGAGGAGTTTTTTGGAGCAAAATAATCATTTTCGAGAAGGTTTTATAATGCTCGAGAGATATGCTTCGCCAGATTGTAGTTTCTTCGTGTTCGGGATCGCGATCTTACCAACACTACCGCCGGAAGTCAGATCGCGCGTCCGAATGACGTGTTCGCGTTCGCACACTCTCGCAGGATCGTGCGGGCGGATTCAAAATCTTGTGGCGCCCGCGAACGGAGAGGAAATCGCGTCGGCAAATCACGGTAGGTCGTTACCGCGTGCGCGAGAACGCATATTGAGCGCGCGAAGAAGAAAAACAGCTACGCTACGCCGCAAATTGCGTAGTGCTCAGTAACTACGCGCTCTACGCGAATCGCGAAGTTACCGAAACTCCGCAAACTCCGCGAGCGTAGCGTAGTTCACCGCCCAGGGTTATTCAGATCCCAGCCAGAAATTATCCATAGCTTCACCTCCTCCAAGTACTACGCCCCTAGCCCAGCACTGCCCAGTACAGCTGAGCTGTTAACCCAGCAGTGCCTGGTATAGAAGTGCCCTTGGCCCAACAGAAGCCAGTACTGCGCCGCCAGCTCAGTAGATGTCAGTACAGCAGTGACAAGCAGAGCAGTGCTCCGAGCCCAGGAGTGCTTGGTATAGCAGTGTCTATCTCATTAAGCTCCAGTACAGCACTGCCCATGCAGAATGCTTCGATAGGTCCATGTCCTGAATTCCCTGTGGTGTTTGGAGGACTCCATAGCAAGTCACCTGACTAAGCAGAGGTGCTTGGCCAAAAAGCTGAAATTCTGGTTTCTAGCTGCGCTTTCTTCCTTTTGACACCGCAGGAACGGGTTGGGCGCTCTTCTTCCCCACTGATTGGACAGTCTGTCTCCAGGGCAACATCACCCACTTCTGCCCTCAGAGCTTGCTGGCAGTTCCATTCATGTTGAAGACTTTATTCCACCAGGTCACCCAGTCCTATGTATTCAACACTACAGTGCATCCTAGAATTGCAATCTTGTTCAGTTGCATTGGCCTAAACTTTCTTGACAAAATGATCTGCAATCAGGATACAAGTTGGAGGTGGGCGCAGTTGTACAAAGTCCCCTCATACACGCTATTTTTAGAGAGGACACTTTTTTCCCGTTACCTGGCACAAAATGAGCTGCAAATGTGTAGTGCTTTGCCTTTGAATAAGAAACAGCAGAAGAGAACAGCAAGTCTGACTGTTAAAAACGACATACAACACATCTTGTTTATTCTCGAAATACTGTTTAAAGATTTAATACTAACAGGCATATTTACAAGCCCCTATTGCCACAGGAACATCACTTTTTCTGTGGCTTAACGTGGCTTAACGCCGCCTTGTGAATAAGGCACCCTTTCATGCTATACTTAGCGTGAAAGGGGTGGGCAATGGGTGTTGCGGTGGGAGTTCTGCCACAACACCCATTGATTTACAAGGGTGGCATATATATGGGGCAGCGCCAAAATTCAGGCCAGGGTAAACCTGGTCTTAAACAGGCGAAATGAGGAGAAATGCTTTAATTCTCCTTGTTTTTGCTGTTTGTATGTGTGCATTTTGCTGTTTCTATGTGTGCTGCATTGTGCAGCACACATAGAAACAGCAAAACGCCATGCATGATTGTTTATGCGCAGGAAGGTGTCTCTTCCTGCAGATAAGCAAAAATTAAAAAAATGACCAGTTGCAACTTCTAGGTGTGCTGCACAAGCAGAACATGTAGAAGTTACAAATCGCCATTTATGATTGTTTATGTGCAGGAAGAGACACCTTCCAATCATTCCCACAACGCAGGCACCCTTGCAAAATTATGCAAGGGTGCCTGCGTTTGCGCTAGGCAGCTAAATTTAGTGCCAGCGCAGGGAGAAAAGCAGGGCTGCACCATATTGTTGTAAATACGGTGCAGTCCTGCATTCCTAAAGTGACGGAGCGTGGCGTTAGCCTTCTTGGCTTAACACCACGCTCCGCCACCTTCAGTTGTAAATTTGCCCCTAAGTTCTTTACGTCTTTCCGCCATTTTTTAGCTCAATTTCACATTGAAATGTGGAAAGCTTACGTGATTTATAAAAAGTAATAAAAATGAAACGTTCTTTTCACTGTTGTGTGGGAACATGCTAAATGGGCATTTTTGTAAAATAAGTAGGTTGTGTTTAATCTGTCAAAATCAACATTAATGCTTGCAATGAACCAAACACTGTCACTAACTGAGCCTTTGATCAAACCTTGCTCACAATCGTCTAGACTTAAGACTCACATGGCAGTGTCTAATGATCTAGCAGGGGACCTGCTTTAAATCACTTTTTTATGTGCTAATTTCACTTTGCCCTTCCCTTACTAAAATCACGACCACACTTCTGAGAAAGGCCAATACTCAACCTTAGTGCATCCGCAGTTGAGTCCTTACGTTAAATTTGTGCACAGCGGAAAATTTCTCTCCTCATTTTCACTTATGGTGATGGTTCTACTTTTTAATAGAATTAAGAATTAAGATTTTTTTCTATTTTTTCTATTTCGTTTATTCTCTCTTATTGATTCAGCCTTGAGGAAGCCCCAGGCTCAATAGCCCCATGGGGTGAAACACATGTTGGCTGTTCCAGGATATGCATATGGCTGGGTTCAAACTGGAATGGCATGGGGAGCAAAAAAACGATGGATTTAGGCCCAGGTCTCTGTACTGGGGTGAATGTACGACATTGTTCTGCATTCTGTCCATCAATTGTTCTTTTTGTCTCTGTGCCAGATAGGCACCTAATAGCCCTGTGTCTTCTTGTAACCTTGAGTCGTCAATGGCCTTTAAAGGATCAGATCAAGTGCATTACTTGTGAAAGTGGCTTTGCCCATGCAACGCCCCATTTTTTAAAGACATTGCATCCATGGAGAACTAGTGGGTCATTATTGGTAGAGCAATAATCAGGCAAATAATTGTTAATGTCATTGCCACTTTACCACCTCTCTAAAGAAATAGGTCATTAGCCTTCGAAAATATCAAATGAAGCTGCATGTTTGTCACTGTAGCTAAACTGGCACCATACACCGCCGGTACAGTCAAAACTTAATTTTTACCTGCAGCTAGTCAGTTATATATTTGTTTGGAAGTTTTGTATATTCCAAAAATTGCATTTTGGCCTCATCATTGTGCGAGGTAGCACGCAACATACAAATGGAGGAAGAAGTCCACGACTGTATCAAGTTGAGATCTAGCCAGATTGGAAGTGTGATTTCTCGGTGACACTCCTCAGTCTTACTGGTTTGATGGTCCCTCAGTCGAAGGACAGATTTAACAGCTTAGATTTCATCATTCTCCTGAAGCAAAACCTTTTTTGTTTCAAAACATGAATTAGGTGCAGGGGAAGGTTTTCCAATGGCCTACAAGTGTTAAGTCTGCGAACGTTGCCTAGACCAAAGCAGGTGACATTTTCAAATGCTATTGAGATGAAGTATATGCACTTGCATGCCGCCCCATTGGCTTATTTCCAGCTGCAGGGTCGTCCCCCATTGAAGTGCTGGAATCGTGAATGAATTAATGTCGAACGAGAAATGGCGTGGAGCAGGAGAGTAGTGGTAGGGATTGGATTTTGTGGAAGGGCTCCAGGTTAGGGGAAGCTGTGGGAGATGGGAGAAAAGGACTCAGTAAATGGGGCTTCAGCAAGGAGGATGGAGGTAGGGGGCTGATGGAGCTGGGCACAGTACAGTACAAGGAGTGTAGGATTGGGCAGGAGACATGCTAAGGGAGTGGGCTGAGATCAGTGACTGCTTTTGAGATGCAGCAGACTACCCGGCAACACTTGTGGCAAGATGGAATGGTTCCCTGCTGCTGTGAAGGATGACTGACCTTCACAAGTTTCACACTTTGTAAAGCTTAAAATTGTTTAAAAAATATTTTGAGATCTCAGCTTCATTCACCTTGTTAGAAATGGGAGTCTCTAGTTGGCAGAGGTAGGTACCTTTGTCCAAATAGGGACCCTTGCCTCTAGTCAGGGTAAGGGGGATACATACTTTAGATAACTCCTGCTCACCCCCTTGGTAGCTTGGCACAAGCAGACAGGCTTATCCCAAAGGCAATGTGTAAAGTATTTGTACTCAAAACACACAGTAATACAGTGATAACACCACAAAAGGACACCACACCAGTTTAGAAAAATAAAGCATCTTTATCTAAACTCAACAAGACCAAAACGACAAAAATCCAACATCCAAGTATTACTAAAATGACTTTAAAAAGATTTTAAGCAATTGGGTCCATAGACAACTACGTATGCGTGATTTCTCTCAAAGTACCTGTAGTTGCGACAAAATTCACAAGGCCAAACAGCCACAGTGATGGGAGGCGTCGAAAAACAAAGAGATGCGTAGTTTCCTGAGACCTTGGGGATGCGATGCAACAGTTCTGCTGCACGCAGGAGAGCAGTGTGCTGGGTCCGGTCTGTAGGGGGAAAGCGATGCGTCGATTCTGAGGTGACTCTGATCCACAGGTGATGCGTCGGGAAAACTTGCCGCACAGGTACGATGCATGGAAATCCGGGATGCGTCGGCGAGTGATGCTGCGGCGTCGAGCGGCGCTGCGTCGGTTTCTTCAGCCGCGACCCCTCGATGCTTCGATTTTTGCAGCGGTGACAGGCGCTGCATTGGTTTCGGCAGCGGAGCTGTGATGCTTGAAGATTCTTCTCACACCGTGGTGCTGCGTTGGAAAAACTGCTGCAAGGAGAGCGATGCGTCGATTTTCTTGTAGTTGAGCTCCTTTTCCAGCTCCCAACAGCAGAAACAACCTTCAGAGGCCCAAGACAGTCACAGGCGCCTCCTGGCAGGTCAGGACTCCCAGCAAAGAAGTTCAGGGGTGCTGGGGGTAAAGTCTTTGTGTCCCTGAGACTTCAAAACAGGAGGCAAGCTCTACCCAAGCCCTTGAAGATCTTCTTCAAGCAGGGGACACAGCACACAACAAAGTCCTTCTCCTTTCCTTGGCAGAAACAGCTACTGCAGGCCAACCCCAGACACACAGCAAAGGGGCAGTACTTCTTCTCAGTTTCTCCAGCTCTTCTCCTTGGCAAAGGTTCCTCTTGATTCCAGAAATAGTCTAATGTTCAGGGGTTTTAGGTCTAAAACTTATACCCCAAAATGTCTTTGTTCTCTTTGTGCAAGGGTCTCTGAGCCCAGTACAAACCAGTTCTGTCCTCTCTTGTGCAGCTGCCCGGCAGGAAGTGGAGACAGCATTGTGTAAGGCAGACAGGCCCTATTCGGGTGCAAGCGAAATCTCCTCCCACCACTCTAAAAGCAGACTGGGCCTATTCAGGTGCTAGTGAGAACTCTCCCCCTACTCTGAATGCAATGCAGCCCAGGTCTATTCAGTCCAGCCCTGATTCATTCAGGAAAGGCAGGACACACATCACCCCCCGTGGCTGTCTGAGAGAATGCACCTCCCCAGCCCCTGTCACTCCAAAACCAGACAGTCAATACACAAACAGGCAGAGGCACACAGAATGGTTAAACAATAAAATGTCTACTTTCTAAAAGTGACATTTTCAAACACACAATTTAAAAACCATCTGTACTAAAAGATGTGTTATTAAATTCTGAGTTCAGAGAGCCTAAACTTTATTTCTCTATCTTGTTCAAATGGGAAGTTATATTTATAAGATGTTATAAAGAAACTCCCATTCTATTCTGGGCAGACACCTAACGTGCTGGTTTGCAGCCTCACTCAGAACTCACGCGGCGATCAGTCTAGAGCCACTCCGCCATAAGTGGGAGCGGGACCTGGGTCGTCAGTTCACCGACAAGGAGTGGGGCCAAGTGCTTGAGAGCCCGACACGTATCCCCAGGAACATTCGTTTTCGGCAGATACAGCTATACATAGTTCATAGGGCATACCTCACGCCTGCGAAAATTAACCAATTTTTTAATCGCGAAGATGCTGCATGCCCGAGGTGTGCTGCGACTGGGGCTGACTTGATACACATGTTCTGGGGCTGCCCCAGGGTGGGTGCATACTGGGGTGAAGTGGCTGAACTGCTGAATGCTTGCACTGGTCGGGAGCTGCCTTTCGATTGGCCCACCTACTTATTGCATAAGTTCCGCAGGACGCCCAACACGAAAGTCACGTCCAAATTTTTAGACCTGGGAATGATAGTGGCCAAGCGGCAGATCAATAAAAGGTGGAAAGCGCCAGACTCCCCCCACATACAGGCCTGGCGGAATTCCATGCTCGAGTGGGCCAAGGCGGAAAGCCTCACCATCAAACGCGAAGAAACCCTAGGTCTGCGCAAGATCCCCATCGCTGCATACTGGGACGCCCTCTATTCTGAATTACAATGACACACATACGCGCCGCCCGGGGACCCCTCTGATGCTCCGGCCATAAACAACTAACATACATCCAAGCTGCGCTAGCGTATACGCCATGTCATTCTCTTACTGGCAGATACATGCTGAATGTACCGCTACACAAACGCACACTCTAGTAATGGGGAGGTAGCTAGCAGCTACTAATTGTATGAGCAATATGTACCGCTGTACATGGAATCGGGGGCTTGGGGGTTGAATACCTGGTTGCACACGTTTCGTATCTCTGTTCCTTTTCCCCCCCTCTTTTTCGCCGTTAATGTATGCAAAGTTCTAATTTTCTCTTAGCTCTCCTCTGAATCTATTATTGTCGCTTCACCGTGTCTGAGTGCAAGTGCACCCACTGGACCTGTAAGTCTGCACCTGTAAGAGCGTGCAGAGGCAGGCATGTAACAACATCTATATCTCAGAGGACGCTTAAATATGGAATCTATGGTGTAACTGACATCTCCTTTGTCCCCCCTCCCCTTCTCACTCCCCTTTCTTACCTGCCTGTTGGAGATGAATTGTACATGCACTCACTAGACCTGTTTTTCATAATTTTCCTGCACTGTCTTGAGAATGTACCAGGAATGCACAAATGAACATGTACTGTACCCTATGTAACGCCTGGAATGCCCAGCAGGGCCCACATGTCTGTGTTATGTTGCACTAAATTACAAAATCAATAAAACAGATTCACCAAAAAAAAAAGAAACTCCCATTCTATTCTATGGGGAAAGATAGACTTTCAATAGTGAAAAATGAAATTGGCAGTATTTCACAATCAGCACATGTCACACACACCAGTACATGTCCTACCTTTCACATACACTGCACCCTGCCCAGGGGGGGTACCCTGGGCCTACCAAAGGGGTGCCTTACATGTAAGAAAAGGGAAGGTTAGGGCCTGGTAAGTGGGTGCACTTGCCAAGTCGACTCGGTAGTTAGCAACTGCGCACAGACACTACGGTGGCAAGTCTGAGTTACCTTTTCAGAGCTACTCATGTGGGTGGCACAATCAGTGCTGCACGCCCACTAGTAGCATTTGATTTACAGGCCCTGGCACACTTCAGTGCACTTTACTAGGGACTGACCAGTAAATCAAATATGCCAATCAGGGAGAACCAATTGTAACAACAATTTACACAGAGAGCATATGCACTTTAGCACTGATTAGCAGTGGTAAAGTGCCCAGAGTCCTATAGCCAACAACCACAGGTCAGGAAAAAATAGGAGGAAGAAGCAGAGGTTTGGGGATAACCCTGCAAAAAGGGCCAAGTCCAACACAACCCCCTTCCAGGCTAAAGCCACGGTAGACCAATCCATAACTCAATGGGCTTCCCTGCTTGGGGAGATAGAACATGGAACCTGGCCCGCAACAGCAGGGGTCTATTCCCGTTTTACGCCTTCCTGAACCTAGTTGGGTCCCTCTATCCATACTCTCAGGGCCCACTAAGCTGACCCATGCGGAACCCTTCTCCTCACCTGTGGACCCCATCTGTGCAGCGCCTAAACTTACTTTGCTCACAGATGTGTCCCAACAGGCAGACAATACCCTCATAGCCAACATAGTGGTGTGGCCCAGTCCACCCCCGGGGTGTGACTCCTGGCCCGCTCCCAGGGGCAAATCTGTCCACCAGGACAGCAAGCCACAGTGGCCACTGACAACTGTCAGTGATGAGAGCCAGGCCTCATGCCTTTCAGGCCTCTCTAACCTCTGTGGCATCAGAGAGTGGAGCACGGTAGCCCCAGGTGCCTGGCACTCTTTCTCCAATCTCCCTCCTGCCAAGTCAGGTATGGCATCCTGACACTGGCCCACCTGCCCAGGGTCAATACCCTGTGACTGGACAGGAGACAGGGGTGGGCTCTCCCACACCCGGTCCTCCTCCCTGGGGCTCTGCACCCTCCCACTTGGAGCGGTACCCCCAGACTCCAGAATTGTCAGAGCACCTGTGGCAGGTGTTCTGCACAATTCTCCTACCAGTTCAGGGGTGCTATCCTGCAACTGGTCAACCAGCACAGGGTCTGTACCCTGAGGTTGGACACAAGACTGGAGCGGGCTCTCCCACATCCGATCCTCCTCCCTGCTTCTCTGCACCCTCCCATCTGGAGCGGCAGCCGCAGAAGACAAACTGGTAGGGGCACTGTTAGCAGTTGCCACTTCTTCCACTTAAGGGAGACACCCTGAACCTGGCCCTCCAGCCCAGGGTCTGTGCCCTTAGGCTGGACCTGTGCCTGGCAACCCAGGACTTCCAGGGGAGTATACCAACCCCCCTCAAGGGAAACACACTCCTCATGAGTTGTGCACGAGTCTGCCTGGTGCAGGTCTCCAGCCTCCTGTCCACCTGACAGAGCATGAAGACCCCAAGGCCAGAAGTGGCCTCACCAGGGTCAGTCCTGGGGTGCTCTGACCTCAGAGCTGGCAACCCCTGACCCACTGGTCCTTCCACTGGGGACTGCGTCCCCTCCTCACCCTTTTCTCTGGACTCATGCACCCACCCCACGGGAGCGGTGCTGCCAGACAATAGAACCGGTGGGATGCTTGTTACAGCAGTCCCCCCCAGTTCACTTGACACTTTGGGATCCCCCTCAGGGGATAGCCTCCTGGTACAGACTAGGCCCCCCTTCCAGTGTTCACTCATGGAACCAACCAGGCCCTGGGACTGGGTTTCAGACACCTTGGGACACAGCCCACTCCCACTCCTTCTCTTCAGAGACAGGGCATGGGACCTTACACCCCTCCCACTACACTGGGACCTATCTGGGCTACCACAAACCTCCCCTACCTCACTTTGGTGGGGAACACCTGAGCCACCCCCTTCAGGATAACTCCCAAAAGCTTCTTCAGACCCTCTTGAAACCACCAAAAAGTCTGCCTCTAGTACAAGCTCCCTGGGGTCAGAGAACTCACACTCCACCAGCTGTTGGCATAGCTCTGGACAACAGGGACTTAAAATATGCTCTCCAACAATTGAATCACACAGACCCACACAAGTGTTGACCAAGCTAATCTTTGCCTCACCATCAAGTGCCTCACACAAGTACCTCACATCACCACCCTGAGACTGGCAAGACAGTGTCTGTCTGTCTCTGTCACTCAACCCACACTCTTCTGGGCGGTCTCCATACTAACATACCAAGGCTTTTACCATGGGGGAACCCCTCTCCCTGCATCTCTCATCTAGAGTCAGTAGAGTGTTCCTCATCCTACTAGGAATATGAACCCCTGTGCCAGTTCCCAAATCCACCTCAGGGACACTGCTCACCACTGGAGCTACCCCATAAACCTTAACCCCTTGGTGTATGTCAACCCCCTCCTTCAAGTCAGCAGTCACATCTCTGGGTGTGTGTACTTCTCCCTCAGCACTAGACACTATATTTTTGCTGCCACCATCTGAGCTGGACTCCACCTCCATCCCAGCCAAGCTCACTTCATGAGCTGCACACTTTTGATTTTCAGCTAAGGCTCTCATGGCCTCGAGCCTTTTGAGCTCCTCATCAAGCTCTCTCATTCTCAGCACATGTGTCAAGGTCAATTTCTTCCCCTCCAAGGCGTAAGCGTTCTTATTCTCCTCTGCCTTTGCCCGGAGCCTCATGACATCCAACTCATGATCTCTGGCCCTTTGCCTTTCCTCCAAATCCTCTGCAGAACAATTCCTGGAAGAATGATTGCTGCCAGCCCTAGAGGCTGCTCTCCCAACAGGCAAATCCTGGGATCTGAAACGACCTTCTGGCACACCCCCATCCACATCATCTGTCTCCCCAACTTCTTTGTCCTCCCACCAGGCCCCTAAGGCCTTCTGTAGCTCCTCTTTACTAGAGTTGCTCCTCATGGGACATCCAAAGCTCTTGCAGAACTGCTTGAATTGCTCTACTTTGTAACTGCTTAACATTTCAAAGTCAAACTCCAATTCTGCAGCTTCACTTGCTGATTTACCATTTAGAGACATGATGCGTGGATAACTCAAGGGTCAGTTCAAAAATAGAACCCCAAGAAATCACAGTATGTGGTTGCGTAGTGGTCCGCACTAGTCCAGTGATGTACACCAATCACTGTGAGTCAAGTACAAATACAAGTTCAAATCCTCACCTCTGCCCACCAATGTTAGAAATGGGGGTCTCTAGTTGGCAGAGGTAGGTACCTTTGTCCAAATAGGGACCCTTGCTTCTAGTCAGGGTAAGGGAGATACACACTTTAGATAACCCTTGCTCACCCCCTTGGTAGCTTTGCACAAGCAGACAGGCTTATCCCAAAGGCAATGTGTAAAGTATTTGTACTCAAAACACACAGTAATACAGTGATAACACCACAAAAGACACCACACCAGCTTAGAAAAATAAAGTATCTTTATCTAAACCCAACAAGACCAAAACAACAAAAATCCAGCATACAAGTATTACTAAAATGACTTAAAAAAGGTTTTAAGCAACTGGGTCCATAGAAAACTATGGATGCGTGATTTCTCTCAAAGTACCTGTAGTTACGACAAAATGCTATCCATAAGACAGAAGGATAAGTTCTTGATACAATGTCCGAGTAATGTGACATCACACCACCATCCAAAGAACATTATGTGTTCAGGATGTGCATTAAGCCACCTAAATAGTCGAGTACCGACAGATTCACAAGTCCACACAAGTTATTGAGAGGGGAAAAGAAACATAATAGCAATACACTGTAGTATGGATTGTGGGTCCATTGTTGACATCTGCTAAGTTGGCATGAGCTTCGCTGCCATGAGGCTGCTTTTGCGCACGACACTGCATGCATAGATTTCGCAAGTCTCTGTTTGTGCCCTTTTCACATGAGAACTGTCTGCTTTTCGCGTTCTCTGCCGTGCTCTGAGGTTTAGTCTGCACACAATGTACAAGGTTGATCAACAATGCCCCTTGTTATTCTGTTCTGGTCAGTCCCTCGCACCTAGACATAACATGACACACAGCTGCACTACTGAAAATCGTATGCTTTAATATTGCAAGCTAAACATGTTGTGCACGCACTTGGAAAGACTCCTTTCCGGAGAGAAGAGCTGTGCTTGTCCTGAGATGTAAACCTTTCTTCTAGACCTTGAGGTATGGGGTCTGCTGACAAAGCCCAGAGGTCTTCTTTTTTATAATAAACTATTTCTTACCACGGGGAGGGTGGTTAGGTATTGTAGCCCTTTTCCACTGTCTTTATAAAATGATATCCCCGTTTGTATTCTATGGAATTGTGACAATGCTGACTATATTGTGTTTATGCATTTTGCTGCTAGTAATGGCACATGTACTGTACCATAGAGCGCGTTAGTTAAAATAAACATTTTAAACTATACCGTGACTCTGATTACTCGCATTGTGGACAAGTATGAGTGAGTGAGCGAAAGAGTTGTCTGGCTCCCGTGATTCCTGAAAGAGTCGGGAGTGTCCTGTTCTGGGTTGTCTAATCATTGGTAGCTTCGCTGTCAGTCGGAGAACAAATGAGACACTATAGCTAGTCGGTTTGGGTTTTGGGTACTAATGTGGTAGGTTGGTACACCCCTATTCACTGAGGTCCTGTTTTCCTGCGCGTAGTTCTGTATATGTGCAGAATCCTTGCAACATGGCGCCGCCAACGTTTGGTCTGGTTCTTATCTGCGAGACTCTTGAGTGGTGCTTGTGCTTGTCCACAATACCCTCACTTTTGCCTCCGGAGACAGCTGTGACGGTGTAACCTCCTATATTGATGTTTTTATAGGTTCTTTCAAGCTTGAAGTTTAAATATAAGGTTTCTCTTCTTAGCCCATTGTTGTGCTGCCGCTTATTGAGTTGTTCTTCTTTGCTTTTCGAGATGGCGGTTAACATCCCGCCACCTAGTCGCGCACCGCTCAGGGCTCATTTGACTCTACATGGAGTCCCTGATGCGGGTGTTGCGCTGATTTTTGTAGTAGAAGCGGATCCAGCATACCGCTTCGAAGTGTTTTACTCTTGGGTCACCTTTCCGGTGGTAGACGGAGTTTCATGGATACACTGCCACGGCTGTTCCTAATGAGTATCAGCCCTATTGGGATCTAGAGGTTCCGCTCACAGCTTGGCAACACCGAATTTGGTTTAATGGCTCCCTTACTCACCCACTCACGCCGGTCCGTTTAGGTCCTTTGTCAATAGATGGGGCCACATGGCCCGTTTTGGCTGGGTATACCCCTCACCCGCGTGGGCTTACAACAGCTACGCTGGCAGAACTTCGCGTGTTACATACTTCTTTAATACGCGTGCATAGAGCTGTTAATCAGTTCATGTCGCGCAACTACCAGGTGGGACCGCCTGGCGTTGCTGCGCAGCCTGCTGGACCTTCTGGTATAACCATCAGTCCTGTCATGGTTAATTCCGTAATGGGCAAGCGCCCACAAAATAATTATGATTTACCTTATTGGCTTGCTGAGAAATTTGGACAGCTTGAAGCTGTTTTTCTCAAAACAAATCCTGTGGAGAAACACAGGATATTGACAATAAGTTTGCCTAAAGACTTGCTTCCTGAGGTGGCTGATTGTAACACCTGGGGCATGGTGTTTGCAGCCGTATATTCAAAGTGTTTCAGCACTCCCTCTATGACTGTTCTCCCCTCCGTGATTAAACGTGTTGAAGATGAACACGGTGCTGAAGCGGCTGTAGAGCTGGGGATGAGACTGGTGGGGGTGTTCGACGTGGTAGCTGATCTGATCCTTGCCAATGTCAAGGGCGATGCAGTAAGCTTTCAAGTCGCTAACGGCTTGGAGGCTGTGCCTGATGCAGACAAACCATGTGAATTACCGAAGATTATTGCAAAGGCTTATAAAACAATAGGCCGCAATAGTTTGGGGGTTAAGCCTTTTACTCAAACGCAAACACAATCTCAAACACAACAGAAAGCTCAGTCTGATAAAGACGGGCGTCCAGTCTTTCCTAAAAAGAACTGGAAAAATAAAAAACAGGGGCAGCAACAACAGAAGCAGGGTTCGCGTGCTGGTTCACCGACACCTGACACTTCTGAGCGTACTTATGACTTGCGCGACCGCGCGAAAATTAAGACTCCTGATAGATTTCAAGTCCCTGATCAGCGCTCTCCTCGTTCTTCACAGGACACATCTGGCTCTCATGTCGGTGGTGGGGATCGCCAGGATCATGGCAAGAGTCATCCTGCACCACAGGGACATGATCAGCCTCGTCAGTTTGACGTCAAGGGGAAACAAGAGGAGCAACCACGCTTCTGTGCCCTGTTTCAAAAGAAAAAGGTTGCCGCTTTGAGAGCGAGATATGCCTCAGATGGTGAGAACCCGACTGCTGGATTGGACTTGGGCGGTGACCCTGCTCGACAGCGCAGCGGAAGTTACCATAGTGCGGGAGGCACTGCGTCCTTGTCTGGAGGCGACAGCAACTGAAACTTTCATTACAGTAGAGACAGCTGACACCCGGGTTGCCCCCCCGGATCGGCTGTATAACATAGTTTTTCGAATTGAAGGTGACATTGAGCGTGTAGTCACAGGGATTTTTTGGGAGAATCTGACCACTTCCTATGACATTTTGTTATCAGAGGCTGATTGGCCCCCACCTTTTGTACTGCCCGCATCAAGGGGGGAGGACGTGATACTTCCGAGTTTTTCGCGTTATGTCCCCAAGGAGCGTGCAGAAGCTTTTGCAGCTGAGTGAGCTTTGGCCCTGGTGCCGGCAGTGTACCGTAATCAAGTGGGCTGGGATAAAGATTCTCCACCACATGAGATTCCATTGCGGTCTATGCCTCAACCTCAACCCCAATATCCCATCCGGCGGGAAGCCAAAGGTCCCGTTTCTGATGTTCTAACTGAGTTGGAGTATCAAGGAGTGATTGAGACATGTCTGTCACCGATAAATATTCCTCTTTTTACTGTGTCCAAACCCGATGGGTCTTATCACATAGTTTTAGATTACCGGCATTTGAACTCTCATTGTCGTACTTTTGCGGTACAGAATACCCATAGCTCTGCTCTTGTGGACAGTATTGTTCGTAAAAAATATAAAATGACTCTTGACATTTCCAATGGCTTCTACAGTCATAACCTGTCCCCTGAATGTAGTCAATGGACCGCATTCACGGCCGGTGGAAAACAGAAAACATTTCGGTGTTTACCTATGGGGTATAAGTATAGCCCCGGGGTTTTCATCGCGCGTGTTGTCTCTTTGTTGAACAGCATAGACCCAGATGCATACTCGTATGTTGATGATATTTATCTCACAGACGACTAATTATGGCCACATCTATGCCGTGTTGACCGCATCATCCTTGAGTTTGCGGACTACGGATACAAATTTAATTTTGCTAAATCACACATCGCTTGCTATGCGGTGCTTTTTTGGGGCTATGAGCTCAATAATGAAGGTCGGGGCTTGGCACCCCGCTTTTTGGAGAAATGCGCACGCTTGCAATCTCCAACTACCCTGAAAAAACTTCAGTCTTTGCTGGGATTTTTAAATTTTGGGAGGTCTTACATTCCCGAGTATGCCCAGCGTATCAAACCTCTTTATGCTTTGATACAACCTACCTTTTCAAAAGCCAGCTGGCTCCCGGAACATTCTGCTATTTTGCATTCTTTGCAGTCTGACTTGCTTGAATCTAAGTACTTGTTGACACGTGATAACCACACAAACCTGGTGATACGGGTTGTGCCAGGCGCAGTGGGTTTCACTTACTTGACGTACAATGAAGGCGACACAGTACCTATTGCATACAAATCACATTTGTACACGTCAGCCGAAATGTGGTTTTCCGCTGTCGAAAAGGTTTTGACAGCTGTGCAGATGGCGATCCTGAAGGAACACGCACTGGCACAGGGGATTCGCATTTTGGTGGTTACACCCTTCCCTGCTTTGGAAGCAGTAACTAAGGCGAGTGTGCCCAACTCTAAAGCATTACATCCCCATTGGATACAATGGGCTACTTCTTTGACATCTCCGGATGTCACGTTTATCTTTGACCCCTCTCTTCAGACGCAGGAGTTCTTGCAGTATGAACACATTCATCCACCTCCCCTGTCTTTGCTTTCCTTAGAGGAGTACACATGTATCATCTACACCGATGGTTCGGCGCAACCGGCCGCTGGTTCTAAACATGCTTATTCAGCGGCTTTCGCTATTGTGGTTGGTACAATGGTGAATGGAGAATTCAAGTCTAATATAGTGCATACACAGGCGCTAGGGGACTGTACCTCCCAATTGGCCGAGCTGCGCGCTCTGGTTCTTGCTGATCCGAGTGTTTCTACACTCATTGTGTGCGATTCCTATTACTGTGTTCAGTCTTTCAATGACGACTTATTCTTTTGGTCTCAAAATGATTATCGAGATTCTAATGCAGCACAATTAAGCATAAAACGCTTTGGGTTCGAGTGGCGGATCTTAAACAACGTCTGCCACTCACACATGTTATACATACTCTTGGCCATCAGCGTGTGGGAGCACACGCTCTTGGAAATTGTTTGGCTGATGAAGCAGCCAAATCTGCAGTAGCCACGTGTTCCGTAGCAGCCGTTACAAGGTCCATGACTAAAATTGATAATGACATTTTGGCAGCAATTGCTGCAACTGCGGAGGGCTCTAATTATCCACAGTGTTTCCCTTCAAAGTATTCTTATCAGTTAACTCCTGAACAAGTTCCTTTTGCTAGAATACTTGACGTTGGAGATCAGCTGATTCCCAACGCGGACCGCAGACACACTTTAATCAAAACCGCACACGAGGGTATGGCTTCGGCCCATGCTGGAGTGTCCGCGACTGTTTCTATCTTGCAGCAACGTTATTGGTGGTGTGGTTTATATAAACAGACCCGTACTTATGTGCTTTCGTGTGACATCTGTCAACAAATCAAGCCTTCTACGGTAACACCTCCACCACAAACACAGCTTTGCATTGCAAATCGCCCCTTTGCTTGTGTATTTCTTGATCACTGCGGTCCATTTACTTCTGATACTGCATATAAATATATTTTGGTTGCAGTTGATTCATGCACTAGATTCCTTTGGGTTTGGCCACAACGCAGTGCTGACGCTCGAAATGTCATCAGGGATTTGCGTGTCTTTGTAGGGATCTTTGCCTGTGGCACCTTTAATTCAGACCAAGGTCCAGCTTTCGCCTCTAAGGTGTACAAGGACGCGATAAAGTCTTTGGGGGTGCTGTTACAGTTTTCGTCTCCATACAGGCCTGAGGGCAATTCAATTGTGGAGTGAATGAACCGTGACTTAAAGCAATCCTTGACAGCTAGAGTCTTAGGTACTGGCAAGAACTGGCTGGCCCACTTGTATGGGGTTCAACGTGCACTTAACAATCTCCCTAGAAGACCTCTGGGTGGGCGGACCCCATATGAGATGCTCTTTGGCATCAAACTGTTTGTGCCAGACCTTGATGGTCTAGACGTTGCGGCGGCAGCCGCGACCTTTGACGTAGATAATCATTCTACTATGTTACAGGACCTACAAGAGACCCGTGCCCGTCTTGCTACTGAACATTTGCCATTGGCAACAGATGCTGCACTGCTGATTCCGGTGCCCGTCTGGCTTCCGAAAGTTGGTGATCTGGTCCGAGAGAAGTTGGAGAACAAAAAAGAATTTGGTCCCTCTTATCGTGCACCGGTTCCAGTACTCGGCTTGAAGGGTACTCGTACAGTCATTTTACCACCGCTTCCTGGTCGCAAGGACAACAGATACATCTCAATTGACAATGTCAAGCTACAACATCTGGCCGATTCTGAATAGTGTGACGCCTGCTGTTTCGTGCCCCACAATTTCGAGAAATCCTGGGGTTAGCGCATCTTTCAGCTCACCTAATGACACTGTCATCGAGATGGACCCTGTTGTTGACCATTTACCTGTCCCTCCTGCTCCCTCCTGCAACAAGGATGTTGAGTATACTTATCCCACAAGTGAGTCTTTGCATGGCTTGCCCGAAGGCCCTTTA
Organism: Calotriton arnoldi; assembly: GCA_963921515.1. Classification (NCBI taxonomy): domain Eukaryota; kingdom Metazoa; phylum Chordata; class Amphibia; order Caudata; family Salamandridae; genus Calotriton; species Calotriton arnoldi. Next base: position 365,379 of record CAWUFW010013467.1, read on the forward strand.
CACCATGGCAGCTTTTCTTTTGACTCGTCCTCCACCACTTCAATTGGCCCTACCAAATTGCCTATTTTTGTTTCCTGGTTTAAACAGACTTATTTGGTCCCTCCTTTGACATACATCTAGTTAATACTGTTTGCCATTTTTCTCTTCATGTCGATTGGTTTTGTGACTGTGTTTTTCCTACTCATCAATGGTCACTACTTACCAGAACCTTCTGCTGTGAACTTAATTGATAGTATTCTGGCCCCTAAATCATCTTCCCAGAACATCAAGCATTACTAATCTCTTGTTAACATTTCAGCATTTCCAGTTGCGGATGGCATCATCTGGGATAAAGTGGATTTTCAGGTCCATGGCCCGACGGAAATTATCAGCGTTCCATACGTCTTTCGTGTCTCCATGGGTGATGTGGTAACACAGGACATACGCTCAGACGACTGGGATGTGCATGCAATACAATCATTGTTTTCTGATTTGAAGTATTATGCTGCTTTTAATGCTGAATATTTATATTTAAATTCTGTCAATTATGCCGATTTATTCTGTTATCAACATTATGGGCATCATTTCCTACATAAGACTAATACATTACGCCCTGTTGTCAATTACACACAGTGGGAACATTGCCCTACACCATTAAAAGGTAGTTCAAAAACTCTTAGAGATAAATTTACATATTTTACAGACTTTGATAGGTCAACACCTGAGTCCTATTATTTTAAATTAAATGTTCCTTCAACTCCCAAAGTAATGTTGACCCATACAAAATTAATTTATTCAAATTCTTTCAGACATGATCTGTCAGTCAGGGGTTATGATCACTGGAAGGCCAGGTTTGATTTGAAATCGATCTGGGGTTCTAAAACCTGGCAGGTGCGAGGCATTGAAGCCTTACATCGTGCCTGCCTCATCCCAACACAAATTTTGTTTTTAAATGAAACAGTTTACCAGACAACTTGCTTTGGTTTGGCAACTGCAAAAAAGTTGAACGCCCCTGCCATTCCCTCTTTAGCAGAGTATAATAATTGGCGCATATACACAAATTATACCATTGATGCCTTACAATCTTTGTTTCAAAATAACACATTTAATGTATCTGAAATGGATCCTTTGGGTTGGCTAGTTTGGCAGACAAATTCAAATGCCTGCCAACTCCGTTTTCATAACACTAGTTTAGGTTATGTGCAAGACAGACCCGACCCAAGATTTCCAGATACACATTCGGTAACAACCTATTCGGTTGGAAAATTATGTCAACAGTGGTTGCAGCACTCTACGCTGTCCTCCGTTAAACAACATTTATCGTTGTTGTCCAACAACATTAATTTGTTCCTAGAACAAAGAGATTCTTTTACGCAGCTTACAATGAAATATGGAAACTTTCACAGATTGAAGCGGCGTCACGTCTGCGGGAAATTGACCAAGCGAACTTAGAAAAGGTTCTAGCTGTTGTCGATATTAGTATCAACACACTATCTTCCCGCATTTACACATTGGATAATATTGTTTATTCTGTTATTGATATTGTGCAAGAAGATATGTCTCTGTTATATCATGGTCAAAATCAATTGCGTTCTGTAATGCAATTCGCATGGACTTTGCAAACTCTAAAAATGGGAAAAGTACCATGGATTATTTAAATGCCACTGCTTTGTTTTTACCATTTAATTTGACTGACAAACAGCAGTTCATGTCCATGAAAGATGCAATTTACACTCTTCTACACATAGAAAAAATAGACCCTTTGCCCTTTTCTGTAGCGGAAACTGACACTGCTGTTTGGCTAATTCATGGGGTTATATCTTTGCCTTTCTCGCTGTTCCAATTCAGCTCCTGTATGAAACATTACCCGCTAGGCCGCTTTGAACCCCTGGGTAGCGCTTTTCTGCATGAACTGTGGTCTTTGCCTTTTACCTACCGATGTTTGCGGGAAGAAACTGAAGTATACCTTACAGGGGAGGACTGTGATTCTACAGTGGGTCATCCCCTTGTTTGCAAAAATATCAATTTGCACGGAGCATGTAATATGTCAGCTCCGAACCTTGCATGTGTTTTAAAAGGTAATCCGGTTCCCGCAATAATTCCCACGTTCACTCTGCTTACTAACTGAAGTTATCTTATTCTAAATAACCAAGAATGCTGCGGCTTGCTGGCTGGCATACCATACATAGTAACGGTTTCCCAGCATGTAATTTGTTGTAAAAATGTGCTTTTTCCTCCCCCGCGTGGGCAGCTCGATAGCTCAATTTGGCCTTCCATACCAACTTTGAAAGCAGATTTCAACAAGTAGAGCAGATTAAAGGCACTTTTAACCCAACAAGAAGTCGCCCTTACTTCCGCACGAGAAACCTTCAACCTGCAGGTGGCTAGCGCTGCTAGCGAAATTCAAACACTTTTAAACACTAACCTCCCAATGCATTTTGGGGAGTTAATACGTCTGATACAAGTGGCCTTGCACATTTTTTTAAAGCTGTCGGCTCTGGCCTTGTGACTTCTTTTCAGGCAATATTTGATGTTATACCTGCATTCATTCATTCTATGTTTTCCAGCGTCTTTGGTGGATTCCCTTTAATGCTGGCGTTAGCTGCTGGAATCCTGCTTCTACTGTGTCTGCTGCGCAATGGCTGCCCCTCTTTTAGTGCTGCACAGACCGGACCGGCTGCAAGTGCTCCGTGACCGTGTGCATGGATGCTTCGGTACACTACCACTGGCAACTCTCGGTGTCTCTTATGGGATGTCCTTCCGCTTTGCATACTTCACTTGCGTGCAACCTGTCTTTTCATGTCTTAAATGTCCGTTTACATGGGCATTGGACTTATGCCTCTCCAATACCTCGTGTCCAGACCCGGATTTCGACCAGCTGATGGGTCCCTTAGTGGCCCATGAGCAGGACTGTTCTGGGATTGGCCTTATGGCGCGTGCGGCTGCACTTGGACTCTTGGCTCAATGGGATGTCTGTGTGGCTGCGCAGAATCTCCTACTTCAAAGTTACATCGAATATCACGCAAGTTGTCCAGAGATGCTAATGGAGGTACACTTGCTCTTTCGATTTGATAAACTGGATGGCATCCCTTTTTTCTACCAACGACAATGATGTCCTTCTGGAGGGTGTTGCATTTTTTTGCTCCTACACTCTGATGGATTAAATCCACCAATTCTTGAATTTTGGATGCCTTTGTACAAAATTACTTTTTTCCCTAATAGGTTTTTTTTCTCTCTCCCTTCTCCGTTGTTCGTTTCGTTTAATTTTAAACCCATAGACGTTTTTGAACTCTGCTCGCACTTTTTGAACTCTGTTTTCGTACTATATCTACATACGATGGCCTTTCCAGGGGGAGGGTGTAGTATGGATTGTGGGTCCATTGTTGACATCTGCTAAGTTGGCATGAGCTTCGCTGCCATGAGGCTGCTTTTGTGCACGACACTGCATGCATAGATTTCGCAAGACTCTGTTTGTGCCCTTTTCACATGAGAACTGTCTGCTTTTCGCGTTCTCTGCCGTGCTCTGAGGTTTAGTCTGCACACGATGTACAAGGTCGATCAACAATGCCCCTTGTTATTCTGTTCTGGTCAGTCCCTCCACCTAGACATAACATGACACACAGCTGCACTACTAAAAATCGTATGCTTTAATATTGCAAGCTAAACATGTTGTGCACGCACTTGGAGAGACTCCTTTCCGGAGAGAAGAGCTGTGCTTGTCCTGAGATGTAAACCTTTCTTCTAGGCCTTGAGGTATGGGGTCTGCTGACAAAGCCCAGACGTCTTCTTTTTTATAATAAACTATTTCTTACCACGGGGAGGGTGGTTAGGTATTGTAGCCCTTTTCCACTGTCTTTATAAAATGATATCCCTGTTTGTATTCTATGGAATTGTGACAATGCTGACTATATTGTGTTTATGCATTTTGCTGCTAGTAATGGCACGTGTACTGTACCATAGAGCGCGTTAGTTAAAATAAACATTTTAAACTATACCGTGACTCTGATTACTCGCATTGTGGACAAGTATGAGTGAGTGAGCGAACGAGTTGCCTGGCTCCCGCGATTCCATAGAGAGTCGCGAGTGTCGTGTTCTGGGTTGTCTAATCATTGGTAGCTTTGCTGTTAGTCGGAGAACAAATGAGACACTATAGCTAGTCGGTTTGGGATTTTGGGTACTAATGTGGTAGGTTGGTACACCCCTATTCACTGAGGTCCTGTTTTCCTGCGCATAGTTCTGTATATGTGCAGAATCCCTGCAACAACACAGGACAATAGAAATCATGGTTCTCAGTCTTGCTATTCCCATGGAAATAGCTATTAGAAAAGTAAAAGAATGTGCACTTGCGGTACAGGGAATGCAACAATATGTTAACTCACTGAGCTATTGTTAAAATGGGGGAGAAGGTCAATATTAAAAACATATCTCAGCAAAAAGCCCTTAAATTAACTTCACATTTTGTTTGCTTTATCCACTCTAAAATGTTGTTAAATGAAATAAAAATCATAATAGCCATGAGAAATTACATTTAATATTCACAAATTATTATTACACAACACTTGTTATCATTAAGAATACCCTACTACTACAAAATGTATTACTTTCAAATATTTATAAACTATATAATCTCTAGTATTAGTCTGCAAAATTTCAAGCTCATATCTCATTGTTTACACGCTATACCACCTATGGTTCGATGCAATGCATTCTCTACAAAAGCATTTAAATAGCACTAGACCACTTCACGTATAGCGTCAAATCTCAACTTTTTATATGTATTAGTGTAAATTTGCATACGTATCTTTATATCAGGTTTAAAAGCACTCTTTTGCGGTGCTTCTGCTACGCTTGTCTCTTTCATATGTGTGCCTATCTAATGTGCGCGACGTGAAATTTTCAAATTCTGTATTATGTTTATACATTTTTGTGCTCTATCAACGTTGTTGTTATAAAGTCTATCATCAAGAATACTTCTCAAAGGAAACTAAAATCTCAATCAAATAAGATTAAGTTTTAAAAACTCTTTGTTCCCCTTTCTACACCTGCATCTGCAAAGCTTGTTACATTTCCTGGAGTGCTTAAACGTTTGATAGAATAGCAGTGACAGGCCATGGCTTTGCAGAACGACAACGTATGCCACAAATATCCGTTCCCACCAGGGTAATAAAAGAGCATCTCATGGACACTGACTACTTAAAATGCTCTCCCCATTCTGTATTAAAAAGAGCTGTGTGTATGACCATTATCCATTTTAATACATGTGGTTTTAAGAAGCATTTATTTTTGCTACCGTAAGAAGTACATCCTCTTTGAAGGCTTTCCCTGTCACAGCAGGAACTTCCATTTTCTCTCTTTTTTATTTTTAGTTAACTGTGCTCCTAACATTTTAAATGCATTATGCTGGCACTGGTTAGCATTTCCTGGCGCATCTATCTGCACGAGTTGTCACTGTTCTACTACACCTGGGAGATAATAGGCTGAAATTAGAGGCGGGTGGATGATATATCATGTTCCCATTTGAAGGCAGCTTCAGAGGCCCTGGGAGACAGACTGTCAGCGGATGCTTCTGGGTAAACAGATTTAATTCAACTTTTGCACCGCTGCGTGGTGGAAGAATACCTGTCTGTGTTGCTTACTCAGCTGGAAGAGGCAAATGAAAACAGCAGGCGCCTTCTCCAGTGAGAAACTTTGGAATTATTATTTGTAGGGAAATACGGTCCCCTTAAAGGGAATTGCAACTCGCTTTACCCATTCGCCACATTTCTAAGATTGTATTGTATTGTATTGTATTGTATTGTATTACAATACAATACATTTCTAAGATGTTATATTTATTCACCCAAGACATTTTTGCTTGAGTTTTTGGGAACTCATCTAGCTTTCATGGACATGAGGTGTTTTTTTTATGTGCTAACTGCAATGGTCTGTAAATGACACAACCTTGACCACAACGTTCGATATGGTCAGTGGCCAAGCTATTGATCTACCCATGAAAGTGGCAAATGGTGAACTGCGCTGGAGTCTGGAGCTGGAACACTTGTCAGAGTGGGGTGCTGGCCTAAAGGATCCGTTCATTAAAATCACAAGGATTCTGAAAAATCTTGGTGTTAATGGCATCAATTTTAACAAATTTTAGAAACCCATTCTGCAACAGAGTATGGGATATGGCCTCATACCCATTTTTGTGTTGAAATGAGGTTTAGAGTTACATCTTGCATGTCATATAATTTGCAATTTTATATAGTGCAAACACGGCCGAACGGCATTGGAGCACTTTACATGGGCACAAGATTACACAAGGTCAGATTAATTTTATTTTAAGCTCAGGAGATTAAGTGATTTACTCAGAACCAAAGGATGTTGAGCCAACAATGGGACACAAACCTGGTTCCCTAGATCCAAAGTCAGCAGCTGTAATGATTAGGCTGCATCCATTTTGTCAATTTATATATGAAAGTCATAAACAAGTGGTATTGCTGTGTATGGTCACATAGAGTGTTGGAACCCTATTCAGAGGGCCATGGGTAAGCAGGAGTTACTGTGCCCAACCGTGGGGGTTGAGACTTTTGATTACTAACGTCTCGGGGCCCAGACTACTATGGATCCTTAGCAACTAGGCCAAGTACCCCTTCAGCACTTGACTCTCAGTGGTAGCGCCGCGCGAGTAGTCCAAGGCTTATCGGGGGAGGCAGAACACAGGGGGGTGAACACAGGCTCACAACTCGAAATACGTTCAGCAGCAGCAATACAAATACTTGCTTTTAAGAAAAAAGGAATATTTATATACCAACACAAAGTAAAAAACGGCATTCACAAACAATATGCACAGTCCTCTGAGGTCAGGGCTCAAGGGTTTTAACAATCAGGTTCCTGACTCCCACTCCATCTTACTAGCTGTAGTGGTTATTCCCTATTCACTATAGGCGTCATTCAGGTTAAGGCTCACTAGTAGTCTGGGTCTCAGGAGTCCTTCTCCGACTCTTATTAAGTCAAAAGTGTTTCAGCGCTGAAGCCCTATATGGCAGGCATGTTCTTTGGGGCCTTCTGTCCCGTAAATCAGTCCTGCCTGCACCAGCAGGACCTGCACGACCAGAGTCTCGAAGCTTGCCCCCTTCATGGGCGCTGAAGCTGCAGTGGCTGTCTCCAATGAGTTTCTCACACATGGCCCTGCAGGAGGAATGGTTGTCTGTCCTCGAGTTCCTCACATGCAGTCCTGCAGAGGCAGCAGCCTGGGGGTCTGTAGTGCTTCTCCGATGCTGGAAGGTTCCCTTGGATCCCCTCCACAGGGGGGGTAGGGGGATTTGAAGCTCCTGGTGCTCATCCTCATTCGGGGCATGTACTTACATGAGTCACCACGGTCGCTGTCAGGATGAGCCACTAACCTGAATTCCAGGAGGTTCCGATGGGGCAGCGCAGCACCTCCTATCCTCTCGAAAACTGTCCTCTGTGGCAGCAGGTGGAATAGTGCACTGGTGCCAGTTCCCAAAGGAAATGGGAGTTTGGGAGTGAGAAAAAGAGAGAGACACGTGGCATTATAGATTATTCTCCTAAACACTGTGTAGTTCGTCACAGGAATGTAGTTTCGTGGTAATGGGATTTATCTGCAACTGCCTTTTTCAGAATTACCTGCTAATGGTGCACACACACAATTATTGTATTCACAATTGATAGCATTGGTCGCTTCTAACATTAAACATGGTCTGCTGTGGGTTAGATACCTAGAGTCACCATTATGCTCACATAGTGCAAAAAACCAAATAGCCATTTTCTGTTTACATAATCTCTCTTATATTGTAACCAATAAAGTCTCTCTTCTGTTAGTCAAAGTATCTCTCTCTTGGTTAATCAAAGTCTCCTGGTTAATCACAAAGAAAATGAACACAAATAAGCAAAATCATAATGCGGGGTTAGTAAAAGTGACACCCCGGTCATGCGCCAGTTCATTCACACTGATGTCTGAGTTTAGTCACTTAACGGGGTTGTACTTGTTGCCTTGAGTAAGTCACTATTATTATGAGCTTTTCAGATAATGTTGCAAAAGTCTTTATTGTAGGAACAAACGAACCGTACCGCGCAATGGAGTCGATTTTCGACCGAGCCAGTACAATGCACGAATCGGACAGCCGGATCGAGTCGGAGTCTCCGGGACGAAAAGAGCTCCGGGAAGCGGACTTCGGGGGCCGTGCCCGACCCCCTTCACCCGTATCCTAACGAGTCGAACACAGGGGGGGACCCAAGGGTCCCCCCTTCACATGCATGTACGGTGTGGATGGCACCAACGCGTACCCACTGCAGGGGGCGCCCTTTTGCGAGACGCACCTATTCAGCTGATGCGAGGCCATGCTCCCATTGACTTCAGTGGAAATCCGACCGAGCCGAGTCCGTCAGCATGCGGCAGCATCGTACTCGCTCGGTCGGACTCCAGGGGTACGGCTCGGTCGGAAAACACTCCGGATCCGGCTCGGTCGGAGGGCTTTCCGACCCAGATCGGAATCGACCCCTAGGTCTGAAATTTGTTCCTAAAGGTAAACCGGATGTGACTCGCCTTAAAATCGAAGCAGTGGAGTTCTTTAGAAAAATCAGGCTGAGAGTCTTCTTTCACAATAAGGACAACATGACTCCTAAAGAAGTATCAGGTCTATCAAATAAGTCCACGTTTGTACCTTATGCTCACACTGTTCCAAAACAGATCATAGCCTTTGAACAAGTGGTGCTGTCTGCAATCCAACAAATGGAGAACAAAAAATTCTTTAAAACCAACAACCTAACATTACAACAACAGAAGGCCCTCTCAGATCTCAAGCAGGACAATTCAATTGTTATAAAACTGGCCGATAAAGACGGGGCGTTAGTCCTCTGGCCAAAGGATATGTATCTCAAAGAAGGACGGAATCAGGTTCAGAACACCGACTGTTACCGGAATGTCAAAGAAGATCCCACCCAAGAAATTCAGGAAACCATTAAATCCATTCTTCCCCAGGGCCTGGAGACAGGAATCTTAGGCACTAAGGAGTTTGATTACTTGAACAAAAAACATCTGAGAATGCCGGTAATGTATTTTTACCAAAAATCCATAAGCAATTAATGGATCCTCCAGGAAGACCCATAGTCTCTGGCTGTGACTCGCTACTTGAGCCCATCTCCAAATATGTGGATTTTTTTCTGAAAGCCGTTTCTCCAACAAGTACCTTCGTACTTGCGAGACATGATGGATTTCATCAATAAGATTGAGGGCCTTCATTTTGACCCGAGAAATCAACTGCTGGTCTCTTTTGACGTGGTGTCTTTGTACACCCAAATTCCACAGGAAGAAGCCTTAGAAGCCCTTGAATCATACTTGGACACCCGAGAACATCCACAGCGGGTTCCCACTGAGTTTATTCTCCAGCTTGCATCACTAGCCTTGAAAAAGAACTACTTTAAGTTTGATGATAAATTCTACATTCAAACCAAAGGGACTGCTATGGGTTGTCCCTTTGCTCCTGAGATGGCAGTTCTCTATATGGCCCGATTTTAAGAAAAAATTGTTTATGAAAATAACCCCTTCAAACAACATCTTTTGAAGTGGTACCGTTATATTGATGACATCTGGTGCCTGTGGGAAGGCCTCGAATCAGGTCCTATGAACTTCTTTGAGTGGCTCAACACAAGACATTCTGACATCAAGTTTACAGTCACTAAGAGCAAGACTTCCCTTACATTTCTTGATGTAGAAGTAAAACCTATAAATGAGGAATTAAGAACAACCTTACACCGAAAACCTACTGACCGGAATACGATCATTCACTATAAAAGCTCACACCCGCGTGCCTTACGAGACAATTTGCCATATGGCCAGCTCCTTAGGATAAGAAGAAACTGTTCGAGGAATGGAAGATTTTGAGGTACATGCGACAACCCTGTGTGAACAACTAAACGAAAGAGGTTACCCCAAAAAACTTCTCAAGTATGCAAAACGGAGGGCCAGGTACACACCGAGGGAATGTCTGTTATCCAAGAAGGTCAAGGAGCCCATGAACAAACTGGTGTGTGTCTACCTTTAGCTCACACACCAACAAATTTCGACAGATTATTTTGAAAAATTGGCACTTACTTCAAGAACTAGAATACCCTTTTGAAAGACCACTGTTCACCATGCGGAAAGACACCAGCCTTGGACAACAACTGGTGAGAGCCGATTGTACATTCTCGATGAAAAAACATGATGTACGTGCCCATTGGAATCTGAAACCAATTGAGGGCCACCCTAAGTGCGGGAATTGCGTATCATGTGAAACTACGTGTGAAGGCTCCACATTTGAGTACAACACCATTAAATGGACCCACAAGTCTTTTACAAATTGCAAAACTAAAAATGTCATTTATGGAATCATCTGCCCATGCGGCAAACTTTATATTGGTAAAACGAGTCAAGAGAGCCGACTTCGAATTGATCAGCACCGCTCCAGAATTCGTATGAAGGTACCAAATGCACCTCTGGTTGGGCATTTTTTACAAGCCAACCACAGTGACAAAGATATTAAATGGACATTCCTGTGGGTAGTGAAACAGCCCCAATGAGGTGGAGACATTGAAAATGCCTTACTCCAAAAAGAAGCCTACCTTATCCTTAAATTCAACAGCACCGTTACTGGTCTTAATGAAATGTCAGAGATTGCAAGGGCTTAATTCAATGATGGACATTAACTTACTGTCTCCTTCCTCTGTGGTCGTTGATGAACCACGTAATCGAGCAAGGAATGGGCACCTTTTAATTCAAATGTGATTGCCAAGCACACCCATTGTCAAATGTAGCAAGCGCCATGAACCATGTATGAGTAGTCCACTGTTTGCCTAAGGGATTACAAGATCCAGAATCCACCGCGGAATCTTCACCAGGAATACGAACTAGGAACAGGAAGTCCGCTCTTAATCTACTTAAGAAACAGCCGCACTGAAGACGCTGCAAAACCTAATGGCGAAAAAGATGCGGAATCACTGGACACATTTGAAGCATCAGTGAGTCATCTGTTCAAATGCATTGTTTCTCTCTGCGAGCACATTAAGTCGCCACGGCTTTCACAATAACCTTGGTGATTTTTCAACTTTCAGATAACCTTTGCGGAAGCGCCTGCTGCGCACTGAAAATAATGAAAGCTTGAGAGAGGATTCGCAACATAGAAGCACGAGTGAGTTATCCGTTTAAATACATTGTATCTAACCGCGAGCGCACTAAGACGCCAGGCCCTTACAGTAACTTCGGTGAATTTTCAACTTGCAGATAACCTTTGTGGAAGCGCATGCCGTGCACTCAAAATAATAAAGCATTGATCGTGGATTCTTAAGCATATCTGGCAACAAGTATGTTTGACCCTTAAATTACTTTATTCGGTGAACGCGTCAAAACTAAACACCAGCTAAACGACTGAATTGCCCTTCCTTTTGTAGTAACAACGTTTTCCGGCTTAAGAGGCAATTATAGCCGGTCTGAAGGATGGTCAAAGAGAGCTCTTCCTAAAGTAAGTTGAATTAACTCGAGCTGTGTATTACTATCCGAGTCTAGTACACAAGATTTGAGAATTGTAATTGAGTGTTTTATTGATGTTTTCAGGGGAACACTCCAACAATCTGCTGTATCAATTGTGACACCCAGCAATCAGGTAAAATTTTCACTGATTGCTCTCAGTATTGGTTATATAGAAGTGAAAAGAGAGGGCGAAAATGTTTTCTAACCCATAAATGCAATTTTTCTTTTCTGTTCATTGATTTGCAGAAACCCAGTCCCAGCCCTGATGAGAATCCTGTGTAATAAAGTGGGGTTCGAAACACGTTGGTATAAAGTACTATAAGGGGCAAAATTCTAGTCAAAAAATTGCTTACAACAGGAAAAATAATGTACTAAAAATGTATATCCTATGTTGTTTGGCATGTTCATTCCCCTGTGGTCAGTAATCCGCAGTTGCTATTCTGAAATTGTTGGCACGGATTACCTTTCACATTATTGTTTGTTTGCTATTGACTGGTATAATCTGCATAACTGTTTGCAAATTGATGGTTGCTTTATAATTTGCTTTGATGTTACATCATTTTGTGAAGTGTTTTTGCTTTCTGTCATTTTTAAATATATATGAAAATATGAAGAATATTGAATAATCATGAATAAACGATGTTGACCATCTTATTAGATAGTTTGGTCTTAGTCTGCTTAAACTAGTGGCAGCCTTTGAAATAGCCAGCTAGAAACTTTTGTGTGTTTAGTACCAGGGAAATAAAGGCACATGTAACTATGACGGTTTCCTCCACCATCACTAGGGAATTAAAGGCACAAATAACCTTGGCACAAGTCAAGCAATAATCCCCAGTTACACAAATACAACGGGACCTCCACTAGCACCATGGATGCATGCATGATATAAAATGTACCCTGGGGTCCCCACATGAGTCCTGGGCACCACGTGTGATTCGGGGCATACCGTAACCATCAGAAACAGGTAGAAAATATGACAGGGTTCACGTGAAGGTTACTATGACAGAGTTCACACAAATGGTGCATGTTGAAGACTATGGACGTCATGAGGCCACGCTATGGCTGGAACCCTAACAGTGGCCTCTTCCTCTCAATGACGGTGTTGACCAGACCAGGCTTCTTGCCTTTTTCCGGTGACCCCACCTGGCATACGGGGTCACTGTCCTTACTCTACACACAGGCTACAGCCTGATTAGCACAGCAGCACTCTTCTTGGCGGACCCACCTGGCACATGGGTTTGCTGACTGAAACCTGCACAAAGCCAATGACCCGATCTGTGCAGCAAAGTACACGCCTCACTTCACAGCAGCTCTTCTATGGCATACGGGAGTTGCTGACTTTAACCTGCACACGGGCAATGACACAATTAGTGAAGCAGCCGTCTCCTCACACCTCGGTACATGGATCCAATCACCAGGATTCTTCATTGGACCACACTCTCTCCAACGCTTTCCTCTTCCCCCAAGGGCACAATGATCTTGACAAGCAGGCAAGGCAGGCACTGGGGCTCCAGTCTTCAGGGACAGGTGATCTTAGATTCCCTGAGTGATGTCACCTCACCATGCTGGGAGGCCTTGGCCCCCAGTCCTGGTCACCGGTAGAAGTCCTGCAGAACTTCTCCTCCTTGCACATCCCCACTGGCTGCACAATTGTTGACAATTTTGGGGGCCTCCTCATTTCCAGACAGCAAACGTTATTTAGAGTCTAAGTCTTTGAATTTTATGTTGGGGGTATTCTTCCTTTTGAAGTGCCCTCTCCTCTGCCCTGCCTTTCCTCCAGAGAGCAGTCTGTCATAACAGGAGTGACTCCAAATCTGTTAGCCCCTCAACACAGGCCATGGGAGTGACTAGAGGTTCACACCTTGATGTCAGCCACAGTGATATGTGTATCAAAGGATTTCCCAAGGGACTCAGCCCTACTCTTTATGGTTCTCTTTTCAGGCCCATCACCTCCCTGAGATGTGGCCAGGCTCCTTCCCAGTTACCTCTCTGTGAATTAAAGTGCTCCCTTTGAAGTACACTGAAGAACTTGGCTCTCATTTAATCCAGTGCGTCCCACATAGCTCAGAGGAATGTGGCAATCCAAAAATCTGTCTGGGGGATTCATCTACCTTCTTATGCTCCTCCAGTTAGCCCTAGGTCTCCCAAAATCTTCCATGCATTGTACCATTCACAGGCACACACTCACACATACACCCAGCATAAGCATATACCATACACGCCACTGCACAGCACTGTCTTTCATGCATTGTACCATTCACTGGCAAGCATTCACCAAACACAGGTATATAACACACGCGCACTGCACAGCACTACACATCAATCTGATGTAGGCCAAGGGTGAGGTAAGCACACAGCAGCAGAACTTTAAATGAGAGCGCCTACAGGCCTTACTTCAGTGACACAGGTAAAAAGAGCATTTCACTCCTATTGATCACTACAGGGTATGATGCCACCATTGCGCTTGTGCTGCTTATCTCCTGGTAAAGGCAGCAGCCTTTTACCACTATAGGGTAGTGCTTTGGTTGCCCCTCCCAGTACAAAAAAGCCCACAATCTGTGAGACAGGCCTATATCATAGCGTAAACGTATCCGAACAAATCAGCATCAGAGATCCAGACATCATTAAAGTTGGGAAACTCAGGGCAGGGTTACATGTCCTTCACCATGCAAGGGACTTTCCATCGCAACATATAGTGAACAAATTCTCAGTTGAAATGTCTTTGTGAAGTAAAAAAAAAACAGCAGCAACAGATATTGGAAGGATTATCAGGAGTCTTTCTTGGGAATACTTGCAAAGGTTTGCTTTAAAACTGGACTTAGGGACACTTTTTAGTACCTTTGTACTGCTGCACGATCACGGCTAATTATATTAAATATTACTTACATGTAGACCAGAACTTTCGCCACCCACCAAAAATCAGCTCTCAACTAACGAATGAGTTACGGCCCACAGTTTGAGAAACACTTGTATACGCTGATGCCCTGTTTTCATATTTTGACTGAAGAAGTTCTATGATGTGAGAGTGAAACTTGTTGGCTGTCATCTCATTTTTTGATCAAGAATGTATACACAATAAAGAATTCTTTTATAAGGATCAAACAACTAAAGATTCATTGAATAATGTCCACTTTGTAAGCACCTAGGAGACGCTTACTACACTATTGTTGTTCATACATTTAACCATTAATTAGACCCGGGGAAGAGGGCAAATTGGGTATAGTAATTTTCTTACCTTTGGATAGTGCATTGTATTAGGCTTCAGTTGTCCTCCCTCTGTTTCTGACTTTCAAATCACTATTTGTTTCAGCAAAGAACATTCAAAATAAGAAGACACCCTGCTAACATCTTTGTTCATTCTGAATGTGAATCTACTACTGTGAAAGTCAGATACGCCTATAGCAATTTCTAGCTATACCATGACAAGTCTTGCCTAACAGGGGAACTAAAATTTGACTCTTGGGAAGATGAACATCCAATAAAATATATGCTCATGTTCTCCCCATGGTCAGATATGTGACCCAGTTAGGCCAACCAAAGAAAGTAAAATGCACTTGCTGAGGTATCCCAGGATCTATGCTTCTAACTTCCATTATGATGCATCTAAGAATGTTGCATCTGGGCTTGCCACAGCCACCTCAAACAATGTTCACCTTCCCGTGGAGATTCAACAGAATCTGCATATCTTCAGCATACATTCTAGATTGCAGACTATGATCCGTCATCAACTAGTCTGTCAGTGCCTATATATATTAAACAAGTTAAGTTGTACTAATGACTGCTGATTATATCTAAACGTCAGTCTGTAAACTTTTGCAGACTATTCAACAAATGCTCTATAGTAGTGGTCATTAAACGTTATAATGCTGCGCCCCCTGAAGAAAATGTTTTTGCAACTGACCCTCCCCCTTTAGGCTAACATATGAGGGGACTATATTTTTAGGAGTTTGGAACATGAATAAAGGGAGGAATCAAATCCAATTGTACTGCAGAATAGAAATTGTGCTGAGGCATGACGGGTATATGAGTTGGACATTCCTCTTGCCTCTTCACTCCGGGCTTCTTTAGCCCTCCGTCACTGTTAAGTCTCCCTTCATACTGGCCGGTATTTTGTATTGCCCTGCAGCTCTCTCTCCCTCCGTGCACTGTTTGAGCCCCTCTGGCAGCACACCTTCCATCCAGGACATACTGCTCAACTCACCCTCATCTGTAAAGTATACTCATCTCTGTACTAATTTTATCCTCCAAGCAAAATGCTGCTTGTTAGAACTGACAGCCTTAAGGTGGTCTACCCCAAAAAAATTTGCCTACCTCCTCCACTTTTCTGAACTCATTTTTGCTGGTTTTAGGATTCTGTGCACTTTACCACTGCTAACGTGCTTGTGCTCTCTCCCCTAAACATGGTAAAATTGGCTCATCCCCAATTGGCGTATTTAAGTTATCTATAAGTCCCTAGTAAGTGCACCACATGTGCCCAGGGCCTGTAAATTAAATGCTACTAGTGGGCCTGCAGCACTCATTTTGCCACTCACTTAAGTAGCCCTCTTACCATGGCTCAGGCCTGCCATTGCAGAGCCTGTGTGTGCAGTTTACACTGCTGTATCGACCTAGCAAGATAAACCTCTTACCAGGCCTAAACCTTCCCTTTTTATACATATAAGACACCTCTATGGTAGGTCCTGGAAAACCCAGAGGGCAGGGTGCAATGTATTTAAAAGGTAGGACATATACGTTTTAAATGAACATGTCCTGGTAGTAAAACACTCTCAAATTCTTTTTTCACTACTGCAAGTCCTATCTCTCCCATAAGATAACATTGGAATTAACTTATTACATGTTATAAGTGTAATTCCCAGTTGCGAAGAGATAGACATTTCAAGTCTGAAATCGCAATTTAAAATCCAAACTTATGGTGAAGTCGGAGTTTAAATTGTAATTCTGAAAATGCCACTTTTTGAAAGTTGGCGTTTTCTTACTTTAGCCATGGTAAACAGCCATTACAATGAAAATGTTACCACGAATACCATTACCCCGCATTCCAACACAACGCAACTACCATTACTCCGCAATGCCATTACAACGCATGGCATTATAATGCATATGCATTTACCACGCATGCTTTTACAACGAATTTCGTTGTAAAGGCATGAATGGTAAAGGCATATGTATTTTACATGTAAGTATAAGGTAAGTATAGGGTTTAGGGTGGGTTTGGCTTTTGGGGTGTAGGGGTATAGGTTTTGGGGTGCCAAGGTTAATTTTAGTGTTCAGGGTGGGTTTGGGTTTTGGGGTGCCCTGGTTAATTTTAGTGTTCAGGGTTCGTTTGGGTTTTAGGGTGCCCAGGGTAATTTTAGGGTTCAGGGTGGTTTTGGGGTGCAGGGGTACTTTTAGAATTGAGGGTGGGTTTGGGTTTTTGGTGCCCAGGGTCATTTTAGGGTTCACGGTTTGTTTGGGTTTTGGGGTGCACAGGGTAATTTTAGGGTTCAGGGTTTGTTTGGGTGTAGGGGTGTAGGGGTATTTTTAGGGCTCAGGGTGAGTTTGGGTTTTGGGGTGCCCAGGGTAATTTTAGCGTTTAGGGTGGTTTTGGGTTTTGGGGTGCAGGGGTATTTTTAGGGTTCAGGGTGGGTTTGGGTTTTGGGGTGCAGGGGTATTTTTAGGGTTCAGGGTGGGTTTCGGTTTTGGGGTGCCCAGGGTAATTTTAGGGTTCAGGGTGGGTTTGGGTTTTGGGGTGCCCAGGGTAATTTTAGGGTTCAGGGTGGGTTTAGGTTTTGGGGTGCAGGGGTATTTTTAGGGTTCAGGGTGGGTTTGGGTTTTGGGGTGCCCAGGGTAATTTTAGGGTTCAGGGTTTGTTTGGGTTTTGGGGTGGCCAGGGTAATTTTAGGGCTGAGGGTTTGTTTGGGTTTTGGGGTGTAGGGGTATTTTGAGGGTTCAGGGTGAGTTTGGGTTTTGGGGTGCCCAGGGTAATTTTAGTGTTTAGGGTGGTTTGGGGTTTTGGGATGCAGGGGTATTTTAAGGGTTCAGGGTGGGTTTGGGTTTTGGGGTGCACAGGGTAATTGTAGGGTTCTGGGTTTGTTTGGGTTGTAGGAGTATTTTTAGGGTTCAGGGTGGGTTTGGGGGCGCCCAGAGGTAATTTTAGGGTTTAGGGGGTTTGGTTATTGAGGTGGTAAGGGTAATTTTAGAATTTTGGGGGTGTATAGTTATTGGGATATAAAGGGTAATTTTTGGGTTTTAGTGGGTATTTAAAAAAAAAAATATATATATATATATATATATATATATATATATATATATATACTTGAAGATGAAGGATCACAAGAAAACAACAGCCAGCCAGGGCAAAAAACTGGATCCCAAAGGATACAATGAGTCACAAAGAAATAAAATATCCAAGAAAGAAGTGACTCAAACAGATAGATTCACCAAAGAACAAAAATATATTTCCACTACAACATTTCAGCTTCCGCCTTCCTCAGGTAGTACAAGATGGTTTGCTCAGTGGCTGCACCGATGACACAGCTGAATTTTCAAAAAGCATCATGAGTGAAGATTCCATTTGGAATGTGGAATCAATGCAGTCCTGAGAGCTCTTGAGAAATGCAGTAATCAGGTTGTATTATCAGTAATGTTCAGTCCATCTGGATGCAGTATTTTTAAACGGTACATCCAGAAGTTTTCTCTGGAGTCCAGTAGTTCTTCCTTTGAGACATGTTCCACGGGGAAAATCTTCAAATCTGATAGTAAATGATCCACAAGGTTAAAATGATTGGCTACAGGCTGGTCAATTTTCTTATTAATTATTGCCGATTTGTGGTTCCTGAATCGTGTACGGAGGTCATTCACTGTTTGGCCTACATATTGTTTTTTACAGCTTTGCCGTTGGCACTGAATCACATAAATAATGCATGTTGAGCGACATGTAAGAGGCTGTCTTATTCCATAGGTCCTTCTCGTAACAGAACTAGTTACTGATGATGTTTGTAAAGGTATTCACACGTGATGCACCTTTTAGAGTCACAGCAATGAACCCCTGCATTTGTTACAACTTGCTTGAGTTCAGCTCTCACAATAAGAGATCGTAAATTTGGAGCTCTGCGGTAAGCAATGACTGGCGGTTTTGGAAACCTTTGCAATTTTTCACAAGTAGACAGTAAGGAAATGTTTTTGCATTATATTTCTGTAGTTGGGAGCTGATGGATGATAGTCAACCACAAATGGAGTTCTGTCACTTTTGTTTCTGCCGTTGGTATTCCAAATAAGTGCTTCTCTGGGTAACTGCAAAGACTTGTCAATTTGTTGCTGTATGATATGCAGAGGATATCCTCGCCTTTTAAATAATGTAGCAAGCTCCTGTAGATGGTCTTTACAGGTTTCCTCATTGCTGCAGATGCGTCTTATTCTGAGTGCTTGGCTGTAGATGATGCTCAGTTTAGTGTGGTGTGAGTGACATGAAGTCCAGTTTAGATACAAATGAGCATCTGTAGGCTTGTGGTACAGATCAGTTGTAATTTTTTGTTCATGAATGGTGAGTAGCACATCCAGAAAAGGGAGATGATGCTTCTGTTTAGTATTGCTGCTGGTAAATTTGATGGTAGGATGGATATTGTTGATATAAGCTGTAAATTGTTCCAATGCTCTACTTCCTGCATTCCATATTATAAATATGTCATCAATGTATCTTAGCCATACCAGTGGTTTGATGCTATAAGTAACAAGTATACAGTTCTCTAGTTTGCACATGAAGATATTTGCATAGGATGGAGCCATCCGAGTGCCCATGGAAGTCCCTTGTATCTGCAGATAGTGTTTACCATTGAATGTAAAATTGTTGGATTTAAGGATAACTCTTGCAAAGTTGGTAAGCACATTTGTTGATGGCTTTTTCACAGTTCTTTTATTAAGAGCTTCAGATAATGCCATAAGCCCATCCTCATGTGGTATATTGGTGTATAATGATGTAACATCAAATGTAGCCAGAAGAGTATCATCATCAAATGTGTAGGTTTGGTTTAATTTTTCAATAATCTGAAGGAAGTGACTGGTATATTTAACAAATGATGGAAGTTCCTGTACAATGGGCTGGAGGTGCAGGTCGACAAATAAAGATAGTCTCTCAGTGGCTGTGTCATTGCCAGAGATGATGGGACGGCCAGGATTGTTCATTTTGTGAATTTTGGGAAGCATATAAAATCTCCCAGGTCTTGGTTTGGGATGAACAAGTATATCTGCTGTTGTTTCATCAATGAGGTTTAAGCTCCTGTACCTTACAACCATGTCCTTAATTTCTTTGTTTAAGTCTTCTGTGGGATCAGTTTCTAAAGGTTTGTAAGTGTTGGTATCCATTAGTTGTCTCATTCCTTCCTCAATATAATCACTTACTTTCAAGGCAACCACTGCACCACCTTTGTCTGCCGGTTTTATATATATATATATATATATATATATATATATATATATATACATACTTACCTTAACCACTTTTACAAAGTATATGTCTTTACCGCACATGCCTTTGCGTTGTAATGGTATGCGTGGTAAAGGCATATGCGAGGTAAAAGTATGCGTTCTGATAGAAACACGTTGTAACATCACTTGCGTTGTTACAAATGCGTTGTGATGGTATGCGTGGTGTTGACATGCGGGGTAACATCATATATTCAACATTTGGTGCCTGCTGCCTGTCTCTAATACACGTCTGGGGAGGGTGACAGCTGAACTTTGTGTATTCCCCCTAGACAGCCACACACAATGGGAGGTTAGGTGTGAGTTGATGGGCTATCCTGGTAGGATGGGAGGGAGGTGTTGGACCCAGCCTCACTTCCACCTGAATAGGCTGTGTCCTGTCCCCACACAAAGGGCTGCAAACCCCCCTGGAATAAGTCTGGAGCCAGGCCAGGAAGGGAGGACCTCTGTGCACTTCAAAGACCTGCCTTTTAAATCTCCTCCACTTCAAAGGCACAACTGGGTATAAGTACTGGACCTCTGACACCACCACTTCAGTACACTTCTGGACCTGCGAAGACTCTGCCAGGAAGAAGGATTATCGGGCCGATAAAAGACTGCCACTGTGTTGGACTGCTGCTTTGCTGAACTGCTGTCTTGTTGTGCCACCGTGCTGCCTGCTGTTCCCCTGCCTGGGAGAGCAGGACTGGGCCTGCATCACTTGAGCCTAGAGTGACTCCAAGAGCTAGCTGGCTGGCCTCCTGATCTGAAGTCTCAGGGACATAAAAGACTTTCAACTTATATTCTTCTGCACCTGGACTCTGCTGTTTGTGAGTCCGCCCTGCCAAGTGTTTCCACCCTCATACTGGACCCTTGGAAATGAGGCCTAAGGTGCTTGCTTCAGCAAAACCCACACATCCTCTGTCAAACCGGCGCATTGGTGCCAGTGTGTGGATCAGAACCGGCACATCGCCCCTGTTGCGTGGATCGGAACTGATGCATCGCTCCTGTTGCATGGATCAGAACCAGCGTATTACATTACTCCTGGTATGTGATCAGAACTGCTGCCTTGCCTTCACTGCATGGATAAACCCTGATGCATCGCCTTCAAAGCCACCATTGCACAAGGTCTCTGCATCTCTGTCAATGGCATCCACGATGACGACGAAGCCCCTGTTGCTTAGGTTGACACTGATGCATCACTTTGGCTGCATCACCCATCTACGATGCTGACGCAGTCAGCATCAAGGTACTTTTGTTCAGCGGGTCTCCATCATGGTTGGCCTGAACTTTTGACTTTGTCCCGGTTTGGCACGACCAGATATCCCAAGTAAGTGCTTCTTGCTTGTAAACACTATTTTTCAGCATATTCTTTAAAAGTTCATATCTCAAGTTGTACTTATTGCCGTTTTGGTCTTGTTTTATTTATTAAATTAAGTTCTATTTTTCAAAACTGGTGTGGAATCCTTTTATGTAGTGTTTTCATTGTTATACAGTTTGAAGTGTTGCACAAATAATTTACACATTGCCTCTAAGTTAAGCCTGACTGTTCTGTGGCAAGCTACCAAAGGGAGAGCACAAGTTAATTTAGGGTTTGCCTCCTTCTTACTCTAACTAGGATTGTGGTTGCTGCCTGACTTGGTCTCATACCCTGCTCAACCAACAACTTAATTTCTAACACTGCCCATTAACTTAATTGGAATTGGCCCCCGATAACATTCTGAAACCTAAAATAATGGTTTTATCTCCATGGGTTTTAATTGTCTGATCCTTCAAAACCTCTCAATCTCACCTGCATTTGAAAATGAAAAGGTTGAGAGCCATGCTTCAGTAGGCAGCATCACTTACTCCAGTCTCCTGCACTGATTCTTCTCCCGATGCTCCTACAGTGCTCCCACAGTACATGCTCATAACTAGTGCACATCTTCATCCCTTTGTGCTCCCTTCCTCCATAATTAATTGTTTTGTATCGTTTCTCAATTGCATTTATATGGCACTTACTACTCCTGATCAGGCAGGGTGCACAAAGGTCTGTGGAAGGGGGTAGAGAGCCTGAAATACCTGTGATGTTATTTGAGGCTCCTCGGGGGCTGGTGAACTAGGAAAACATTTTAAAGCAAACATATAGATCAATCATCAAGTTTTATTTACTGTAAATGTGGGATAAAGTGGCTGGAGTTAAAGATCTTGATTGCAAACTGTAAAAAACACAAGTATGTTGTGCTTTGGTAGGATGTTCACATGGGTTGACGAAGGCACAGCAGTGAAAAGTCAAGCGAAGATCCGAGCCAATCCGATCTACAATTAAGTCAAAACTCAAACTAAGACAGAGAGAACAAGCATTGGCATAGCCAATAGGTCTCGCTTTTGGGACCTTGTAAGTAAGTATAAGACTCCACGTTTACATTTACTTCGTATTTAGGATGCAGTAGAGGCACGACATACCCATACTTTATTTTTAGGAAACCAGCTCCCATACTTAGTCGAGACGGTTAATTACGAGTTGAAATGCTTCCCGAGGGAGAGAAACAGCTGAACAAGCCTTCTCGCCAGGATGCTTGCAAGAAGTGTAAATGTACACAACTGGTCAGTCTGCAAACGTAATGGGCGCCTAAAAGCCGGTAGTGGCTTTAATTGATGGTATAACTTGAAGCTTTCTCGTAACACGTGTTCTCTGTGAGATATTGTAAGGGAGCCACCAGCTAATGTGAAGAATGCGCTTTAAAAAGAAAGTTACCAAAATAAATTGCTTACTGATATACATTCTTTGAGGAGTATTGTAACTCCCGAGAGCTACCAACTAAGTTGTGGTGTGAGCTTTTAAGACAAAAAAATATATACATTTTGAAAACGCCTTTTATCCCAAACCTTTTTGCACATTCTGGAGCAGCCTCTTATACTGTGTGTAATGCAAGTTTAAAACGTGTATTTGTAAAGCGCACGTTCACCGAGAAGGGCATCTTGGCGCTGAATAAGATGTTAGTTATCCAACTCAATGGTACTCATTAAGAAATGACTTACATGTTCAGTGCTTTCTAAAACAGACTGAGACCATGTAGCACTAAACACACACAAGTCACGAGTCTCCACTGCATCAACAAGGATTTGGTGCAATGCATTAACTATTTGAGGTTTCATAATTTATATTAAAATTAATTTAAGCTGCGTGTTTTATATGTAGCTACCGAAAAAAGTTAAAATATTTTGCTTATCCACGACCACTTATTCCGCCCCCTACCCCACCCCCTTGCGCGCAGCATCGCAGTTCCCATACTTCTTTGTGCTCTGTCACCACTGTTTGCGGGAGACATTTACTTCAACGCGAATAATAAAAATTTAAAAAAAAGAAGAAATGTGGACTGTCAGGCTGCTTTTCATGACTCCCCCCTTGTGACTTCACCCTCTTTTGTAGCCACATCTTAACCCCGAATTGATGGATTCCCCGAGTAAAAAGTTTTCCCAGCACTGAAACAATATCCCTTACCAAGCCTCCTGGTCCTATTCACCCGACCTCATTATTTGCCTCGGTCCCCCGCAACCACTACACAACCACGGCGGCCGCTCCTTTTCCTTCCTGGCAGCTCGTAATTTAAAGACCCTATGCTCTCTACCTCTGGCTGAGCCATCACTAATCTTCAAGAAACCGCTGAAGACGTGATTTTGATTTATATTCTCGACTCTGATGTTTTCTCCATCGAGCCCAGTAATTTGATCTTTAGTGCTAGGAAGGTGGGGGTCATGCTTTACAAACCCAAACAATGCAGCGTGCTGGGAAGTTGCGCAATCTAGTTGTATTGTGAAGCTGTTGTAGGGCTGAGGCGTGGGTGCAAGACAAAGTGGATCCAGGACCGTTTCAGAACCCCCTGTCCCTTTTGACAATGTTGTGACTACCTCTCCCTAAATAATGTTCATCTGCGGAACCACTATCAAAAGGAGTTCGATGACCGCATGTTCGGTAATATGAACACCCTTCGATTCCAGGGAGGAAGCGTTGAAGACATGGAGCAGTGTTGTGGTCCCGACTCGCACTACAGTTTACACTAACATTCGCAATTCTGCCCCATTCACTTCGGGGTTTCAATGGTCAACAGTATTAAAGAGGCTTTATCAGTGATCTATCCATGAAACTGCTGCTGCCAAATGCCCCAATTCCAGGTGTTTCCCTGCCTTCGGTTAAAGGGAGGCAGCGGACTAACAGTGGTCAGACAGCAAGTACGGACGTTCTGCCAGTTAACTCGGCTTCTTTATACTGTCCTAGACAGGGCATATATGAACCCGACAGGAGGTGAGCGATGACAGGAACAAGCCGAAAGTGTATTCTCCCTTATCAATAACAGCGCACGAAGACTACTATGTGCAGACAAAGCATGTGCGGGGAAGTGTGCCTGCAGAACCTGATGAGCAAAAAAAAAAGACCCACAAAGCGTTTCCCTTGCAGGAGCGAGCAGGGGCACCATCTGTTGGAAAGTTAATTACAAACAGATGTCGCCAAAGCGCGCTCCCGCAAGGGAATCGCCAAACGTGCACGCGTTGCCATTGAAAGCAATGCAAAGCGTGCACGTTTTTGGGCGAAAAAGCGAATCGATTACTAAAGGTCTCCTCCTATGCAGCGCATGCGCGCTGCGTAGGCGAGACCTATAAAGGAATGCCTGCGCTTCACAGAACTAAGTCAACGTACAAAAACTGTGCAGTCCAAGTGCGATAAGGGGCTTTTGCCACTTCACAAGAATGCATAGTCGCTAGTGTGCTGCATGTGCACACAGCACAAACGTGCTTTGGCTTACCTGCTTCGTCCATAGTGCATAGCACAAGACGACACAGGTCCAGGCACTATGTCTTTATCACAGCACAGTGTTGCACTGCTCCAAGCCTGTGCCACTAGCTTACAGCATAACATTACATAGTGCCAGATGTGCTTCTTCTGCACACAGTAAAAAGTTAAGTTGCACAGCTCCAGCATTTTGCAGCACAGGGCACAAGGCTACACATCTGTCCGTGGCCGGGTAGGAACACAGTTGTTTTTTCCTATGATTTCTGAGACATCCACAGCTGTTGGGCTGACATTGCGAGTGATAATGTTCTGAAGACTACAGAGAGTGTCTGCAGGCAGGGGCTCTAGTCTGGACAGCACTTGCTTGTACTCGTGCTGAAGAGGGGCCACACAACATCCCCCACCATGGGACGGGTCAGGGCTTAAGGAATGCTGCACTCTTGAAAAGTAAGCTGATCATTATGAACATATACTGCCCCAGAGAAGTTGCAGCAACAATGCCTTCTACTTCTTAGTTTCTATATTTCATACTACTCATTTTAATTATTAGCTCATCTCGACTGGTTCCTATGGAGCTCCCTCCCTTTAATATCCCTGTTGTCTCCTGCAGCACCCTTTCCTGCAGTGTCTCCTCCTTCTGGGTTGCAGGCCCACACAGTGCTCCTGTTACTCATGTTACCACACATATTGGAATTATGAGTATTGTAGGAAAATAATACACATTCAAAATCTGGTGGGAAAAGCACCAATTCCGCTTTTAATTCCTAATTTTCCCTTGGGAAACTTAGAACAGGAAGTATTTACTGTACTCTGTAAATGCATCTTTTACCTGAGATAATGATATTTAAAGAGTAAGGTGAATATTTTAGCACAGGCCTGTTTTTGTAGTCAGGGTCAATATGTCTAATATGTTGTATCAAATGTTTCCCGGCACAGCTACATTGGACTTATTAAAACATAAAAAATTATATAGATGATGATAATTCCTATTTGTAAAGCATGAACATATCACCCCCATAAGGGCTTCAAGGCACTCAGGGCCATCGGGGAGATTAAGTGCCTGGAGTCACATGATGCTGAGCGAGCTGTCGCTGGTGCCGGGGATGTACCATGAGCCCCGCACTTCAGAGTCAGCCTCCCTGGCCGCGTAATAGCTGTAAGAGAGGCGATAGGAGTTGTTAAATTGCAGGGATTTGACTTTCACGGAAGGAGAGGTTGTGATCTTTGAAATGAGTTGAGGGCAGTTTGCAGAAATACACTAATTGACAATAAAGTAAAATAGAGTCATGATCAAAGGGAATGAATCAGGTGTCTCAGTATTCCAGAGTCTCTATATGTCTGTCACAGAGACCCTCATTCACACTAACAAAGGGTGCGGTAAATGTTGATTCTCCGCTCCTCCAGTAAGGTGAACAGCATCATCATCGGGTCTTTATCATCTGAGTGTTCAGTTCTCCAGGTGATCTTGTATCCTCCACCAGGAGGGAATTCACGACGGTGCAGTGGTATGGTTATAGGTAAAATGGCGCTCCAAGAATGAGTAGCACTTACACTCTATTTAGATTTCTGAGAAATTTATATGGACGGTGCTGAAAGGTGAGAAGAACCACCAGTCTCCCCAGTCTCAAGGCTTACAAGAGTCCAAAATGTTCCTTTATCAGTGGTGATAATTCCATCCCACTGGAAAATTAAAATCTATGTTCCGATGTCCACATCGCATTTAACCGTGGATCTTCGTCATGAGCCAAACCTAGAGCACGTAAGAAGGACGTGTAGGTCCCCACATCAGCGCCGTGTTCTCGAGAACATTTTGGACTCTTGTAAGCTTTGAGAAAGTCGCGGGACAAAATTCCTTTGTGCGACGAAACACGTGTTGGCTGATGCAAGAACAAAGAGAATAAAGAAAAGAAACCAAGCTCGAAAATTTCTCTGTATCATTTATGCTTGACTAAAACAAATTGGATAATTGCATATTACTTAAAAGACGTGTGCTGAGGATTGTGTTTATCTCCACCAGGAGGGAGACTGTCTGGTTTACAGCAGTCGTGAATAATAATTACCACTCAGTGTACGTTTTTCCATTCCATTTTCAGTCAACCTTGGCTACAATCTCTGGAACAATTATCTGTGCAAATTTTTAGCAACAATGTGTGGATTCTATATTCTTGGCAGACTGCGAAATCATTCTGGTGCATAAGAAATGTAACCAGAATTATACATCACAGACCAATAAACCAAATAGACTTTACTAAAGAAATATTTGAAAAATTAATAATAACACATCTGTTTATTGGATCAAAATAATAATGCCTATTACAACTGCTTGGTGGGTTTTTGTTAAAAGAAAATACCTTAGTGGATAAGGTCTATATATATCACTTAAATGTCCAACAATGTGTTATCATGAAGAAAAGTTTGCTACACTGTGTCTTCCTGGACTTGAAGTCACATTTTAACATGGCTTATATGTTTTTTTGTATTTATGTACATATTTTGTATTTATTACGTTACAGCCTTGAAGAAAGTCACATCTGTGAATAAAACGTGTTAGCTGTGTTCTTTTCTGTAACATTTGGAGTCTTTTTATACAAGCAAAACAAAGAAGAAATAGAATACATTGTACTCTTATTGGGACTCTTTTACATGAACATTTGCTGTTGTTGTAACTAGTGACAACATACTTGGGACAAGCTGTGAGGGAAAATGCCTCGGCACTTCCAGTAAATTGTTTTCGGTGGCGCTGTAACTAGGGGTGACGCAGGAGTTGCAGCACCCCCACATAATCTGGTGTAAATTCATCAGGAGGCTGAGACCTTTTGAGCGGCTGATCATACAATATTAGCTTTGTTTTTCAGGACAGATAAGGTCAATTGTAATTAAGCAGAGTGCCAGAATATCCCACTGCTTATATTTCTGTCATGCACAAACATTTTTCCAATCCCCTGGCTGTAAAATTGCAGCATTTTATAACTTAAGTTTTAGTGACACTCTTGTTGCCCAGCCACCAAATCCCACCAGAGTGATAGAAGGTTACACGCTCTGACACATATAATAAATAAAAACAAATACTTTCTCAATGGCCTCTATTTCAAAATCTACACACATTGAAAAATAAGGTTGTGCCACTTAATGTTGAAATGCTATTGGAAAACTCATTTAATGATCTCCAATAATCAACCCGGAGAATTATTATTATTTTCTGTGTGATTCCCACTAGACTCTAGTTTATTATTATTATTGGTTAAGAATTTACCCTTCTGTGGTTGAACTTGATTGTGTTGCAGACTCGTCTATCAGTATATTTATTTCCATGAAATGCGAGCCTAATGGCAAAAACTGCAGTACGTCCCACTATATAGGAAAAAAAAAACATTTATCTTTATCGGCCTACACTTTTATTCACATCCACGCGCAGACTGTTTTCTCTTAATTTTTTCATATCTTCTTTATAGGACCTACGGTAACCCAAGAATGAATTACCATCCAAGGGAATGCCCATACTGCACGATTGGGCTTGTCCCCAGTGTGTTATTATCTCCCAGTGGTGTAACAAAACTGGAGAGGGACCACCACCCGTGCACACTGCCGGATGGGCCTCCTAAGGCCCAGGGGGCCCACCGCGAGAGCTAATGTTACCCCACTGTTATCTCCCCATTCAGTGTTCATAGGTCTGAATGGTGTATAAATAAGAAATTCTGCACGTTTTACCCTTTTCAGAGCTTCAAAACTCAGATTATTGCAGTGTTTTCCCAGCCCAAGTTTTACCGATTTTATCTGGCATAATGTGTGCAGAGAAAAAATGCCGGGTCAGTGTGATATTTACATGCTACTTGTATTCCTGATATATATTTGTGTAGTGATTACTGCGAATCCTAAAATGAGGACCCTGGCATATCATTATGATATGCATTACTGAAGCTGATTTTCATCCATGACCTTGGTCTTTCTTTCAGTTTGGAGTGTTTCGGTATCTGTGCAGCAGGTATATGAACCCACTAAACTACTGTATTGTCAGTCGGTACTAATCATGTTTAAGTCTCCTCAAAGGCCTTCCCATCCTGGCTGAACATCTTCATCCATGCAGCACACACTGCCAATAAAACGGCTCTATATTTATTGAAGGCAGCCTAGGTTGATATAAACGTGATGCAGAAATAGTGTTCATCAAACTTAACTCACATTACGGAGCTGAGGAGTTATTTTTAAAAACACAGGGGGATATTCACAAGAACGTGCGATAAACATCGCCAAAATAGGCTAATGCAATTTTCCATATCGCCGTCTATCGTGGGAAAATATACGTCGTATTCCCAACACAGCGGTAACATGCAATAGTTTCCAGAGAACGCCTCAAATGTCCGCGATACAACTACCGCGACGGCGATAAAAAAGGAAACCCGAATGTGAAAAAAGTTGCGATGGGCCCAACTGCAATAAAAATCTAGCAAAAAGCAGCGCCAGGCCCGCAAGTCCCACAAGTAAGGCGGGAACAATCACTATAAAAGCGGCAAAAAAAACCCACCTACAAAACACAAACAACTGCGAAGCACCATGGAGGGAGCCGGAGCAAGTACAGAGGACAACCAGAACCCCACAAGCCCCACGAAGGACCAGCCTGGGACCTCGGGGACAGGGAAGGGCAAGGAGAAGAATAAGAGGAACCCGCGTTTCAGTACGCAGGAAAACCAGATCCTCATTACGGAAGTGACAGAACACCACCACCAACTGTCCATCACCTCCCCTGTGACATTGGCAACTAAAAATACAATATGGCAGTCCATCTTGGCCAAGGTGAATGCAGTCGGAGTGAAGAGAAGGGAAGTGGACGACTGCAAGAAGCGCTGGACTGATGTGAAGCGCAAAACCAAGCTGAAAATCGCTGCCAAACTGAGAGCAGCAATGCAGACTGGAGGTGGGAGCCCAGCGACACACCAGGAGCTGGATGAGATGGAGGAAATGGTGATCCGAGTCATCATTGGGGAGACGGTGGCAGGAGTTGGTGGACCGGACACTGCACAACATGACCCGAGCCAACAGCAACAGGGTGAGTAACGACCAGGGACTGGGGGAACGGGGGGAGATGGGCACAATGGCACACATGCACAATTAAGTAGAGCACATCTGCGGACAAACCATGCCCAAGAGTCACAACTCCAACCAAGAGCCCAATTTACCCAAGTCTGCAATATCTCAGCACTGTATAAGCACAGAAGTGAAAGGCACACCCCCTGAAAGGGAGAAGGGCCAGCCAAATCAGAGCTGAAGGGGCAACACACCCACAATGCAGCACACACACATAAGAATCAGAGCACCTCAACATTGACAACAATGTGGTACAAACTGCAACACTCTCACAACAGAACAGAGGACACAACTGCTGCCGCTTGTGTGTAGAAAATGGCCATTCGCATTTGGCATAGCAGGAAACTGTGAGATGACAATGGACAAGTACAACCTCACATCCCTGATGGTGTAGAAATGTCAACTGTCCCGCATCAAATAGGCATCTCTTCACAAACAGTCACAATGTACATTGACATGCAGTCCGTTAGTAAACCTGTACAATGCGTGAACATACATGTGAACACAGTGTCAATCTGCATCTCCCCTTCACATTGCAGAGGGAGAATCAACACCTCCTGCAGAGCAGACACAACAACTCAACACTGATGACGAAGAGGACCTCCCCAACATCGACACCGACGCCCTCCAGCAGCTCATGGACAGCTTCGGCACCCCCACCTCCAGGAGGAGGGCAGCCCAGCTGCATCGAGGAGACCCCACCCCCTGCACAGACCACACAGCAGGAAGCACCCACCACCACGGCTGTCTCCCAGGACCCCCACGACCAACACATGGCATTCCAACGTCGTGTGTCAGGGTGCCCGGAGAAGATTGCTGATCAGCTGCGGGTGGGGTTCGACCTCGTGGCAGTCAAACTAGATGCAATACGTGGGTGTCTAAGTCCCATCAGGGACCACTTACAGTCCCTAACGGACACCCACTGTCCGCTCCATGCTCTCCAACAATCCATGGCTGACATCGCTGGAGTCATGACTCGGAGACAAGAACACCTGTCTAGTCAGAGTGGCTCCAGCGATGTCAGCCGGGAGTTGGGGCACATGCGGAGGATCATGGAGAACATGGAGCGGATGCATGCAGAACGATTGGCTGCCATGGCTGCACACCAGCGAGATGTAGCTGGGATCTTCCATGCCCTGCAGATCCTCATCATGGCATTGCCGCCACACAGCCTGGCGCGGATGAATGCTGCTGCTACTACTCCATTCACATCTCCGCCTCCTGAAGTGTCAGTGCCACACAGTGCGGCAGACCAAACACCACCACCCACATGTGAGGCACCTGACACATCAGAGGACGAAGATGATGATGAATCTGGCTTGGTGGTAAGATTGAAGTGGTAGCATACATCACCGCCATATGGCCTGTTTCAGCAAGTTTCTGCCCTCTGCCTCATGCCCTGGAATAACATCTTCCACTGTCCCCCGTTACACTCAGCGACACTGGACCATGACATGGACTGCCATATTTGTAATGGTTACCAATGACACAGCAATCACACTGCAGACTGAAGTCTTCCTCTTCCGATGAACCTGTCAATCCCTAAAGGACCCTGGCTGGCCCTCCACGGGGCGACAATGTAAAGTGGGGTTTGCATGGCCCTGTACTGGTCCAGCTTAAACACCCCACTGAATGCGAATAAAACATTCAAATTCACACTGATGTGTCATGGCCCTGATCAATTATGCATGAAAGTATTGATGAATGTAGGGACAGTGATTCCACATAAATGGTACTCCCTGGGTAATGCTATCAATGCGCATGTATGGCCATGACCCAGATAGGCAGTGAGACACACATCGTCATTCAAACCAACTCACATCACAGTTGAATACAAATGAATGTGCGTCGACTTTATTAGTATATACGTGTCAGTATGGGCAAGAGAAGTGCCACAACATGCGGACCAATGCAGCAGCATGTCAAAATGAGGAACGTTGCCAAGCGCCGCTGTCCACTTCGGGGGAGTGCCTCACCTTTCACAGGTGTGTGTTACCCCGCGTGGTTGTCCGCCCACGTATTCGGGGTCCAGACGAATGCAGCCATGTCCACTGTTGTCGTGGGATATGTGACCAGAACCCCAAGATGCAATAAGGTGTCGGGACATGTGCAATATGTTCCAAACTGTTGTGGCTGCAGGTACGTAGTTACACGTCCATGAAAGTGATTGCAGCTTCGTAGGCAATCATCTCCAACATGAGGTCGTTGTCGACTCCATCGAACAGGACGGCGAGGCTATCCATTCGCAGGTCCGGACAGATGTGCTGCATCCACCCCCTTTCACCAATTAGCACTATAGCCCAATACGGGAGTGGCTCAATGTGGTCACTGCACACGAGGAGTTCTGCAATATCCCAGGTCCAGCTGCCAGCATGTATGCCAAGGATTTAGGCATCCCATAGACGGGTATCACGGTGACACTCCTGGCCGTGGGCCAACAGGGGGTGCACACACATGTCGAAATCCAGTTCGCCTACCGTCCTGTTGGATAGACAGACATCCATGGACCACTCGAATATGCACGATCGACAATGCAACACAGGCTGAACGCAGGTGACGTTGGCAAGGCGGAAGCTTAGCTGGCAACTGACCCGCAGCACTACCAATGGCAGTGCCCCCAGTAAATGCAGCATACGTGCACGGTACAGTTCCACGTGACAGGGGTTGTGCATGATGTGTCCGGGATGTTCTGCCATTGCGTTACTGGCCCTGGCAGAAGCGGCACTGTTCTGACCTGCACCAGTTCTGTGGATGAAATGCCACAGCTCGGATCAATGAGTTGTTTAAGTGTGCATCGGTTGTACGCCTGGGATGGTGTGGGAGAAGTGTGAAGGCCATTCCATGTTAAATAACTCCGAGCAAGGACTTCTGTGTGTGGGGTGTGTATACCTTGCTCTTTCGTCGGGCTGTGCATAGTGTGGGAGTCATCATCAGCTGCTATCGTATCTGTCAGGGGGTGCCGGGCACATGCAATTCCGAGGTCGGATGTGCAGATGTGCTTCCGCCTGATAGTTCAGACAAAGGAGCTTTCATCCCTAATGTCAGTTTGTCATCTGCTTGCATTCAGGAATTGCGATGTGGCTTGTTGGGTGTGGGGTGGGATGTGTGCGACTTTGGGATTCATGTTTGACATGACTTGCATGTGGCAAATGAGCGGCATCACTGTGTGTTACGTTGCCTCACAGCTGCTCCTCCCTCCCCCTGGGCCTATTCACTTGTGTACGCTGCGCGGTTGCATCACTTGCACTCCAACGGCACACCATTGTCATGCCTGTCTGCGCATGTCCACAAGCCTGACAACGACACTGTGATGTTGGCCGTTGAAGGTGGGCGGCCACGTGAGTGTAGGCCTATGGTAAGGATAGTGCGGACACAGATGTAGAGTTCATGCCTGGCTGAACTCACGCTGCGATTAAGGCTAGGCCTATGGCTCATGCTGCGGCAATGCAGATACACACAACACTTGGCATGTATGAGCCAAGACCCCGAGCGGTATGCGCTCCTTCATTTCACCGTTCGTGCGAGCCCGCCCTCCGGGTGCATGCTACATTGTCAACTGCGGGCCGGGTGGCGCTGACACTACAACAGAGACACACGCATTGGTTACTTCCTTGTCCAGGCTAGAACTGGACCACGCCCTGAGCCCCGGGCTAATTCTACGCACCCCTGCACTGGACTGACGTACGCCGGCCCAGCCCACTCCGCTTACGCTTACAGGGGGGACGACAGAGCTACATGTCCAAGGTCTTACCCACTGCCTGAGGTGACATGCTTGCGTCCGCTGTCCACAGCACGATGTGATGTGGTAGGGCCAGGGGCCATCACGCATTCATAATGACCACACGGACACACTTAGATGTATGGTGGAACTGGCCACGGGCACGTGCGCCCGGCACCTTTTTATTACCAGGGTCACATGTCCAGTGACGCCTGTGCTGGATGGGTGTGGGGTGAGTGTAAGCCAGCCCTCAGGGAGTGGTTGGTGCTGGCAACAACTAGAACAGTGATCATCGGATCACACACACAGATTCAATCATATAGGGTCCATGACTTGAGCTGCACTGAGTTCGTGGCACCGGAAGCGCTCGGCGGGTGCGCGGCCTGCGATGATGCGTTGTCTGGGCGGGCCTCACTGGAAGCAATGTCTGTTGCCTACTGGACTGCGCCATGAAGAAATCAAGGCTCAATTCGAATTGTGAGCCCTGCTGACCGCAGTGTAGGCCAGAGGCAGCGGTCAGAAAGGGCCCACAGCCACGTGGCGTTGACTTGAGCTGCACAGAGTTAGTGGCACCTGGAGCGCTCAGCAGGTGTGCAGCCAGCGATGATGCGTCGTTTGACTTGGGGGACCTGCTGACCGCAGTGTAGGCCGGAGGCAGCGGTCAGCAAGGGCCCACAGCCACGTGATGATGACTTGTGGTGCACTGAGTTGGTGGCACCTGGAGCGCTCAGCGGGTGTGCAGCCAGAGATGATGGCGTGTCCTCGCAGGTCAGGATTGGATTTGATTTGTGAGCCCTGCTGACCGCAGTGTAGGCCGGAGGCAGCAGTCAGAAAGGGCCCACAGCCACGTGATGATGACTTGTGGTGCACTAAGTTGGTGGCACCTGGAGCGCTCAGCGGGTGTGCAGCCAGAGATGTTGGCGTGTCCTCGCAGGTCAGGATTGGATTTGATTTGTGAGCGCTGCTGACCGCAGTGTAGGCCGGAGGCAGCAGTCAGAAAGGGCCCACAGCCACGTGATGATGACTTGTGGTGCACTGAGTTGGTG
Organism: Calotriton arnoldi; assembly: GCA_963921515.1. NCBI lineage: Eukaryota > Metazoa > Chordata > Amphibia > Caudata > Salamandridae > Calotriton > Calotriton arnoldi. The sequence continues at coordinate 399,920 of CAWUFW010013467.1, forward strand.
GCACCTGGAGCGCTCAGCGGGTGTGCAGCCAGAGATGATGGCGTGTCCTCGCAGGTCAGGATTGGATTTGATTTGAGGGCCCTGCTGACCGCAGTGTAGGCCGCAGACAATAGTCAGCACACACATAACTCCTCGGTGCTGTGCCGCTGGGTGCGCTGGGGGCCTGTGTCGCGGAAGCAAGCATTCGGCTGAGGAGGCTGACGGTCATGGCGGCGGACTCATGGCAGGGTGAGGGGCGCCTCCCTGGCAGATGCATTGGCCATCCGGGAAGTGAACCAGAGCCCCGGCCTATTTATTCACACTCCTACGCTGGCCTGGCGTACGCCGGCCCAGCCCACTCTGCTTACGCTTACAGGGGGGACGACACGGATACATGACCGGGGTCTTCCCCACTGCCTGAGGTAACATGGTTGCGTCCACTTTCCACAACACTACCGACACCAGCAGTATATGTCCACATGGACATGTCTGTGCTCTGCATACTGTAGTCTGTCCAGCACATCACCGCCACACTTGGCATTGTGTACATTCTTATTCATGGGTGACTTGCCTCCTTCACACATACTTGGTTCCCACCTCTCCCCACATTCTGCAATTGTGTGGCAGTGGGGCCATGCCGTTTTGGGAAGGTCAGCTGTCTTGTTCTGCGCTGCCTCGGTGGTAGTCCGGGGGGGGGGGGTCCTGGGGGTGGTGGTGGTGGGTGTTGTGGCCCTCTTGGCTCTCCGAGCTGCATGGTCAGTAGCTCCATGACATGTGTTGGTCTTCAGATGTGGCTCTGGGCTGGGCTCCCTTTCATGCTGCAGGTTGTCGTCCAGCTTTACACCAGTAGAAGTCAGGTGTTAAATCCCTGCTGCTAACACGCCTTATCGCCTGTTTTTGGGTCGCATCGCGGATCAGGCTGGTCGTTGAGAATATCGCAAAGTGGTGTTTTTGTGTGCTTTTGCACGGGAACGCCTACTCTGCATATCATTAGCGTTAGTTGTCACTCTCATCCGTGGCGATGTTTTTTGAGGCAGCTATCGCTGGGAAACTGGCGATGTCAGCAGTTTGCACCAGCTTGGGAATAGGGCGATTAGTCTATCGCCACTTTTGCGGCGCTAAAGTGCCGATAAATCGGCGATGGCTCCTTGAGAATATGCCCCACAATCTTCAGCTAGAAGAGGGGGTGTGGCCAGCAGCCGAGCAAGATGGGTGCATCTTGACGGAGCTTCGGCCGACTGCTGTGACAACCCCCAACTATCCGATCACACATTCATAATCCGCTGCTTCCTTCCACGATACGAGGTGGATGAAGCTTAAGGGGAACCAGCAGTGCCCTCCCCCGTCAAATTGGTGCTCCAGGAGCGGAATCCACAGCGGCGGCCCACCCGCATAGGTGAATCCTCGGGCCGACGTGGGTGCGAAACCGAGTGAGGAGGTGACGATGGCTGACGTGACTGCGATCCTTCATCGCGTGGTCCAGAGTGCCCGGCAGCATCGGCCCGTGGTGTACGCAGTAGAGAGATGGAGATGGGAGGGGCTGCCCTGAGGTCTCCTCCCTTAGCTGGATCACCCTCCTGTGGCGTGCCCAGCTGAGGCGGGGGGTAGCAGAGAGTGCAGACGCACTGGAGGGGCCTCGCCCTACATTGAAACAGTGCAGTGTGGTGCTGAGCTTGCGGACCCAGGAGGCCGGTAGGGCGCGACCTGATCGGGGCCTAAAGGATTATTGAGGACCTGGATGGTGCAACTCCCCGAGGACATAGTGACCAGCATAGAGAGATGGCCTAGGATACGGTGTCTAGCCATCGAGAATGCAGTGAAAGGAAGAACTGTGGGTTTCCTGCTTCCCAACACAGTAGAAGGGCCACATAATATATGACATTGGTCCCTGTGGGTGGACTGTCCCCCGGGGCTGGCGCTGAGAAGCTCCGTGTGTCCTGAAGGCGGGAGCAGTGACCTGTTGAGTGGAACCCTACGATAGGGGGCAGTCGACTCATAGTACAGGGGTAGGAGGGCAACCAACAGGCCGCAGAGGTGAATATACAGGCCTGTGATAGGCGGCGGGGAGTCCAAGACCCCCTCTTTCTCCTGCAACCCTTCCCCCGGAGCCCTCCTCTTGATCTGGACACAATTACATTGAGCAGATGAAATACTGGTCGCACATTGCGCAGGAGTTATGTCTGGGTGTAAGGAATGCCGGGGGACACACCAGAACAAGATGGACAAATATGCCCAGGCCAAGCCTGATATGCTGGCCCTGGGAGGAGAACAAAGGCAGCAACTGGTGCCCCTGATGGAGGGGGGATTGACCCTGCAGGACATCATGGCAGCGATCCAAGGCATACATATGCAGTCACCACAGAAGTTACTTTGATGCACACTGACCTGCGGAAACTAAGGGCATGAGTCAAACTGGCCAAGGACTCGATAACTCCTCTGCAAACTGAAACTAAGACACTTAAGGCTCAAGTTAAAGAACTTCAAATCAGCTCAAGCTTGCTGGAAGCCAAAGTGGAGGACTTTAAGGGGCGGTCGTGCCACAGCAATGTCCGCATATTGGAGGTTGCTGGAATGGGCGGAGGGCCCGTCCACTGACCTCTTTGTGGAAGACCTGGTGATGAAACAACTACAGCCTCACAACCATCCCAACTATTTCTCTGTAGAGAGAGCACACCAGGTCCCAAGGGGCCCACCAAGACCTGGGGCCCCCCGCGTCCAATTCTGGCATGAATTTTCAACTATAGCAATGTGATCTTACAGACTGCGTGGACCACACCACCACTCAAATTCGAAAATGCCACTATCACGCTCTTCCCGGATTTCACCCTCCGAGTTCAGAAAATGCGGTGCTCCATCCTGGAAGTTAAAAGGGTTATGCCTGACCGGGGCCTAAAGTACGCAATGATTTTTCCGGCCAAACTCTGGGTAGAAGCAGAGGATAAAACTTGGTTCTTTGAAATCCCGGCGGAAGCTTGGAACTGGCTCGATTGCTGCAGATCAGTTAAAGATAAGAGATCCTGTGCCCAACAAGCCCAGGAGGAAAGGAGCTTGGACCGCAGAGCCAGTGCCAAAGCCCGATGAACGATGATGCAGCTGGTGAAAAGGCAGCCACTGAGACACCTTAAGACTCTCATATGGACTGGGCCTAACTGAGGTGGGGTTTTGGGTCCTGGCTGCCTTCGGTGTTGGTGGCGGAGTTTGAGGGTGGGGGAATGGATGGGGTGTGCTTGCCCCCTCCGAGGTGTTGTAAGGAGAGACTCTTCTTCCGACCGAACTGCTGAGACCACATCTATGACACTGGTTTCCGACTAAGCGGTAATAAACTGTTCCCGTCATGGGGGTGCTGCGGCGGAACGGTTCCCTGGTGGGCCGACGTTTCCCTGCGATAGGTAACAAGGCTGGGGTTTACAGGCACTCTGCAAAGTTGGGGGGTGGGAAGTTTTGAGTCCACCATGCAGGGAGGCAGGGAGGGGGTTCTATTGTTGGATTTCTCAGTTTTCTTTTTTTCTTTTTAAACTAACTGTTGGGAGCAGTGATGACAGCCATTTCAGTAATAGGAGTTCCTTAATGGCAGCCGGATTGCCCCAGATTGCAACTGCTGCGGATTTGATGCCGTGCATCTTTCTCATCACTGCTGCTGCGAGGGAGCAATGAGGGGCCCATGTGATATGAACCCCCACCCCCAAGTATAGACATTCATTACACATTCACGATAGCTGGCCTAACACTGACATGTAGCTTCAGGCTCCTCATCTAGAACATCAACGGCTTAGGGGACAGGATAAAGAGGGGCATAGTCCTGCAGTACTTGAAACGGCACTCCCCAGACGTGGTCTTCCTTCAGGAGACTCATCTCCAAGGGACCACTTACTGTGCATTAAACATTTGGGGCTACAAGATGGTGGCACACGCAGGCTATACTCGGGGTTGCAGGGGAGTGGGCATTCTGATTCGCAATTCCTTTCCATTCACTATAAGACATTTCACCCATGGCAGGTTTGTGGCACTCACGGGACACTGGGAGGGTCGGCTACTCATTCTTATCTACCTATACATACCCCCTTATTCTTTGTCTTCCAGAGGAAGAATTGTTGCTAGGCGGCGACTTTAATGCAGCCATTAATGGGGACAATGACCACTGGCCCACACTCGGTGGTGAGACGGCGGGTAGACTGCTTTCAGACTTCCTGGCGGGAATAGGCCAAGTTGATAAATAGCAAACTCTCAACCCTACAGCCCTTCAATACACCTTTCACTCGGGGGCACACGGGAGCGTATCCCAACTTGATTACATATTTGCCCTGGCTTGGCAGGTCCCGGCCTTCGGGATGTGCAGCACTGGGCGAGGGGCATTTCGGATCATTCACCGGTCACTGCAACATATGGACGGCAACATAGGGAGGGAAGGTACATACTGCCCCTTAACCCCTGGTACCTCAAAGTTCCACATATACGAGCAGCCCTTCAGGAGATAACTGACAGCTATTTTGAGGACAATGAGGGATCAGTAGAGCTAGCCAGGGACCTTTGGGAGGCATTTAAGGCCGCGATAAGGGGTCAGGGTATTTCCCTGATCACAGGCCATAAAAACAAAAAAAAAGCTAAACTACTGTCCCTTGAACAAGACAAACAGAAATTGGAAACTGAACTGACCTCAGTCTGGGTCTCACTTGGAAGTTCAGCATTGCCTGGCGGTCAAACAGAAGGAATACAAAGATATTGTAGAGGAAGCAGCCAGGGCTAGATATAGAGCAACTCAACACCGTCTATATGGAGTGGGAGATAGAGCGGGCAAACTTCTGACGTGGCTGGACAATAGGGAAGTAACATCGAAATGGGTGTTTGAAATAGTTAATGATGTGGGGGATCGGGTGAGAGACCGACAAGGTATGGCAGATGAATTTGCAAAATATTACACTTCGCTGTATTCCCCATCCTCTGCAACCTCCCTAGACGCAGCGCTGGAGATGCTCCTAAACCTTAAAATACCTAAACCAGCATCAGCAGAGAGAGACGTCCTGGAACAAGATCTAACTGATGGTGAGATCACACAGGCCATTCGAGGACTGTACGTTTGGAAGACGATGGGCCCTATTGGCCTCCCCATCGAATTGTATAAACTCACCGCATCTAAAATAATCCCATATCTAAGAAACATGTTCCAGGAGAGTCGTGAGGTTGGGGTTTTACCAACCAATCAACGGGTAGCAAAAATTGTTGTTATTCATAAAACAGGCAAGCCACCGGAGCTTGGTGCCTCTTACAGACCATTCTTGCTGCTCAACGCAGAAGTCAAGATTTTGGCCAAACTACTAGCGGCTAGACTGTTTCAGGTTATACCCAAACTTGTACACCCGGACCAATCAGGCTTTATGCCACATAGAAATAAATACTGACTTGAATTTGTAGTGCCTACATGGGGTGCTGGGACGTGCTGCCACCATCCAAGAAGAGACGGTGGTGGTCTCCCAGGATGGCAAAATGTCATTTGTACCATAGAGGGGCCTTTTATGTTTGTGGTCTTGGAAACGCAGGGGTTTGGGCCAAAACTTTTATCCTGGGTCTGGCTCCTCTACACGGACTCCTTGCGGAGAGGCATGAGACAAGGCTGCCCACTTTCCCCGTTAATCTTCGCTCTGGTGTTGGTGCTGCTGGCGGTCTGGATACAGGGAGATCCCTTGATTAGGGGGCTTAAATGGTCCAAAGAGTGGGAAGATAGAACCTCCCTCTATGCGGATGATATCCTACTTTATGTGGAAAGCCTGTAGACCACACTTCATAGAATACTCCATATTTTTGATCTATACCGCAAATATTCAGGCAACACTATAAATTGGGAGAAGTCTTTAATCTATATACTTAGTGGGATGGACATGGGACTTCCCTGACACTGTGAGGCCAGGGTGGTGATAGATGGGTTCCGATACCTGGGTTTATTTGTCACTGAGGACCCGAGGGTCTTTTATGAACACAACCAGGAATTCTCCCTTACAGAGACTAAGGAGGGATGTCCAACATTGGAAAACCCTGCCGCTCTCCATGCTAGGGAAGGTGACTTTGTTCAAAATGATGGATTTGCCTAGTTTCCTCTACATTCTTCAGAATGCCTCATACCTGGTTCCCCCTTCCTATTTCCAGATGTTAGATTCTATTACCCGGACGCTTCCTTGGGATTGGGATGTCCCCAGAATAGCTCTATCAAAGCTGACTCAGAGCTGGTGCGATGGAGGTATAGCGCTTCCTGCCCTCCAACAATATTATTGGGCAGCCCAGCTTGTGGTGGTAAATCACTGAGTTTATTTCCCTCACGACAATCCGGTCTACAGGATGGATCGTCAAAATATACAACCGGGGGCTATCTTAGAGCTCTGTATGAGGGGAGGAAAGCTGCATCACTACCCAGCCCGACAGCAATAACAGTAAAAGTTTGGCATATCGCATCAACTTCACTTGGGTGGCGGGGCAAAATAACCCAGGCGACACAGCTGTGGGACACCACACAGTTGGGTCTGATGGCTAGATACCAGGGTTTCCGAAGCTGGGATTTAATAGGTATCTCGTAGGTCAAAGACTTGTGGGAAAATAGAGAGGTGAAGTCCTTTGACGAATTGCACAGGGAATACTAATTGTAGCCTATAGAGACATACCACTACCTCCAGATTAGGCACGCCCTGGGGGAGCGATACCAAGGGGGACTGAAGTGCTGGAAGCCATGCCGTTGGAAGACATGCTGCTTTATGAGTTCATGCATAGGCGCACAATCTCCTTGACATATTGTGAAATCCTGAATAATTCTCCAGACCCCCTGCGGCAACTTAGAGCCAGGTGGAGAATAGATCTGGGGCAGTTAGACGATGACGAATGGCAAGAAGCAATAGCATCCCCTAGGGAAGAGGCCATCCGCTCCCGCTTTTGACTGGTACAGTTGAAAATTGTGCAGCAAATTTATTATTCATATACAACCATAGTCAAGATGGGGAAGATTGAGTTAGTACAGGGCCCTAGGGGATGTGGTCTAGAGGGTACATTTTTCCACCTGTTGTGGGAGTTACCGCCATTCCAGTCATATTGGGTGGCAGTGACAACTTGTTTAATTCAAACTTGTGGAGGAGACATAGGAATTTCACTGAAATGGTGTTTATTGAATGTATGGAAGAAAACAGATCTCACAGCTGCTGATCGACTTTGGGTCGTAGCCAGTAACGGCCCATGGAGGGAGTTCCGTGGGGCGGTGAGGCGGGGCGGCGGGTAGTAAACACTCATATGGATGAACGGAGGTAAGTAAACATTTAAATAAATAAAACAAATTTCGTTGCGCGCGATGCAGCGCACGCAACGAAATTCGTTGTATTTATTTAATTGTTTACTTACCTCCGTTCATCCATATTCCGGTGTTTACTACCCCCACCCTGCCCCTCCCCCGCCCCGCCTCACCGCCCCAGGGAACTCCCTCCACGGGCTGCTACTGGTCGTAGCCAAACGAAACATAGCTAGTTTGTGGAGTGCAACCTCTGCCCTGACATTGCGAGAGTGGAGGTCTGTCATGGATTGGTGAATGCAGGCAGAGAAGGTGGTCTATGAGGGGAGGGGATCTCCACACAAATGGAAGAAGATATGGGGAAGATGGAATGAGAGCAGGGGGATGTTGTGCTCACCTATTGCGAGAATTCACCCAAGTGATGTGGAGTGACGGGGGCATCAATCAATCAATCAATCATGTCACTTATAAAGCGCACTACATACCCGCGAGGGTCTCAAGGCGCTGGGGGAAGAGGGGGGTGGTGCTGCTACTGATCGAAGAGCCAGGTCTTGAGGAGTCTTCTGAAGGCCAGTAGGTCTTGGGTCTGTCGGAGGTTGGTGGGGAGGGTGTTCCAGGTCTTGGCGGCGAGGTGGGAGAAGGATCTGCCGCCGGCGGTCGATTTCCGGATGCGGGGGACTGTGGCGAGGGCGAGGCTGGTCGAGCGGAGCTGGCGGGTGGGGGTGTAGAAGCTGATTCGTCTGTTGAGGTAGGCTGGTCCCGAGTTGTGGAGTGCTTTGTGTGCGTGGGTGAGGAGCTTGAAGGTTATCCTCTTGTTGACAGGGAGGGCATTATATATGGTCTTGCTGCGATGGATAGGCGGCCGAAGTTTTATATCTGGGACAATAGAAGATTTTGGAAAAACTCCTCTGTCATGAACTGTATTGTAATGCTTTGTATACTGATGGCTGCTGTCATTGTTGTACTGTACTTTATCACTGCAATAAAAAGAGTTGTTAAAAAAAAATCTTCAGCAAGAAGTTCAGTCTAACATGACAGCAAGCTTCCAATTTTATAATGAGTAAACAGTACGCAGTGTGAACTCGTGTGCTAGTTCTTCATACAAAATTATTTAAACTAGGGGTGTGCAAAATTTGCACAATTTGCTTTTGGGCAAGTCCGCTAAATTTTGGCAAAATTACATTAAATTACGCATAATTGCGTGAAATGAACATCCGTCATTTGGGGCGATATTTTAATGTGAAATGAGTCCTTGCAACAATTTATAGGAGGAGGATGCATTTGAACAAAGCGCCACTTGTGCTCAGTTATTTGCATGCTTTAAAGGTAACTTTTTATGGAAATGGTATGTTTCTCAATACATTTTTACCAGGAATGGTGTGCAGCTAGGCAAAGTAGCACAATGGCATAATTTCAGGAATTTCGCACCATTTTGTCTCCTCTGGTAACTAACCAGCTCTCTTCTGTTGTTCTTCCCATGGCAAATGACATTCTACTGTCTATATGCTTGCCCTAGCATTGGCAGGTACCAGCATAGAGGCTAGGGAACAGCACCAAGGGTTCTAAATGTAAGTCTTAGTGTTTTTAGGTACCTGTATCAGTAGTAGCAAAAGTAGAGTCCTAAGCAACTTTCGGCATTAGTAGAAGCAAAACTTTGCGTAAGCCTGGCTTTTATTAGGAAAAGGACTTTAAGCAGGTATTGATATTATGAAAACCACAGCTCTAATTCAGTCTAGGAATTGTAAAAATGCAGCACGTAGAGTGTGTAGGAACATTATCAGGAGTAAAGCTAAGAATGCCTGTTTATTAGTGAGGAGCATTCTAATTGAGTAACGCAGGGCTGATGTAAGTTTATATATTGCCAGGATCAGTACTCTGAGTGCGTCTGTGCATTATGAGGAGTAAGGCTCTAAGCTCGCCACAACATTATAAACAAGCATTTGTTATACAGCCGGTCTTGCATTTGCGAGAGTTAGAGCTATTGGCGTTGTTAATGATAATGTCTTTTACCCATGTGTTTTGGTTTGGTGTGGATATATGTGGTGTGGAGTGGAATTATGTGGGTTGGATTGGAATCGTGAGTTATGGAATTGTGTAGGGTGGAACTGTGTGGTGTGGAGTGGATGTTTGTCAATGGTTGGTTATTAAAATGAATGTGAATGGATCAGAACAATTTTGTAGGGCAAGGTGACCCTAGTCGTCTAATGCCACTAAGAAAGGGGAGTCAGGGAGGAAGGAAGTGGATACGACAGAAACAAGTTAATTTTGAGCAGCAATAGGATCAATTACTGCAAAAAAACATTTTTCCCTAAACTTGACAAAATTGTGCTGAAAAGACGGGACTGTAGTAACATTTTCCTCCAGGAATCTATCATGTTGTGCAAATCATATAGTCAAGGTGGGCTTTTAAAATCTATACTATCTCTACTTTGTAGAAGAGCAAATATTTTACGATAGAATATCATGACTCTTTGATGACAGGTGCAAATCTAAAATTTAAAGATAAATGTCACTAGGACAAAAGAAAACAGAACAAGAAGTTACATTATGTCATTTACATGGAGTGGGAGAAATTAGAGAACAAATGTTTAGCTTCAATAACATTACAACTAATACCAAATGAAATGTGAAAAAGGCACAACGGTGTACACTGACCAACATTCTGTCCATAGCGGTATGTATGTATCTCGGAACCATAGTTTCAGATTTATAGCCGCAAAAGCTTTTATGATTTATTAATAAGTATCATTATAGCTCTGTAGAATTTTCCTTATAACAGTTTGCCCACAGCTCAAGTGTACAGTAAAGCACCATATCCATTCACTGATATGCGCTGTACATCTTTCAGAAATGTGCAGTAAGATAAGCAAATTTATGTATTTGACCTCCACTGCTGAAAAATCAGATATGTGAAGTCCTTGAAAACTGAAAAGGACACACCTTCTTCAAAAGCTGGCAACGTGAATGAGAATATACACACACTTATATTGTTTGGTTTAATATGCAGTTGTGTTGCACACACATCCTCGTACATATGGCGCTATAAAAGCCAAGCACTATCTCAAGAGGCAAGGCCAGCCGAGGCGGGTAACCCTTCAGATGCCGGGGGCGGGAGGGTTGGCAGGAGGACGAATGAAAGGGACAGAAAAGGTTAAGGAAGTGAGTGCGAACAACTATATGACTATTTAAGTTTGGCCACGTATTACAGTTAAGAGAGTAGGAGTGGCCTCAAGGAGTCAGCTTAGAGAGGAAAGGGAGCAGGTGAAGGTTAAGCAGTGGCATGCGATCAAAGTTGCATAACTTTCAGTCTTAAAGTAATTCAAGCTTTAATCTATTATGTCAGATACACTAATACAAGTAGATGTGCAGAGTGCCATTATGATAATGAAGAGAGAGAACGTCACTGGCTTAGGGTGGAGAACCGCATCAAATTCAAGGCCCTGAGTTATATGCATAAAATCAAATCGGGCACAGCCCCACAGTATCTGAGTGCCTTAGTCCATCCCTACCTCCCATCGCGCCTCCTTCGATCCTCTACTCAGGCCAAATTTTCAGTCCCTAGGACCAGACTGTCACGTATAGGTGGCCGGTCTTTTTCTTACCTGGGCCCTTCACTGTGGAATTCACTCCCCACGTCACTTCGGCATGAAACCATCTATATGAACTTTCGCAAAGGCCTAAAAACGTGGTTATTCAATCAATAGTTTCTTCTCATTCTGCTCGTGTCCGATGACGCTGGGAAACCCCCAGGTAGCTGTGCGGCTTATAAAATTTAATTAATAATAATAATATTAATAATAATTATAATAATAATAATTTTAATATGCAATGAGGCAAGTTGCCCAATGGACACAAACTGCAATGTTATACAATGCATGAGGCTGCAAGGGTGGGAATGACTGGGGTGTAAAGTTTATGAAGTGGTCTGATACTATTTTAGAAGCAATACGGCATGCGATATTTAGGAGACATAACCTATATTTTTAATGTGCAAATATTGCAAATCAACAATATGTACATTACCTAGTGGTATTTGATATGCAGTAGTTTCAAGGGCTGTTTGTCGGAGAGTTCTTTGCATCTGTTTGCTGCACGGAGTATTCACCAGGCCGTTACGGAGTGTCGTGCACAGGGGTTTAATTTTAGGGTGAGTGGGAGAGCTAATGAAGATGTTGATAAGACTATCTAAAAAGAGTAAACGGAAAGTCTGTTTTGAGAGGAGGCCATGGAGCACTTTTAAATAAGGCATGTTCAAAAGAACACTCAAAAAATGTATTTCTATTAGGGCAAGATCCATTTTTTCTTCTGTGGGGTTTGTGTAAGGCACTGCACCCTGACGCTGTTTCAAGACGAGTGTTACTCTGATATAGATGGGTGAAAATGATGGTCTTTAATGTTACTATGCAGTAGTAGTTAGGAAACTCTCAAGTGACATTTTTACACAGAATTAAGTGTAAAATCTGTTTCTAGAAATCGGCTGAAGCAGAACTGGTTTTCCATTATGCAGACTTATTTTGCTTGCCCTCAAAGACCCTGCAATCAGTGAGTAACTATGAACGTCCAAAGGTCAGGGCAAGTAACCTGCCTGAGATTAACTTTGGACAATAGACCTGCATTAAACGACGCACTCCAGAGCTGCCATGGCTTCAGCGTCAAACCCTGGCATACACGCACTTTTTTGGCCACCGTAATTCGTAAATCCTACAAGACTAGGGATTTCTTTCTCTCTGCTGGTCGGTGTGCCCCAGCAGACTTAGGACGTCATTTACACACACCAGTGTGCACGGTACAGCATGAACTGTGGTAAAGTATTAGCCACAAGGAAACAACTCGGCATGTCTGTCAGCTTGCAGACAGATGTCCCTCAAATGCCGCCCAGCTTTGAAGTATACATATTTCGTCTCTGCCCCCAGACCCACTCCTCTCCTCTGACTAGCTTTGGACTATTTGTCAATCACAGAATGGGGTGTTAGTAGTAAGATGGCTATAATGTAAAGCTGGAATGCTAACTTGTAATGTTGGTGACGTAAATCCAGAGCGCTACAATTGCACGTCCCGTTTACCATTAAGAGAGGCCAGATACAAGACCGTACAAATAGTGCCAATATCGGCAACACACACCCCATCACACATACAGCAATCTCCTGAAGAAATAAACACACAAGACACCTTTTTCGTGGAGAAAATTGCTGCAGGTTTATTTGCATACCGAAATATGCGTGAAGGATTGTAGAAAAGAGAGCGCCAGGTGGGCGGGAGGGGTACTTATACCTGGCTCCTCGCCCACCCGTGCGCCGGAAAGGACGGGGGGTGCACCGGACCCAGAGGGGGTCCCTACAGCACTAGACTGTTGCCGTGTGCCATCATGTGGCACTAAGGCGGCCGCCCTCCTATGGGGGCCCCCTGTGTGGACCGCGGGCAGCCACAAAATGCAAACACTGGTAAGGCGCATTGCTCAAACTCATAGACATATAGCATTTGTACATTAAAGCCAGACACATCTAATAATCTAAGGGCGGTCTAAAGAGAAGCTCTTTTCATTGGCACTCAAGCAGAGCAACATGGACATTAGTTGCAATCACGTTATTCAGAAAGGGTGCAGTCAAAGGGCACTGTCGGTGCACAGAGCTGCCAGAAGAGGAAAGTTTGTAGGCAGCTGTGTTGAAGAAACCAATATTGCCCATTTAACAGGTTCCCCAGCAGTGTGGTGCCACCTCGGTTAGCTGTGAGCAGCTCCAATGGCAGCCCGTCACTGCTTATGCATGCTCATTCAACAGCATCCATGAATCTTCTGCCCCAGAGAGTAGAAAGCAGACAAAGGAGAGGGCAGGGATAGGAAATCTGTGCATTTGACAACCCGTGGGACTTGAGCCGCCCCCACTCCTGAGACTGAGAGTAAGCAGGTTACTCACAGGTCGGCCCGGTCATTCGATGCTGGTATGCAGTAGCTGGCGCACCGATGATCCCACCCTAGTCTACCCGCCACCACCCACTACTATCACCCCTCCCGCCCTTCAGCCAATCAAGCACACGGAATAGTGCTTCCGGTGCTGTGACTTGTGGGAGATTGCAACTGGTGCTCATGTAAAACGCTCTGTTACCTTCGGGTCAAGTTCGCGTTATACATATAAAAAAGCACTAAAAATTAAAGTGGCGAGATAGGTCCTACCTGTTGGTGCCCTCTGGTACGCCGCCCACTGCTCATCACCGCCTGGCAGCTATCTTGCACATCTCGACCTAATACCATGAAAGCTGGTCGGGACACGGTGTACGCCGCTACTTCTGAAGATGGAAAGAGAGGACGGACTAACGGACTAATGCATGGCTTTTAGCAGTCATCCTCAGCCCTGCCTTTCCAGTGTAACCTGATAAAAAGTATTTGCAATAAAACACCTGCTGGTTTAGAGTAACAAGCGCCGTGTGGTCATCCACTGGGTTACTGTGTGCTCTGGCGAGCGAGCAGTCATGCACTCGACCATCTGGCAATAGTCATACGTACATGTGGGGGAGGTTGCCCCTTTTACAAATCTATCAGAAAGTCCTGCAGGCTTATTAATGTGGTTAGACATTTTACAAGTAAAAGATAAAGCGCTGTGCTTGTTTCACGAGCGCCATTGCTCAGACTTAAAGTATGTTTTAAGGCGAGCCGCACCTTGTATAACAAAAGAAAGGAAGTTTCAATATTTGATATTAAAGCACGTCATGCCACGCTGCAATTCATTAGACAAAATAGTTCTTTGGAGCAACAGATGAACAATTGAAGCGGAGAGAAACTGAACTTAGGCTGTGCTCCTCTGGCCAAAACGGAAATTACATATTGCTGCTTTAACCACTTAGGAAGCAGCAAGAAAGAGCAACACTACAATGGACCAATTGTAAACAGGAGGCGGGAGCAAAGTCCTTCATGGACTACAGCAGGTCTTGCAGACAATGCATGTGCGCTGCCTAGGCTCGACCTAAAAACAGACTTGCCGGCTGGGTCCCTCGTTAAGAGCAAAAGTCTCAAAGAGTCTATGTATTACCAAGATCACAGTCATGAGTGAGTCTGGATATTATCAGGAGCAGATCTACGAATGAATCTGCGTATTATCAAGTGCACTTCTATGAGGGATTCTGCATATTGTATTGAGCAGAACTCAGAACGCGTTGTGTGGGTGTTTAAGGGATCAAAGATCCCTGAATATGCATGACTATGCATCATCAAGTAGAGAGCTTTGAGGGAATACCAGCATCATCAAGAGAAGCTTCATGAGTGAGCAGACTTAGGAGTCACTCTGGCTTCCAATAAACTATATGTACATGGTTAGCACTAAGGAAACAATTGTAACTACGTCTTTGTTATCAAGAACAGAGCTGGTAGCGAGTATCATTATTATCAGTCATAGGCATCTGAAAGGATCTGAATAATAATAGCAGAGCTCGGATTAAGTTGTGAATCATAAAGTTCGGTGCTTACTAATCGAGATGTCAAGAGCTGAGCTCTGAATGAGTTTTGGCATTATATGTAATGTTAAATGCCCATACTCTCTATTGTAACCTATGTCCCCCTGATAACCAATTGAACTATTTGTTGTGCTTATGTAGTGGACTCCAAACTCACTGGAAGCCCTTTAAATTAAGGTGGAACAGGTCAATAGTCCAAATCACATGCGCATATTGACTGATTGATTTTCAGATGCACATACTCCATTTTTTCAGTTCACGATTAATAACAAATTCAAGCATTTGATTTTAGCTGCAACATTTCTAGATAAGCGCTTTTTCGTGAGCATGAAAACTATATGATTAATATAATATGAAAGAAAACCATAAACTAGCCAGAACATGTCCACTGTTTAGTCGCATATAATTTTCGTTCTACAAATTTAAAAGTTCAAACTGCTGTAATTCTTGGTGTGCTGGACAGAGAAGCGACTTGAGAACTACCATTCACATTTAAATTCATGTCATGGAAAAAACTGCAGTTGTTATTGAGTCAAGCAAACCATTTTTATATTTTGTTTGTAGTTAGCAAGAATAATTATTTTTCAAAAATTGTAGCAGAATAGAATAATAGCAGGGCAGAATGTTCAAAAGAATTCTTTCCTGTGCATCCTTAGAAGATTGAAAAAGCAACTGCTGCAGCGGTGTCATTTTGTAGCCATGAACATGCATGATGAAGCATGCACGTTGCTATGCATGCGCGGCTACAAAACGCTGCAGATAAAAAATGTTGTACTTACCAATCAAAGATGGATTGGTAAGTAAAACAAGCATTGGCAAAGCCAATAGGTCGCGCCTATACAACAACTATTGGCTTTGGCAATGATTTTTAGCCATGCTGTACACTAGTGTGGCTGCTGTTCGGAATGGCAAAATGTCAGTGGCGTGGAGTGTCGTAGAGTGGACTGGTGGAGTATAGTGTCATAGAGTTGATTTTCTGGAGTGTCTTAGAGTTGAGTAGGGGGAGTAGAGTTCAGTGGTTCAGTGGCAGAAAGTGTTGTACAGTGCAGTAGCATAGAGTGGGGTGGAATAGGATAGAGTGGGTTAGAGTGGATTGAGGTAGTGGATTGGATTGGTGTACAGTGGGGCGGATTAAGTGGAGTCGGGTGGATTGGAATGGATGGACTGGGTGGGTTTGATTAGTTTGGAGTGGAGTGGATTGAACTGGGATGGGTTGGATTGGATTGAAATGGGGTGGGTGGATTGGATTGGGGTGGGTGAATAGGGTTGGAGTGGGTGAACTGGATTGAAGGGATAGAACTGGGATGGGGTGGATTGGATTGGACTGGATTAGAATGGGGTGAAATGGAATGTGGAGGGGTGGTGTGAAGGGCGGTGGATTAGATTGTATTGGAGCGCATTGAGGAGGATTGGATTGGATTGGAGTGTGGTGGATAGGACTGGATTGGAGTGTATTGGAGTGGCGTGGATTGAATTGGAGTGGCACGAAATGGATTGGAGTGTATTGGATTGGATTGGATTGGACTGGAGTGGATTAGACTGGAGTGGATTGGACTGGAGTAGGTTGGATTTGACTGGAGTGGGGTGGATTGGATTGGGTGGGGTGGATTGGATAGGGGTAGAGTGGAGTGGACTGAGTGGAGTGGGGTGGACTGGAGTAGAGTGGGGTGGACTGGAGTAGAGTGGGGTGGACTGGAGTAGAGTGGGGTGGACTGGAGTAGAGTGGGGTGCATTGGAGTTGATTGGAGTGGCTTGGATTGGAGTTTGATTGGAGTGAGGTGGATTGGACTGGAGTGGGGTGGATTGGAGTGGAGTGGGTAGATTGGGGTGGGTGGACTGGAGTGAGGTGGATTGGATTTAACTGGGTTGGATGGATTGGAGTTGTGTGGATTGGGGTGGATTGGGGTTGGGTGGATTGGATTGAGTGGGGTGGGTTTGATGGAGTGGGGTGGGTTGTATTGGGGTGGAGTATATTTAGCGAACAAGGGAACCCCAAAGGTACGACCCGGGGTGGTATACATGTTTTTAAAGAACAGTGGTCAAGATGAGGCCAGAATGGTCCTCGGGTAGCCAGAGCTACTATTAGTCGAGATAAAGCTTTCGTCTGAGCTCTCGTATTACGAGAGAGAAGGAAGGGAAAACAGCGTATGGCGGGACACAAGGTTGTAGGGATGACAAGACATTTATTACATCATAAACGTTATATCATCCACACGTATTTTAGGATCTAGTCCTGGTGCTCACACATCAAGTGAGGTTGCGTGAAAAGGTGAAAAAGTGCTGGTGACTTAAAATTACATCACATTGACAACATAGGCAAAACTCAAGTGAATCGGAGCCCTGCAGACTGATCTAGCAGGACTTTCCATTGCAGTGCCTCGCCGCCTGCTCGGAATCACCGGAGGACACCCGGCATACTGCCCTTAACAAAATTACCTACCAGCATTCGGGACACACTGCCCGGAACCCTTGAAGTATCCATTCGATTCTACTTGCTCACACGGTTACTCGTCCTGATGATGGTCTCTAATTTATAGAGATCGAAACGCCGTCGACCTATTACAACCAAAACTTCAACTGTATAAATCCACTTGAGTTTTGCCTATGTTGTCAATGTGATGTAATTTTAAGTCACCAGCACTTTTTCACCTTTTCACGCAACCTCACTTGATGTGTGAGCACCAGGACTAGATCCTAAAATACGTGTGGATGATATAACGTTTATGATGTAATAAATGTCTTGTCATCCCTACAACCTTGTGTCCCGCCATACGCTGTTTTTCCCTTCCTTCTCTCTCGTAATACGAGAGCTCAGACGAAAGCTTTATCTCGACTAATAGTATTGGGGTGGAGTGCATTGGAGTGGGCTGGATTGGAGTAGGTGGATTAGAGTGGGGTGTATTGGGGTGGATTGGAGTGGATTGGATTGGAGTGGAGTGGGAAGGATTGGACTGGAGTGGATTGGACTGAAGTGGGGTGGGGTGGGCTGCATTAAGGTGGATTGGATTAGAGTGGGATTGAGTGGGGTTGGAGATTGGAGTGGGATGTATTGTAATTGAATGGGGGAATAGATTTGAGTGGGTGGATGAGAATAGAATGGATTGTATTGGATTGGATTGTATTGGAGTGGAGTGGGGTAGACTGGCATGGGGTGGACTGGAATGGGTGGATTGGGTTTGGATGGACTAAAATAGGGTGGAGTGGGTTGGATTGGGGTGGGATGGACTGGAGCTGGGTCATTTTGTAGCCATGAACATGCATGATGAAGCATGCGCGTTGTTATGCATGCGCAGCTACAAAATGCTGCAGATGAAAAATTTTGTACTTACCAATCAAAGATGGATAGGTAAGTAAAACAAGCATTGGCAATGCCATTAGGTCGCGCCTATACAACAACTATTGGCAATGATTTTTAGCCATGCTGTACACTAGTGTGGCTGCTGTTCAGCATGGCAAAATGTCAGTGGCATGGAGTGTCATAGAATGCACTGGTGGAGTAGAGTCTCATAGAGTTGATTTGCTGGAGTGTCTTAGAGTTGAGTAGGGGGAGTAGAGGGGAGTAGAGTTCAGTGGTTCAGTGGCAGAAAGTATCGTACAGTGCAGTGGCATAGAGTGGGGTGTAAAAGGATGGAGTGGGTTGGAGTGGATTGAGGTAGTGGGTTGGATTGCATTGGTGTACAGTGGGGTGGATTGAGTGGAGTGAAGGAACTCGCCAACCCCAGCTCCAACACCAACGACATCCAGC
Organism: Calotriton arnoldi; assembly: GCA_963921515.1. Classification (NCBI taxonomy): domain Eukaryota; kingdom Metazoa; phylum Chordata; class Amphibia; order Caudata; family Salamandridae; genus Calotriton; species Calotriton arnoldi. Next base: position 418,345 of record CAWUFW010013467.1, read on the forward strand.
CGTCGCGAGACCTGTGCGACTCACTGGCCACCTTCTTCCACCGCAAAATCGCCGACATCCACGACAGCTTCAACACCACGACCGCCCCGGCAACCACCGAGACCACTGCCCCCACAACCACCAACCGCCTGCTCTCCTGGACCAACATCAACGACGAGGACACCAGCGAGATCATGAACACCATCCACTCCGGTTCACCGCTAGACCCGTGCCCTCACCACATCTTCAACAAAGCCAGTACAGCCATCGCGCCCCATCTCCGGAAAATAATCAACATCTCCTTCGAGACAGCAACCTTCCCGGAAAGCTGGAAGCACGCCGAGATCACCGCCTTACTCAAGAAACCCAAGGCAGACCCCAAGGACCTCAAGAACTTCCGACCCATCTCTCTGCTCCAGTTCCCCGCGAAGGTCACCGAGAAAATCGTCAACAAACAACTGACCCGCTACCTCGAGGAGAACAACATCCTGGACCCTTCCCAGTCCGGCTTCCGCAGCAACCACAGCACCGAAACCGCCCTCATCGCCGCCACCGATGACATCAGGACCCTGCTAGACAACAGAGAAACAGCAGCCCTCATCCTCCTGGACCTATCAGCCGCCTTCGACACGGTCTGCCACCACACACTACGAACACGCCTTCACAACGCCGGGATCCAAGAGAAGGCCCTGGACTGGACCACATCCTTCCTTTCCGGCAGAACACAAAGCGTCCGCCTCGCCCCTTCCGATCCAAGGCCACCAAGATCATCTGCGGCGTACCCCAAGGCTCCTCCCTCAGCCCAACGCTGTTCAACATCTACATGGCACCCCTCGCCCACGTCGCCCGACAGCACAACCTCAACATCATCTCCTACGCCGACGACACCCAGCTGATCCTCTCCCTCACCAAAGACCCTCACACCGCCAAAGCCCACCTCCACGAAGGAATGAAGGCCGTCGCCGAATGGATGAGGACCAGCCGCCTGAAGCTGAACTCGAACAAGACGGAGGTCCTCATCCTTGGTTCCAACCCTTCAGCCTGGGACGACTCCTGGTGGCCAACATCACTGGGAACAGCCCCGCCACCCACCGACCACGTACGCAACCTAGGGGTCATCCTCGACCCCACCCTCTCCATGACTAAGCAGGTCAACGCCGTTTCCTCATCCTGCTTCAACATCCTCCGAATGCTCCGCAGGATATTCAAGTGGATCCCCACCGAAACAAGAAAAACAGTCACCCAGGCCCTCGTCACCAGCAGGCTGGACTACGGAAACGCCCTCTACGCAGGAACGACGGCTAAGCTCCTGAGACGGCTGCAACGCATCCAGAACGCCTCTGCACGTCTTATCCTCGACATCCCCCGACGCAGCCACATCACATCCCACCTGAGAGACCTGCACTGGCTCCCTGTCAACAAGAGGATAACCTTCAAGCTCCTCACCCACGCACACAAAGCACTCCACAACTCCGGACCAGCCTACCTCAACAGACGACTCAGCTTCTACACCCCCACCCGCCAGCTCCGCTCGACCAGCCTCGCCCTCGCCACAGTCCCCCGCATCCGGAAAACGACCGCCGGCGGCAGATCCTTCTCCCACCTCGCCGCCAAGACCTGGAACACCCTCCCCACCAACCTCCGACAGACCCAAGACCTACTGGCCTTCAGAAGACTCCTCAAGACCTGGCTCTTCGATCAGTAGCAGCACCACCCCCCTCTTCCCCCAGCGCCTTGAGACCACCCTCGCGGGTATGTAGTGCGCTTTATAAGTGACATGATTGATTGATTGATTGAGTGGGGTGGATTGGAATGGATGGACTGGGTGGGTTTGATTGGTTTGGATTGGGTGGATTGAACTGGGATGGGTTGGATTGGATTGAAGTGGGGGTGGGTTGGAGTGGGGTGAGGTGGATTCGATTGGGGTGGGTGAATTGGGTTGGAGTGGGTGAACTGGATTGGAGTGATAGAACTGGGATGGGGTGTATTGGATTGGACTGGATTAGAATGGGGTGAATTGGAATGGGGAGGAGTGGTGTGAAGTCGGGTGGATTAGGTTGTATTGGAGTGGGGCGCATTGTGGAGTATTGGATTGGATTGGAGTGTGGTGGATAGGACTGGATTGGAGTGGATTGGAGAGGCGTGGATTGGATTGGAGTGGCATGAATTGGATTGGAGTGGAATGGATTGGATTGGATTGGATTGGACTGGAGTGGATTGGACTGGAGTTTATTGGACTGGGGTAGGTTGGATTTGAATGGAATGGGGTGGATTGGATTGGGTGTGGTGGATTGGATAGGGGTAGAGTGGGGTGGACTGGATTAGAGTGGGGTGGACTGGATTAGAGTGGGGTGGACTGGAGTAGAGTGGGGTGCATTGGAGTTGAATGGAGTGGATTGGATTGGAGTTGGATTGGGGTGAGGTGGATTGGACTGGAGTGGTGGTGGATTGGAGTGGAGTGGGGTAGATTGGGGTGGGTTGACTGGAGTGAGGTGAATTGGAGTGGAGTGGATTGATTTGGGTTGGATGGATTGGAGTGGGGTGGATTGGATTGGGGTGAAGTGCATTGGAGTGGGCTGGATTGGAGTAGGTGGATTAGAGTGGGGTGGATTGGAGTGGACTGGATTGGAGTGGAGTGAGAAGGATTGGACTGGAGTGGGGTGGGTTGGGGTGGGCTGCATTAAAGTGGATTGGATTAGAGAGGGATTGAGTGGGGTTGGTGATTGGAGTGGGATGGATTGTAATGGATAGATTTGAGTGGGTGGATGAGAATAGAGTGGATTGGATTGGAGTGGGGTGGGATGCATTGGATTGGATTCGAGTGGAGTGGGGTAGATTGGAATGGGGTGGATTGGAATGGTTGAATTGGATTTGGATGGACTAAAATAGGGTGGGGTGGATTATATTGGGGTGGGATGGGATGGACTGGAGTGGGCTGGGGTGGAATGGAGTGGGTGGATTGAACTGGGGAGGGATAGATAGGAGTAGGGTAGTTTGGATTGGGGTGGGGTGGATTGTATTGGAGTAGGGTGGATTGGAGTGGGGTGGATTGGATTGGAGAGGAGTGGAGTGGGGAGGATTGGACTGGGTTGGATTGGACTGGAGTGGGGTGCATTAAAGTGGATTGTTTTATAGTGGGATGGAGTGGGGTGGGTGGATTGGAGTGGTTGGATTGCACTAGAATGGGGTGGAATGGATTTGAATGGATGCACTGAAGTAGAGTGGATTGGATTGGAGTGTGGTGGATTGGAATTGGGTGGTTTGGAGTGGAGGAGGTTGGGTGGGTGGATTGGAGTGAGGTGGTTTAGATTGGTGTGGGATGGATTGGAGTGGGGTGGACTGTGGTGGATTGGATTGGGGTGGATTGGATTGGAATGGGGTAGACTTGATTGGTGTGGATTGGATTTGAGTGGGGTGGACTAGATTGGTGTGGATGGATTGGGTTGGCGTGGGGTGGACTGGATTGGAGTGGGGTGCATTGTACTGTATTTAATTTGAGTGGGGTGGTTTGAACTGGTGTGGAGAAAACTGGATTGTATTGACTGGGGTGAATTGGACTGGAGTAGGGTGGATTTGACTGGAGTAGGTGGATTTCGTTGGAGTGGGGTCGATTGGTGTATGGTGAGGTGGGTTGGATTCCATGGATTGGAGTGGGGTGGAATGGAGTGGGGCAGATTGGAGTGTAGCGGATTGGATTGTGGATATTGGACTGGGTGGATTGATGTGGGTTGTATTGGTTTGGGGTGGGGTGCGTTGGAATGATTGGAGTGTGGCAGATTGATTGGGGTGATTGGTTTGGATTGGAATGGGGTGGAGTGAATTGGAGTGAGGCTAGATTTTGGGGTGGGTTGGAGTAGGGTGGTTTGGATTGAATTGGTGTGGGTGGATTAGATTGGGGTGGTTTGGATTGGTGTGGGGTGGCTTGGATTGGTGTTGGGTGGGCTGGATTGGAGTGGGGAGGATTGGATTGGAGTGGGGTGGATTGGGGTGTACTGCACTATTATGTGTTAAATCATAATTTTAGGAAATTACACATAAGAAAGAAACAAGGTCACTTTGCAATATTTACAACAAGATAACCATCATCTTTTCAGAACAGCTAGCACCCACGAGCAAAAACAAAGCACAAGTGCAAAGTGAGAAAAGAAGACTTGCAAAATAAAAGAAAAGAGTTAACTATAGGAAATGAAACGCTGCGATTTTGTTTGTCTTGCTGGGCACGTTTTGCCAGTTACACGTTTTCTGTTTTCAAGACACTAGAAGTTAATGAAAAGAACAAAATTGTATCTCTAACATGTTGGGAGCAGTGGACAGGCACTGATTAAGTTGAATCAATCAGTGCTTGGTCCCTGCTTCACAGAGAGAAACGGAACTGATGTTAAGCCTGCATTTACGAATTATGAGTCTATAAAGAAGAGTGCCACACAAGCCAACAAATGGTAAGCAACGGGCAGGCTCCAAGCCCTTTTTGCTAACAACAGTGTCTTGCAAGCGAGATGCATGTGCTACTTCACACACTTGCAGGCTTGACCCTAAAAAAGAAGACAGACCTGCTTCATACTGACAATCTGGAGCATTATCCCCCGTGACATCAGAACTGCTCCTACCCTGCTTCAACTCAGGAGAAAACTGAAGACCTATCACTTCAAGAAGCATTACATCTCAAAATATTACAACTTACCTGTTGCTTGCCCCGTACATGACTGTATCATTCAGTGGGCTTTCACTAGTGTACAGCGCTTTGTTGCTTGTGGGCTGGGTTTGCACTCTTTAAGTGATAGCACATTGACGCGCAAACATATGAACCATGCCAAGGCACCACCATCAATTTGCAGGGCTCCAGTTGTGGAGCACCCTTCATCTCTACCCTGCCGTACATTCCAGCATTCATAAAAGGCAGTGAAAACTCTTCCTCAAGTAGGCATTCAAGCAACACTTGAACATTACTAAATCCCACAGCCCCCATTATTCTAGCACTCTTCAAGGCCACCATCAACAGAAGACTGAGACACAAGTGTAAGGGGAAACCTGCAACCTCACTGGCACCATAGTATGCCAAATGCTCTTATGCAACTGCAGTTATTTTACTTTATTTATTTATTAATATATTCATATAGCGCACACCATTCCTTCGAGCACCAGAGCGATTTACTAGTAGGATTGCCTAAATATACAATGGTCAGGCAAATGGTCAGAAAAAGGAAACTATAGAAAAGATTGGAAAGTAACAAATAATAACAAATTCAATAACTAAACCAACAAGCTAGCCTTAACACCGGTCACCTCTAACTGGAAACCCATATGTAGGCATATAGGGAAAAAAAATATAATAATAGGATCTTGGAAAGTACGAGCTCTCAGTTCACAGCAGGTAATCCAAAAATGTCGCTAGTAATCCTAATATTAAAACTGTTAGCAGTTAGACTACGAGGCTACCGAGGGAGCAGGAGAGGGACGCCCCACCAATCACGGTATAAGATAGCAATGCTACTAGTTCAATGCAAGCCCCATTCCTTCAATAAGTAGAATAAACAAACTATATATATATATATATATTTTCCAAAATTGAACAAGCAATAGTTCCTTCACCAGCCATACTTCCTTGCTCTCCAAAAGTGTACATGGGTAACCAAAAACAACCACAGAACTGTTTTTAGTTCAGTCTCTTCTCAAAACAACTGCTATGATCGTGTGCATGGTTTCATAAACAAAAGTTATGTGGTTTCATAAACAAAAGTTATGGGATTATCTTACAAAATAAACTATTTGAACCCATAACCAGACGTTCACTAGCTTCTGTGCACTCTATACTAGGTAAACAGATGACAGCCTGCTGGCCAGAGCGCCTCTACACCGCCCTTGATAATCAGGGCGGATCTAACAATAGGATGGAGGGCAGGGGATATACACCAGGTGAGGGCTATTGTTCTGTAGGTCGATGCTCATGGGATGTGACATCAAAGGACGAAGAGAAGGTCATTAAGAATGGTTGTTGTATTGCCCTATGCATGAGGGCTACACACAGAGGGGTGGTTGATGTGAGTGGACGTGGGGTGAAAAGTATGAGGCTCCTGTAACCAGGGCCCATGCAGAGGGCGGGTGTTGTCATGTCAGAGGCTGCGGTGTGGGGCACCGCAGGGGAACAGCATCAGAAGGTGTGGGAAGAAGTTGCTGCATAGGTGAAGGTTGTCATGTGATGCTGCCGTGGGGGGTGCGAAGAGAATAAACCTTGTAGGATGTAGAAAGGGAATGTACAATGATGCTGACCTGAGCTGTTAATTCATTGTGAGTGTACACAGGGGGAGCATCGTGCCCAGGGTGAGATTTTCCTGCGATGCTCTTGTACCTTGGTGTACAGAAGGGAGCATGGACACGGGGTGAGTCTGGTCCTATGATGATGCTCTGGTGCACAGGTGAGTTTAGCGCTGCCATGCTCCTGTCACAAGCTCGCTGCACCACTCACAGTGACAGTGCAGGGCATGAAGAAACAAACAATGTTGCTTTTCAATATTTAGTATAAGATAATCGTCAGCTTTTGAGAGCAGATAGCACCCACAAGCAAAAACAAAACACGAGGGAAAAAGTGAGAAAAGAAGACTTGGCTAAATTAAAGAAAAGACTTGACTATAGAAAATAAAACTTTGCAATTTTGTTTGTCCTGCTGGGCACGTTTTTGCTAGTCACACACCTTCTGTTCGCGGGGCAATAGAAGTTAATAAAAAATAACAAAATAGTACCTCTTTCACATCTAGAGCAGCGAATGGCTACTGTTTAAGTTGAATCAATCAGTGCTTGGTTCTTGCTCCACACAAAGGAACGGACATGATGCCAGGCCTGCCTTGAAGAATTACAAGGCTGTAAAGAAGAGTGCCATGCAAGCCAACAAATGGTAAGCCACATGCGGTCTCCAAGCCCTTTTTAGATAACAACAGTCTCGCAAGCGAGACGCATGACCTAGCACATGCACTCGAAGGCTCTACCAAAAATAAATGAGTTAGAAAGGTTAGTTAGCAATTTACTGCCTGATTCCCACTCAAAACAAGCATTGGAAATGCAACTGGTCTCGCATTTATTTGCGTTTTAGAGCTATTGGCATTGTAAATGGCAACGTGAATATGCTACAGCAATTGAACGCATTCATTTTATTTCAACAGCATAATATAAAGCAATACTCCATAACCATACACTCACCCCCTAGAAAACAACATCTCACTGATAAGGCTTCACACTTCCCTTAGCTCTTGAAAGACTTCATAAAGTAACCTTAAACACATGCCCCCAACTGTAAAACATTAGCTGCAACTAAGGCAGAGTGAATTTAATAATTCATCTCACAGTGGGAAAGGTGACTATTTTGGGGTCCCCCCCAACTTAAGGTGAGAACCCAGATAATGACCTGGAAAGGAAAAGCATTCTGTGTGGAATGATTTTGTGGTGGTCCCATCATACCAGGACCACCACTGGCTGAGTTATGGGCAAAAATGTGTTTTGAATATAGGGCCCTGCAAAGCATTATGGGGCGAGTTACCGTAGTGCAGTGAATATTATAGTATGGGGAGAGCCAGTAAAGTTTTCCTTTCATTTTCTTCCATTTCTGCGGGTTCCCAGCGCGTTTCCCTTTTTGAAATGGGTGCACAAAAAAAGCATTTCTTTCTCAAGTTGACAAAGAAATGCTTTTAAAAAAAAAAAAAGTGCCCCATGATGCCTTTCATGATAATGTCGGCCGTGCCCTGTTCTTTACAGAGCTGCGTCTAAAGAAAGGGGCGTGGCCGCCATTTTAAAATAAAAAAAAGAAAGTGATGCGAGAGAGCTTGTCCTGCTGTAATTAAAGCGTACAGAGTAACGACACATGTAATAGGGAGTGTTGTCATGGGAGGGTACAAATTGAGACAAGACGGTACTAAGGAGGGAGTACTAAGCCTATTGACCAATGATAAGCCACAGTTTCGGAAGGACAATCACACAAGCCAATGAAAAATATGAGCAGAGAGTGGGCAGAGCTTCAAATCCATACCACAATACAGCATGCCTTGCAGAGAAGCGCATGTGATCCAGCGGGTTACTAGCAACAAGCATTCATACACCGAATACTCACCTGGGCCCATTCATTCATACTACGCTAGCAATTTCCGCTGGTGGGTCAGTTGTACTCTTTATCAAAAATCCCTGCTACCAATTACTTTTCTGATAGAAGAGTAATGACTTACCAATGGACCCTTTGTTAATTGGGAAGTTTAAAATGAGTGACGTTCATTATAATTCATAATCCTGAAATAATCACTGAGTCAGGAAGTTTTAAAATGTTTATCTAAGATTTAGGGGAGTAAAATACAGAACCACATGATACTTAATCGTATATCAAGGATGAAGCATAATAATCAATTATCGATCAATGACGGTCCCTCAGAAAGGAGAAGATAGAGACAGCAGCACAGCTAAAGTTGCATTTATATTTACCTAAAGGTGCGAGAAACCAAACCCCTTGGCCAAGGAGTTGGAAAGATAGGACCCAGGAAGGATGAAGAGCAAAGACCTCCTCCAGGTTCAGGACAGGACAGGTGACCTCTCTATCAACGACGCCTGCGCCGTTCCCCTCTCTGATACTTCGCTTCTCCTCGATTTCTCCCTTGTCTTCCTTTTAATGGACTCCGCCGCCCCCACCTCAGGACCTCTCTGGACAGCGGTTCAGTCTGCAATCGATCAGCTTGTCATGGATCTGCACTCAAACGCTCTGAGTCTAACTAATTAACTAATTCTATAGCTATTATACCCTTCTACACCCAGGTACCTCCCATTAATGTTGCAAAAATATGGGCCCACTACTTCTGATTGGACGGGGACAGGGGGTTGATCCTCACACCATATCAATTTGGTTCAATTTCTTTAAGCCCATTGTCTTTTAAATACCGCCCATCACAATTAATACTTTTGCTTTATTTCCCACCCGTTTCCCATTGATTCAGCAATACATTTTATATACATTTGTATCGAGTTCAGGTGCATTTCAGATGAACTTGTGAACCAGGCTTCGCGACCTTGGAGGGCTTCCAAGTTGACTTCATCGCATTCTCTGGTCAGCCTTTCAGGGCGCATGTGCAGAACCAATGTCTCTCGAGCTGCAGTTCAACCAACCCAGGCCCACTTATGAACTAATAAAAGTCAAAGAAGAAAATATTAAAATCACAAAATAAATGGTTTCACTGTATACCCACTATGTCTACTCTATTCCCGTTTAATTAAAATTCTATCCCGCATTAATAGCGTTAGAATACCACAGTTTTAATTGCAACATATGAGCAAGCTGTAGCACGTGAAAACATAAAGCAGCCATTTTAATACACACTGCGCAGAAGCAAAAGTCTCCCCCCCAAGCAAAGAAAGACGTCATACCACGTGATATGGTTGACACATGCGCAATGAAATTCCCGCTCTTTAGCGGCCATTTTAGATTAGACAAGCGTTATTTATTAGTTTTAAACACATAGGCAAGCTTCACTCGTATAATGTTCATGGGTGCATTTGTTAGTATAGACATTACAAAGATTAATAATTAATACTGTGAGAGGATTGCTTACGAGCAAGTCTCATTGTGAGTCCTTGCTCCATCAATCCCCTCTCTGATGGCGTTTCTGAGCCATCAAAATACTACCCACAACCAGATGCCAACCTTTAGCATAAAACTGTCTCAACTTCATTTTTACACTTTCTATTTTTATCGTCTCCTTTCAGTTTCTTGTATAATTCACTTTTCAGATCTTCTAGTTCAATTTCATCAAACTTTCGTTTCTTTCCTTTTCCTGTCACTTTATACATCTCATTCTTTCTACAACATTTGCACCATATTATTATTGAGATTAATATTATTGCTATCCCTGCTAATGGTACTAATATTTGACCTATAAGACCTTTCCCTACATTAGCAAACCAGGTACCAATTGACGTAATACTATTTGTCAATCTTTCCCATACACTATCAACTTCCAGTGGTTTTAGTTCCTTCTCAAGTTTGGTTATATTCTGTATATATGTTCCAATTTCTGCACTTTTGTCAGGTATGTAAGTGCAACAGTGTTTCGTCTTCAATAATTTACAGTCTCCGCCCTCTTTTGCTAATATTATATCAAGAGCAAGTCGATTTTGCATAACCATAGACCTAATCGCAACCATCTCTGCATTAATCATTAGAAATCCTCCACCAGTGTCCGTTGATAAACGATCAACTACTGTAGATAATTTACATATTTTCCTTGAGTTCAGAATTATTCCCACTGAAGGTATCAATGCACCAAATATATCACCTACAATTTCAGAAAAACTAGCTCTTTTACTACGTGTTAATTCACTATTATTTTCATTGCTCCCAGTGTTTCTTTTTACGTGGTATATCTTTGGAAATACTATGCCAAAATAGCAACTTCCATACCACCGTGCAGGAAGCCTAAAGTAAGCCTTATTCCCACACACATAATAGCATCCAGGAAAAACTGAATCCGTTCCTCCTTTTAGTCCCCAACCTCCAAGAATTAAGAAATTATGTTCACATTCACTGGTACCGATGAAAACATTGTTATAATCAGTCTTTAACCTATGTAGACACATTTTCCCTGTCTTTACAAAATCCAGAGCCATAGCAGCTTGAGCCTTGCCAGGTGTGTAACTACCCTCTTTCTCAGCCCAAGGTGGCAGATGAGCCTTATGCTCAGAAGCTTTCTTTTGGAAATCTTGTCTTCTATTCTCCACTAAATTCAAAAATATCTTTTCTTCTTCATGTAATGAACATGTTAGATTGCTTCTATGTGCATGTGTTATGTCTATTGATTTCATTGTTAAGAAAAATTCTCCCATAAACTGTGCATCTTGACTACTAAGCACTGGATTCATATTCTTTCGAATTGGAACCTCAGAAAATATCACATCTATATTTGAATAATAATACTGAAGTCTCCCTGTTTTATAGAATAAACTAGCCAATACACTACATGATATGCCATAAGTTAATGGCAAATGATGATATGTTAATCCTTCTGCTACTGATTCTGGTAATTTCATACAGACTTAACAATTACTAACTTCCATGGTATCTACATATTGAAACAATAATTTTGTGAAATATTCAAACTAGTGTTGTTATCTGTTACTTCATGATAATACTCTGGTTCATCTTCTGCCTTTAGTTCTATTCTATTACCTTTCAAGTTATCTGTCCTTCCCTTCGTTTCGTTGTTAATCTTTTTATCCATTATCAGAAGGTAAGGAATTGCTACGATCACAACTAACCATACTATAAGCACCACTACCAGACTACATATGCATATAGCACAGCATCTTTTACAATATTTCTGTTTCGGTCTCCCAGAAACTCTATCGTCAGGCATTTTTGACAAGGAAGATTTCTCTTCTTATCTTTATTTCAAGTCTTTTTACGTTATCAAGGTGGTTTTATTTCTTTCTCATAAGTCAGTTCCGCACTTATTCCTTCGTCACCACTCTCACTTGACTCTGAGCTCTCGTAGTCTTCAAGCATGATATAAGTCCAATCAGGACCTTTAAATTTGTTGGTCACAAGTTTCAGTCTTTTGCTTTGTCGTTTTTCAATTCCACTTGTTTGTCCCGTTCGGCTTGTCACTTCATTTACTTGTTCTGGATCTTCACTTCTGGTTGTTATGTGGTATTTTACTCTTTTAATGACACTAGGCCAATGATCACCTTTTCTGACCTTCTTTGTTTGCACTGTCTCTTCACTTTTTATTTCTTCTTCAGAAATTCTTTTATTTTCAAGTTGTGGCACAATTTGTTTTTCTTCGATTTCAGTTTCTTCTTCTATTTGTTCTTTTTCAGGTCTTATTGGTTTCTCTTCAGCTGCTCCACTGTGAGTTTCCAGTAACTGACCTTGTTCAGGATTTACGTCTTCATGCTTGAGATTCTCGTGATCTTCTTCTTGAATGTATTTTCCTAGATCTAACTGGTTCTGATCAGGGCTTATTGCACTTTGCACTTCTGCAGCCTGACCGCGTTCTTCTAGAACTGTCTGTCCCTGCTCAAAATTTGTTGTTTCGTTGTTGATTTGAGCCCAATTTCCTCTCCCTATCTGATCCTGCTCAGGTTCTCTTATTGTTTCATTTTCCTCCTCCTGAGCTGCTTCTTCTTCGCCTATCTGATCTTCTTTAATTTCTTCTAAATTTGCTTGGCTTCTTGTTCTGTTGTAAACTTCAGGTATTTCAACCACTGGTATCCAGTCCTGACTTGTGCTCGATTGTTCTTCTTCAGCTTCCCTCGAATCTCGCACCTGAGATTCTTCAGCTGGGCAACCTTCAGCTTCCTCAGTTATCGATGCTGTCTGAGGATTTTCTTCTTCAGGGTCTGGTACTCTTTTGGTGTGGCTTACATGAATCCAATTAGGCAATCCTGCACATTTCACTGCTGTGTTCGTAACTAGTATGACCTGACAAGGTTCGCCCCACCTGGGTGATAGACACGTTTCTCTGGTGTGATGCTTCACTACCACTCAGTCTCCGGGGTTCAGATCATGCTCTTGTTCAGGCTGCCTGGAAACTGCGTCTTCCCCAACCTGGTGAGAGACAGAACGCACTAGGTCAGCCAATCCTTTGCAATAATCCAGAACCATATCATCAGTTATATTCAGCAGTTTATTTGTAGGAACATGTGCTTGTCTCATTGCTCTTCCCATGATTATTTTGTGAAGACTCAATCCGGTATTTCTATCAGGAATGCTTCTGAGTACCATTAAAACAAGTGGCAATGCATCCGGCCAATCTAACGATGTTGATGCACACATTTTTGCCAGTCTTGATTTTATTGTGCCATTCATTTGCTCAACCACTCCAGAAGCCTCTGGACGATATGCACAGTGCAATTTTTGCTCAATTTGGAATGCTTCACAGATTATTCTGATCACATCGTTGTTGAAGTGTCCTCCTCTATCTGATTCCAAAGTTACTGGGAAACCGAACCTAGGAATGAGTTCTCGTAGCAACAACTTTGCGACTGTAATACTGTCATTCCTTCTGGTAGGGTAAGCCTCCACCCACTTTGAAAACAGACACACTATGACAAGTACATATTTCAGTCCTCTACATGGTGGTAACTGAATAAAATCAAGCTGCAATCTCACAAATGGGCCCTCTGCCTTTCCGATTTTTCCAAAGCCAATTACTGTTTTTCTTCCTGGATTATGCATTTGGCAAATTAGACATCTCTGGCAAAGACTCTCTGCTGCAGCCCTAAACCTTGGATTGTACCAATTTTGTCTGAAGAGCCTAATCATAGCATCTCTCCCTATATGTGTGTCTCCCTGATACATTGTGGCCATTTGTGAAATCAGACAGTCGGGCATGACTGGTCTGCCATCGGCATAAATCCATACATCATCGTCTGCCCTTTGAGAACATCCCATTTTAATCCATGCATTTCTTTCACTCTCATCAGCATCATCTTGCAGTCGTTTCACATCATTCCATGTTTCAGGTGGTGCATATAGCATAAGTTGGCAGCTGATTCCCATCCTTTCAACCCTTTTATTTACTGACAACCTGTTTTTGGCACAGTGTTTAGCCACCAGATCTGCATATCTGTTACCGACTACCACCCAGTCATCTCCTGACTGGTGTGCGGCATATTTCACCACAGCCAATTCCTTTGGTGATTGTATTGCTTCCAGCAGTTCCTTTACAAACTGTCCATTTTTAATAGGGGATCCTGAAGAAGTCATGAAATCCCTCTGCAGCCATAGTTGGCCAAAATCATGCACAACCCCGTAACCATATTGACTATCTGTAAATATAGTTACTTTCTGATTCCTCCCAATTTTGCAGGCTTTAATTAAAGAAATTAATTCAGCTACTTGTGCAGATTTTACTCCTGGTAAATAGGATGCTTCGACTATTCCAGTTAATTCACATACTGCATATGCTGCACTTAGTTTACCATCTTCATGCCTTTGGCATGAACCATCCACAAACAGCTCCCTGTCTGGCTTTCTGAGGGGTAGTTCCTGTATGTCAGGACGCGGTTTGGTGCACAATTCTGTAACTTGTAAACAATCATGTTCCTCTTCATCATCTTTGACTTCCTCATGATATGGATCTGGTAGTAAAGTAGCAGGGTTTACAATTGTGCACCGGACAATAGTTACATTTTCAGCACCTAAAATTATTCTTTCATATTTGGTCAGCCGACTAGGAGTAAGATGCTGAGTTCTGGTTCTTGTCAGCAGAATCACAACTGAATGTGGAACAAACACTTTTACAGGATGTCCCATTACAATTGATTCACTTTGCTCAATGCTTAGACATGTAGCAGCTACTGCTTTTAAGCAGCCTGGCAACGCTGCTGCCACTGGGTCCAATGTAGCAGAAAAATATGCTATAGGACGTCTGTCCAAACCATGTCTCTGGGTTAGGACTGAAAGTGCACAATTTTCTCTCTCATGACAGAATAATGCGAATCCTCTCGTATAATCAGGCATACCTAGGGCAGGTGCTTCACATAAAGCACTTCTCAATTTTACAAAAGCTCCTACACTCTCATCATCCCACTCAACTGGGTCCTTTGCCTTCTTTTTCGTCATTTGAATTAATGGCTTTGCTAGCAGAGAAAACCCTAGTATCCATTGTCGACAATAACCCACTATTCCAAGGAACATTCTCACTTCTCGTTGGGATACAGGCATTTGCATTTTCTTGATTAATTTTACTCTTTCAGAGGTTATCCCCTCTCAATTTGGTGTCCTAGATACTTAACTGCTGTTGTACAAAACTGCAATTTTTCAGGTGAAACTTTATGCCCTTCTTCAGCTAAGTGATTTAATAGTGCAATGGAGTCAACAACACAGTCCTCTCTGGTGTTACATGCCACTAGCAGATCATCTATATACTGCACTAAGACTGAGCTTCCTGGCATCACTAACTTCTCTAAGCACTTTTTCAATATTTGATTAAAGATGGAAGGACTTTCCGTGTACCCCTGAGGAACACGATTCCATACATAGACTTTGTTCTCAAATTTAAATGAAAAGAGATACTGGCTATCTGGGTGCAATGGTATGGAAAAGAATGCTTGGCATAAGTCAATCACAGTAAACCATCCTCCACTCCAGGGAATCTGGTATAGGATTACGGCAGGATTTGGCACTATAGGACAACAAGGTTCCACAATCTTATTTATTTTGCGTAGATCTTGAACAATCCTATACTTTCCACTAGGTTTCTTCAAACCCATGATTGGTGAATTACAAGGGCTACTCATTACTTCTTTTAGTATGCCTTGTTTTACCATTCTGTTAATTTCTTCAATAACTCCTGCCTTTACTTCTGCACTCATTTTGTACTGTCTGGTATTTGGGAAAATTGCACCTTCTTTTACAATGATTTTTACTGGATCTATTTTGGCCATAAGTCCTACTTCTTTCCCTGTGAAATCCCATACTATGGAATTTACTGTAGTTCTTAATTCTTCTGGCAACTCGTCTTTTGTTATCAAAGAGAACATCTCATCTACTTCTGTACCATGCTTTGCAATCATGATTTTATATACATGGTCTTCATCTGGGGTCTGAACTGCAACACCATCCGGTGTGCAGAAAATTGTGCAGTTCATTTTGCACAACAAATCTCTGCCCAATAAATTTACTGGACTGGAATCACACACTACAAACTGATGCATTTCTCTAAAATTTCCAATTTTTACTTCCATTGGTTCGGTAAGAGGTGTTCTAATCTTTCGATTAGCTACACCCACAACTTGGATAGCTTCTCCAGAGAGAGGAAGGTCTGGGATGTCTGTTGTTCTCACAGTAGACCGGGTAGCACCAGTGTCCAAAAGGAAAGTAATCTCATTACCTCTCACTTTCCCTTCAACATATGGACCTGACTGGTCTACCGGCAAGGATGCGCCAAGTACGCACTCCTTCTCCCCCTCTCCTAGGCACCGTCATTGACTATCTGAACAAAAGTCATCCTGTAAAAGAAATTGTGAAGTTACATAATCATTCTTACCACTTCCTCCTTGATATCCGACGTCTGTACCGTGCTTTGCTCTGCTTACATTACCCTGTATAGGTGCAGGTGGCAACTGACTTTGAGGATTTACACCCTGCTGTGAGTCATTCTGCGTCTGTGGATTTAAATTTTGATTTGGGCCATTATTATTTCGAATCTTTTTACATTCATCCTTCCAATGCCCCAATTTTCCGCATCCATGACAAGGAAATTTCTTTTTAGCCTCTTCTCTGCTCATTCGTCCTCTCATTTTACCACCATTCCCAGTGTCACCATTCATTCCAGAATCTTTTCCCTGATTATCATTTGGATTATCCAAATTAATTCCCTGTTGCTCAGCCATTTTCACCTGAGCCCACATCACTTTCTCTTGTAGTTTCTTGTGCCTATCCTCAATGTCGTCTCCACAATATTTCGCATATTTCAAAATTTCGTCTATGGGTTTCCCTTGCCAGCACAACATGTGCTGCTTAATCATTTGACAAATCTCTGGCTTTAGACCATAAACAAATCGGTAAACAAACTTGCTCATGTTTTTATCTCCAATGTCCTCAAATCCACTATACTGTTTGAATACCTGCAATAAACGTTCATAATAGGCATGTACCGATTCACTGGCTTCTTGGGTAGTTGTGTCTATTTTCACCCAATCCGTTTCTTTATGTGGTATTTTCCCTTTCAAGTAAGTTATTACCTGCTGATACTTTTTCATTACATCACTTGATGGAGCACCTGTCTTTGGATCTCTAGGATACTCTTCACTCGGCCAGTCAACTGTAATTTTACAATCTGTCCACAAATCGGCGGGTACCACTATGTCGAACAAACCATCCACGTCCTTCAACAATACCTTTGACACTTTCACAAACCTCTCACCTCACCTTCAATTGTTTTTTTTCTCAACTTTGGAAAATCATTCGTAAATGACAAAATATCCTGTCTACTCCATGGAACATGAACATAACCTCCTCCAGGAACTTCTCGCATCGGGTACATTTGATCTGCTTTCCCTGTTTCCTTCATTAAATATTCAGAAGTGGTTCTACTGTACCGTGCCTCTTCCTTTTTCTTTGTCCATCTAACTTTCTATTTATCTAGGTCTCCCCATTTCTGTAAAACTGTCATTAATTCCTTTACTTGTAATTTTCTACCAGAGGCATTCATGTTTTCTAAATGTTTGTCAGAAAAATCTGCTCTATAGGGTTTCTGTAGTACTTTTGACTTTCCTATTTCAATTCCCATCTGTAAGGCCAAATCTGATAATTTTTCATGAAATATTTTTACATTTCTAGTGATGCTTCTGCATACGAACAATAGTTCTTCTTCATCGTAAGTATTTAGATGATCTACTCCTACATTGCCTGCTATCATTTCTTCTAACTCAACCTTTAATTTGTAAATGTCCATGATCTTTGGGGGTGAACTCTGTCTGTCTGATCCTTGTGCCCACCTTTCTAAGTCTTCTGGTGTTACTACTGTGGCACTCTTAGTTCCAGATGAGGTTACTATATTTACATCTTTGGAGCAACCAGGTGTTATTCTTCTAGGAGTACTATTTATAGATCCTCGAATGGGTAAATCTATTAAGGATATCATAGATTCGCAATCACTGATTTGATCATCAATTATTACAGGTTCAGGTTTAGGAATTTCTACCGGTGTGGGCATTGCTAATGGTTTTGGATAATTTACCTTATCACCATATAAAGGAACCACTGGACCAATTGTTACAGGTATGGTCAGAGAATCAGGATGTGCATTCAACTGTGTTATTTTCTGTATCAATTCTGCTCTGTTTTTGTCTATAGCTTCCTTTTCCTTATCCTGAAGTACCCTATTAAATGGGGGATTATGCAACACTTGCGGTACCAATGGTGTTTTTAACAGTGGTGCGCTTGGGGTGCATCCACTTGCTCCTTCCTGATATGGTGGCGGGTTCTTTAATATTTCTTCCATAAATTCGTCTTCAGAATCTCCAAATCCTGTCAAGTGTTTTGTCTTTTCTGTGCATTTATTCCCTAACGATTCTTCTGCCATTAATATTGGATACAAACCTTCTGTAAGCATCGCTCTTCCCCACTGTTTCATTTGACCATCCCTGGACTCATTTTGGTGTCTAGGAAAAAATCCCCGATAACCCCTACTACTCTGGGATCGGTCACGTTCGAATGCCTCGGTTTCCCACTCTTCTAAGGCTTCGTATTGGGTTAATCTTGGTCTGGGTTCTAAGTCATTCATCCTCAATCTCAAATTTTGAAGAATTCTCCCATTGAAAGTGCCATTTTCTGGGAACGCGAATATCCCATCATTTTTGGTATATTCTATCCAATTTTCTAACCATATGCAAGTATAATAACCTCTCTCCATCATCATAAATGAAGCGGGCGTTTTGGCTGGTGGAATGATAATTCCTTCTCTAGTTTTGATGGGTTTATCCTTCTTAAAATAATTCTTAATCTTTTGTAGTAATGACATCTTCCTTTTTTCTCCGTACATTTTGGGTAAATCTCTGTGTATAAAATTATATTCTGCAAAACCTAGGAATCTCCTATCCGGACGAGTTCCGATTAAAGTTGGATCGCGTTTCAACATATAATTTTCACTAACCACTAGAATGTCGACTTCTACGCTATCAACCAATTAAATTCCAGCTAACATTTGTCTCTGAACCAATCCCAGCGCGGCTCTTCTGTGACGTCTATTCTGACGACCCCTCCTTTACAATCTGCGCTTCTTTGTCCCTCGCTGTTTTTCGACCAATCCCTGCTCGACACCTGTGACGTCAGTACTACTCCTGACTACTGACCCCTCCTTTACAAGAGTCGTTCAACACCCGCGGTTTCAACCAATCCCAGCGCGGCGTCAGCTTCCTCTCCGGCAGCTGACCCTCCCTTTACAAAATTGTATGCAAAACTTTAATTTCTCTACACTTCTTATTAAAATTCAGTAACAACATAAAACATTCGCTATCGTGTCAGTTTCGCTAATTTGAAAAGATAGTCTCTCTCACACTTAGAAAAACTATTCCGTTTAATAAAATACACTACAAGTAAAACCCTTCCGTTTACCCTTCACGTAAGCTTCAGAAATACCTGCTACTTCTTCAATGTTACCCTTTCTAGGTGATATAACATCAAATTTTTACCAGCATATTCCTTTTGCTATTACTCACACGCATAGAGTCCCTAACAAGTACTGATAGCCCTGCTTAACTTTTCAGTACTATTTCTGCCTGACAGATAACCTCACTGCAGTATGGCTTCCACTTACCATCCGTTATTCAATTTTCCCCGGGGAATTCTGGGCAACATAAAACAAACTTTTGAACAAACGGATGTTAGTTTATAAAAATAAAATTCTCATTACCCAATTAACAAAGTACAACCATCCTCTGATAACCAGATAACTGATCCAGCGGGTTACTAGCAACAAGCATTCATACACCGAATACTCACCTGGGCCCATTCATTCATACTACGCTAGCACTTTCCGCTGGTGGGTCAGTTGTACTCTTTATCAAAAATCCCTGCTACCAATTACTTTTCTGATTGAAGAGTAATGACTTACCAATGGACCCTTTGTTAATTGGGAAGTTTTAAATGAGTGACGTTCATTATAATTCATAATCCTGAAATAATCACTGAGTCATGAAGTTTTAAAATGTTTATCTAAGATTTAGCGGAGTAAAATACAGAACCACATGATACTTAATCGTATATCAAGGATGAAGCATAATAATCAATTATCGATCAATGACGGTCCCTCAGAAAGGAGAAGATAGAGACAGCAGCACAGCTAAAGTTGCATTTATATTTACCTAAAGGTGCGAGAAACCAAACCCCTTGGCCAAGGAGTTGGAAAGATAGGACCCAGGAAGGATGAAGAGCAAAGACCTCCTCCAGGTTCAGGACAGGACAGGTGACCTCTCTATCAACGACGCCTGCGCCGGTCCCCTCTCTGATACTTCGCTTCTCCTCGATTTCTCCTGTGTCTTCCTTTTAATGGACTCCGCCGCCCCCACCTCAGGACCTCTCTGGACAGCGGTTCAGTCTGCAATCGATCAGCTCGTCGAGCACCAAAGCCTGGTCTAACTAATTAACTAATTCTATAGCTATTATACCCTTCTACACCCAGGTACCTCCCATTAATGTTGCAAAAATATGGGCCCACTACTTCTGATTGGACGGGGACAGGGGGTTGATCCTCACACCATATCAATTTGGTTCAATTTCTTTAAGCCCATTGTCTTTTAAATACCGCCCATCACAATTAATACTTTTGCTTTATTTCCCACCCGTTTCCCATTGATTCAGCAATACATTTTATATACATTTGTATCGAGTTCAGGTACATTTCAGATGAACTTGTGAACCAGGCTTCGCAACCTTGGAGGGCTTCCAAGTTGACTTCATCGCATTCTCTGGTCAGCCTTTCAGGGCGCATGTGCGGAACCAATGTCTCTCGAGCTGCAGTTCAACCAACCCAGGCCCATTTATGAACTAATAAAAGTAAAAGAAGAAAATATTAAAATCACAAAATAAATGGTTTCACTGTATACCCACTATGTCTACTCTATTCCTGTTTAATTAAAATTCTATCCTGCATTAATAGCGTTAGAATACCACAGTTTTAATTGCAACATATGAGCAAGCTGTAGCACGTGAAAACATTAAGCAGCCATTTTAATACACACTGCGCAGAAGCAAAAGTCTCCCCCCCAAGCAAAGAAAGACGTCATACCACGTGATATGGTGGACACATGCGCAATGAAATTCCCGCGCTTTAGCGGCCATTTTAGATTAGACAAGCGTTATTTATTAGTTTTAAACACATAGGCAAGCTTCACTTGTATAATGTTCATTGGTGCATTTGTTAGTATAGACATTACAAAGATTAATAATTAATACTGTGAGAGGATTGCTTACGAACAAGTCTCATTGTGAGTCCTTGCTCCATCACATGCACTGCCCAAGCTCGAGCTAAAAATAAAGTGAGTGAAGGGGGTAATTGGGAGCGAGTGAGGGGGAGGAGAAAAGTAGCACATGAGGGAGAGCAGCGCGGGAGAAAAGCCCATGAGTGAGGCAGGGAGTTTGGCGCAAAGAGAAGCACATGAGAGTTTGCAACAAAAGAGAGATAGTAACAGCTGGAGCATGGGCTTGTAGTAGATGAGCAGAGTAGCTCCTGAGGGAGAGAACTGGAAAACACATGCACTCTCATTGAGTGCTGAAGAAATAAGAGAAATGTAATTCCCTAAAGGTGAGCAGTCGAAGGATAGTCAATAGCCAGTCAATCAGAGAGATGGTAAAGAGGCTACGTTTCACGGGAGGGACAAACCCATGATGGACAAGCTGGGACAAAGAAACCATTGAATAAGAAGTAAGCAAATGAGAGTGTCAATAAAGCCAACCAATAGTAAGCAATGGGCAGGCTCTAAGCTCCTGTACATTCTTGGTAAGCATAAAATGGGCCTTTTGCAAACAGCTTGCGCCGTCTGGTAGCCTCGACCTAAATATACTGAAGTATTAAATTCTCAATGGCTGAGGAATATGTCTCAAGCAGCTGCTATTTATAAAGCTGAAATATAGGGGCATGGAAATTCTTTCAAATTTGTAGCTATAGATACTTGCCTTTTAAAATTTAGTACTGGTGTTTCTTAGTTTTTTTCATTCTAAACAAATCACAACCCTATAGCTGGATAGGATGCATCCCTGATAACCGAGATTAACTTGATGTTCTTATGAATGTATACGACTCTTGCATCTGCAAAAAGTTGTATAAAAAACAAATGTATTAAATGTGTGCATAGTTTAGTAAAGTTTATTTGGGGTATTCAACCTACAAAACTTACGAAATTCAAATGCAATCCCCAGTATGTATGAATTACAAATTCAAGTCACAAATTCATTTAAATTAGTTGCATTCATAATTGCAGTCATATTAATAAAACATGATAGGTAGCCAATAGAAAGAGTGCAATAAATGAGCTAAATTATAAGTGGTATCACATTACATAGCGAAACAGCAAAAACGATACTGTCTACCTTTCAGCTGCTATAGACCCTGCAAACAACACCCATTTTCCATTTGTGGATTTCTCAAGAAATATTTAGATTATATACATGGTTACAGCAACATCTCAGCTAGCCGAACATGTGTAATATGGACATACAATGCTGATTACATATAGTTGAATAAAAACAAAACTTTTGAGCGTGAGGTATCAGTTTAAGAGATACAGAATGCGGAAAGGCTTTTTAGAACAGGAGTCAGTCTTCTCTTCCACTATTCCTCATATAAAGAGCAGAATAATAGAAAATTAATTTCAGTTTCTACAATCCCTCGGTAATTATGGCAGAGTGTAGATTTATTGTCATTCATATATTAGTCAGGGACACAAGTCCAAATCTGAATTTTTTTGAGACATTTTAATTTGCCACTTTGTAGTTCAACCCAATTCAAGTAAATTCAAGCTTGCAACAATGTAAACATTCAAAGGTGATTCACAGAACTTTCCATGTCTGTGATCAATGAACCTTTTAGTTAACATCTGTCCAAAAGGTTTACTTAATCAATTTGGTTGATCTTGCGTCCACCAAGGAAGGCTCTAGCCAAGTGTACCCCGTGCCTAATAATTCATATTAACTAGGGAAATAATTACAGATACCTCCTCAATGCAAACCACAAAGGTCCAAAACCGGGCCCAGACCATAAAAAGTTCTAGTAGTGTCAAGCATTCCTAATTCCTAAGTTGCAGTTCGTGGTCTGGGTAAAATGAAGTATGCTAGCTGCATACTGTGTAAATGAATGTTTTCAGAGTGGGTAAATACAATGCAAAAGGTTGAGACAAGGGTGTTCCGTCTTGTATCAGTACTTATGCACATAATTGACTTGAAAAAGACAACCACTAACGTGCACCCACAGGACTATTGAAAAGTAACTCCATTACAGCACATTTTTACAAATGTATAGGTGTGCAGTACACTTAACATAAGTATTTGTAGGGCACAATCACTCAATGCTCTCTTGCCACTGAAATAATAGCTGTTTATTGTTACCCAACTCAGTGGTAATCATTGCGGTGAAAACTGCATGTGTGAGGCAGTAATGCCCTATAACGCCATTTTAGTGATGACAGCACTGAAACAATGAGCACTTTTACCACTATCAATTGGCTGGGGGTAACACAAACACGAGATTGTTTTAAAATGTCTCTCCAGAGAGGTAGTTTCTAGAGATCATAATATAGATGAGTTGGGCCACAGGCAGCATTTTGAGCTAACGCTGCACTGAAATAAGAAGGGGGCAGAGACCAGATGGCAGGATAAGGCAGAGCTCTGTTTACAAAGGCACTGGGAAGCCTAGATGACAGCACATGATATGGTTTGGTAGTAAGCAAGGTCTGTCTCACAATAAGGATTCTGCAGGTTATACGCAACATCCATCAAAGATAGCAAAGAGCGATGCAAGGGGTAATGTGCTATTTGTCACTGCAGGGCACGCACAGATCCATAAAATCCAGGGGCATATTATCAAGGGCAGTATCGCCACTTTAGCGGCACTTTTGCCGCTAAAGCGGCGATATTTTTATCGCCCTATTAGCAAGCTGTCGCTAACAGCTGTTAGCGACAGATTTATGGCGAAAGCGGCCGTTTTCTTGCCGCTTTGCATGTCAGCGATAATTATCGCTAATGACATGCAAAGTAGGCGTTCCCAACTAAAAGCGACTGAAAACAGTCTCAAACACAACTTCCCACTATTAGCAATGCCCGCGAAGCGATAAAATAATTCGCGCTAACCGCGATTATCGCTGGAATCTGACACCTCTTTAAAACTTGACTTAACCATTCTAGTCAATGGGAGGTGGATTGTAAGGTTAAGTCCTCACCTGCCTATTAGCAAGCTTTTCATTAGCGCGTGGAATTTATCGCTGGCTTTCGCGCGCTATTGCTGGGTTTCGCCGCTATCACTGGATTTTCTATCGCCTTGGAGATAAGCGTTGATAATAACGCGTTATCTCCGCGATGTAATCCAGCGATAGCCGGCGATAAAACAAAACAGCGCTAAGTGCGCTTTGCGATAATTATCGCACATCCTTGGTAATATGCCCCCCAGTATTTTCATGTACTTGTAGGTATGGCCGAGCAGGTATTCTTCATGTCTCCTCGGTACATTATCTCTTCAGTTGGCGGGTGATTTTTGCCCTGCATGTAAAAGGCCAGATTTACGTTAGGGTAGGACACTAAGCTCACTGCAGTTCACTAGGTCCTATACACAAAATGATATACATTTGGACATATAATAAAACATTGGTGAACTCATATTCATGTCAATAAAATATCTAATGGAATGTCTGCTTGAGGTGTGCCCACATTTTTGAGTGAAAAATATAGGTAAGTAATGCGCACTGGCAACATTATTAAACCTACATAATGCAATATTCTGTTGCACAGTGCTCCATTCTACATTTCTGTAGGACTATAAAATATTAAGTACATCTGTAGCGACAATGTTCCTGCATAAGGATCCATCTTAGGCTTATGTCAGCATTGACAGTGTCCTCTTTGCCTTGGATTTATCAGCAGCATTCTAAACGTTTTGATCACGTTCAGCCAACCTGCCTGGCACCAAAAGGTATCCAGGACTTGGCCTTGAGATGAATGCTCTCTTTTTTTATACAAATCAAACTAGGCCTGCCTGATCTGGATTCAGTGTTGTTCATCCATCTCTCCTCCCCTGGGTTGCCACTGGGTAGTTATAGTTAGATCTGCTTTTCCAAAGAAAGAAGCATTTTTTGTTTTTCTAATAACTTTGGCTCAGTTTAAAGATCTTCACGAAATTTTCGACAAAAAAGTTTCATCTGTCTCAGCTCAGAATGTACAGCAAAATAAAATGTTAAAAAGCATGAGTTCTCCCATCCCCCCCCAACCCCCCCAGGGTGGGTCAGGGCCCTGTGGCGGAAGCGGAAAACCTCATTCAGGGGAGGGGACTGCATGGTCCCCCTCCCGAACCTCTGGGAGGCCTCAGGGACTCCATCCCCCTGGGGCCAACATCATAAAAAATAGTGGGCTTGTGGCCCCTCCCTCCCCAAGCCGCAATAGGCCCCACTGACCCCATCTCCCTCTCCCGGGGCTGACATCATAAAGAAAGGGAGGAGGGCCCCGGGACCCCATGGCTGATCTAAAATTAAAGGGGAGGGGGAACACTGCCCCCTCCCGGACATTAAAAGGTCCTAGGGGCCCCATACCCGGGGCCGGCTCAATTACTATGTCCCAATGAGCCCACCCCCTGGACACAGTAGTTTCCCAACCTGCATTAGCACAGGCAGTCAAACATGTCTGCTCCCACCTGGGGTGAGCAGACATGCTTTCCCTATTCGGAAGAATGCAGGCAGGGAAGGCATGCCTGCTCTAACTCGGTGGGACTTTAAAAATGCTCCCACTGGCTGGGAGCAGACTATTGTTTCCCTGCCCATGCTCTTGCAGGCAGGGAACAGACATTGGTCCCACCTGGCGGGAGTAAGCACAAACAGCTGCTCCTGCCGGACAGGAGCAATACCAGCTCCTGCATCATTTGGGGAGCCAGCGCGGGCCGCGGGGATATGTGGCTCCCCCGAACAGCCCCCAACTTTTTGTTTGATGAGTGCCCCTGGTAGGCACTGGGGCACCCACCCAGAAGGCCCACAGGTGTATGGGGTCCTAGTGGCCTATTAATGCTGCTCTCGCCTGGGTGGGAGCAAACAGAAATGCCAGCTCCAATCAGCACTGAGTATGGTGCTGGCTGGAGACTCAGCTGGGGCCAGAGGGGCCCTGGGGCTCTACCCACAGCCTCCAAAATAGTAGTTTGAGGGTGCCCAGGTTGGGCACCGTGGCACATACTCAAGGCCGCAGAGGATGGGGTCCCCGGGCTGTTAAGGCTCTGGGAGGGACTGCTTGCCCCTGCCCTATTTTTAATTTAAAAAAAAGAACCTAGGGCGGTGTGCCCAGGGCCCTTGGAGCTTTCAGGTGGTGGCCACTTGCTCCCCGCCCCTTATTAAAAAAAAACAACCCCGAAAAATGGTGTTCCCGGGGCCTGGGGTCCCCATGGCCTGGAAAGGCTAATGGAGGGGGACCGCACAACCCCTTCCCCTTATAAAAATAATATATGGGTGTCCTGGGTGGTCACTGGACTCCTAAGGTAAATATATATATTTTTTGAGTGAATATTAAATAAGCATCAGTTGCCAATGGGTTAAAGTGACATTATAGTTAGGTGAAAATGTCAGTGACAAGGTAACGTTTTAAACTAAAAAATCCACTGATGGGGTTCCGAAAGCATGCTTTTTGTGATTTGGTGTAAATCCATTCAGTAGTTTTTGAGGAAATAATGCTCAAAAACTTTGTATATTT
This sequence comes from Calotriton arnoldi, assembly GCA_963921515.1. Taxonomy (NCBI): domain Eukaryota; kingdom Metazoa; phylum Chordata; class Amphibia; order Caudata; family Salamandridae; genus Calotriton; species Calotriton arnoldi. Next base: position 444,725 of record CAWUFW010013467.1, read on the forward strand.
CACCATACTACGTGTAATTATAATTGTAGTTAGAAATGTATTTAAATAGTGCTTACGACCCCTGACAAGGCATCGAAGTGCTCTTTGCAGTGTGTAACACACCACTCCGAAACCCAAGATTGGTAATTAGTAGGTTAGTACAATTTCCTATTTCGTTTTTTTCTCTTGTGGATTAGTTGTGTTAAGATTGTGCCCTTGATTTCTTGAGCTTTTAGTAGAGCTTGAAGTAGGGATACAATGACAGGAGTGGGTTTGAAAAGGGGAAGTGGTGAGTTGTTTTGTAAATAGTGGTTGTGTGTGCTTGTTAGTTGGGTGGCCTGGCTAAAGGAGGGGTGAAAGATTGAGAAGGATGTTAGGGAGTTCATAGTAGTCAGACAGTTTGGGATGAGTCAAAGAGAGTAGGGAAGGGAAGGACGTAAGTTCTTTTTTTATGATAGCAAAATGTAAATTATATGTATATAAATGTGGACAGCCGATGTATATGTGTGTGTGTACATATAAATATACATACATATGTACAGTTACATATATATATATTCACTGAAAAAACCATAGGTTTTAGGGACAGTTATAGTTAGTTGGGCATTGCACTCGTACAAAACCCGTGAAATTCCCCTGTTATAGTTAGTTCAGCTAACTATAACTCGCGCCCCGCAATGCACTGCTGATGACGTCACATATTACATCACTCATGACATGGTCAGTGACATCACCGATGACATCACTGATGACATCTCAAATGACATCACTGATGACATCACTGATGACATCATCCAGTGACTGTGTGTTTCTGTAAAGTTTAAATATGTTTAATATATATAGGGAAAGGCATATTGAAGAATGAGTGGGTGTATAAGTGTCTGAATGGATGATTTAGTACGTGAGTGACTGACTCTACAAGTGAGTGATTAAACGTATCTTACTGAATGCATGGGTTAGTGACTAAACTGTGTGAATGTCTGTATCCGTCTGTTTGTTGGTGTGTAAGTGGATGCATGGATTTGCGAATAGCTACATGAGTGTCTATATGGGTTATTGATTGGTTCTCTGAGTATCTGTATGGCTGCCTGAGTGTTTGTGTGGGTGGGGTGTGTGTGACTCTATACATAGATGTGTGAGTGGGTGATTCACTGGGTGCATGATTTCAAGAGTGCATCTGTGATGGACTGCTTGGGTGGGTGAGTGTGTGTAGGGGTGTGTTAGTGAGTGAATGTATATCTCAGTGGTACATGTGCGAGTAGCTACATATGTAAAAGGCAGTATATATGTGTGTTAGAGTATTTAAATGGCTATAAGTGAGAGTGTGTTATTGTGAGAGTGACTGTATGGATGCGTGTGTGCTTGTATCAGTTATTGTATAAGAGCGTAAGAATGTGCTAGTATTTGTATGAGTAAGTGAGCTGGTGTGTGTATAACTGTATAGGTGAGTAAATGGGTGGTTGATTAATTTTTGCATGACTGACTAGGTGTGTGAGTACCTCTATGGATGAGTGGCGGTGTGTGAGTGTTTATATAGGTGTATGAGTGCATATGATAGTCCTGTACTGAGTGACTGTAAGTATGAGTGACTGTACAGGTGAGTGAGTGGATGTGTGTGTAGACCTAAGAATCAGTGAGTGGGTATGTAGTTTTTGGTGTTGGAGTGTCTATGGTTTTGAGAATGGCAGTCTGTAATTTAGAGTGGGTGTATCAAAAGTTATATTAGGGTGTGAGAAGATGCATGACATTATCACATGGATGATGTCATCAGTGATGTCATTTGAGATGTCATCAGTGATGTCATCAGTGATGTCACTGACCATGTCATGAGTGATGTAATATGTGACGTCATCAGCAGTGCATTGCGGAGCGCGAGTTATAGTTAGCTGAACTAACTATAACAGGGGAATTTCACGGGTTTTGTACGAGTGCAATGCCCAACTAACTATAACTGTCCCTAAAACCTATGGTTTTTTCAGTGAATTTCAAAGGTTTTTTAAATGCTAATTTCTAACTATAACGTGCCTGAAACCTATGGTTTTTTCAGTGAATTTCAAAGGTTTTTTAAATGCTAATTTCTAACTATAACGTGCCTGAAACCTATGGTTTTTTCAGTGAATTTCAAAGGTTTTTTAAATGCTAATTTCTAACTATAACGTGCCTGAAACGTATGATTTTTTAAGTGAATTTCAAAGGTTTTTTAAATGCTAGTTTCTAACTATGCCAACAGAGGTAGGACATGTGAAGAAAGAAGAAAAAACGCACAGAAAGAAGCAAAAGATGTGCAGAAAGAACCAACAGAGGAGCAGAAAGAGGCCTTGTTGCAAAATCATCCTGTGCCCACAAATTTTTCAGACGGGTACTGGTGGTAACTGACTCTGACTAACCAGAGCCAGTGCGCGTTTGCACAGTGGTGAAGGGAGGGGGTCTGAGGTGACATGTGTGCAAACGCGCTCCGTGGCGCGTTTTAAGTTGCGGGATTAAGTCCCCTTGAATCCTGAGGGTCCCTGGGGCCCAACTAGCCCCCCAGGTACCTACAGTTAGGACCACAGAGCTGAGTTGCAGAGAGGCGTTCCGAGGCCACGCACCTTTTTTCACCTCTCTGCAACGCAACTCTGTTGTGCTTACTGAAGGTACCTGGTGGGCTAGTTGGCCACCAGGATTCAAAGGGAATTATCTCCCCAACTTAAAACGCACCACAGGGCGTGTTTGCGCACATGTCACCTGAGGCCCCGCCCCTCCCTTCACCACTGTGCAAACGCGCCCCGTGGCGCGTTTTAAGTTGGGGGATTAGGTCACCTTGAATCCTGAGAGTCCCTGGGGCCCAACTAGCCCACCAGGTACTTCCAGTAAGCACCACAGGCCTGCGTTGCAACGCCTGTAACAAATTGTGCAGTTGTGTTTAGGTAGTGAAGAGGGTCGTGCAGGGGGTAGTGTTTTAGGGTTTAGGGTAGTGCAGTGGTGTTTGTGTAGTGTAGGGGGTCATGCTGGGGGTAGATTTAGGGTTTAGGGTAGTGCAGTGGTGTTTGGGTAGTGTAGGGAGTCGTGCTGGGGGGAGTGTTTTAGGGTAGTACAGTGGTGTTTGGGTAGTGTAGGGGGTCGTGCTGGGGTTAGTGTTTCAGGGTTTAGGGCAGTGCAGTAGTGTTCGGGCAGTGTAGGGGGTCGTGCAGGGGGGGTGTTTCAGGGTTTAGGGTAGTGCAGTGGTGTTTGGGTAGTGTAGGGGATACTGCTGGGGGTAGGGTTTAGGGTAGTGCAATGGTGTTTGAGTAGTGTAGGGGGTACTGCTGGGGGTAGTGTTTTATGGTTTAGGGTAGTGCAGTGGTGTTTGGGTAGTGTAGGGGTTCGTGCTGGGGGTAGTTTTTTAGGGTTTAGGGTAGTGCAGTGGTGTTTGTGTAGTGTAGGAGGTTGTGTTTTAGGGTTTAGGGTAGTGCAGTGGTCTTTGGGTAGTGTAGTGAGTCGTGCGGGGGGTATTGTTTTAGAGTTTAGGGTAGTGCAGTGGTCTTTGGGTAGTGTAGGGGGTTGTGCGGGGGGTAGTGTTTTAGGGATTAGGGTAGTGCATTGGTATTTGGGTAGTGTAGGGGGTCATGCGGGGGGTAGTGTTTTAGGGTTTAGGGCAGTGCAGTGGTGTTTGGGTAGTGTAGGGGGTTGTGCTGGGGGAGTGTTTTAGGGTTTAGGGCAGTGCAGTGGTGTTCGGGTAGTGTATGGGGTCGTGCTGGGGGAGTGTTTTAGGGTTTAGGGCAGTGCAGTCGTGTTCGGGTAGTGTAGGGGGTCGTGCTGGGGGAGTATTTTAGGGTTTAGGGTAGTGCAGTGGTGTTCGGGTAGTGTAGGGGGTCATGCTGGGGGTAGTGTTCTAGGGTTTAGGGCAGTGCAGTGGTGTTCGGGCAGTGTATGGGGTCGTGCTGGGGGTGGTGTTTTAGGGTTTAGGGCAGTGCCGTGGTGTTCGGGCAGTGTAGGGGATCGTGCTGGGGGTGGTGTTTCAGGGTTTAGGGCAGTGGTGTTCGGCCAGTGTAAGGGGTCGTGCAGGGGTGGTGTTTCAGGGTTTAGGGCAGTGCAGTGGTGTTCGGGCAGTGTAGGGGGTCATGCAGGGGTGGTGTTTCAGGGTTTAGGGCAGTGGTGTTCGGGCAGTGTAGGGGGTCATGCTGGGGGTGGTGTTTCAGGGTTTGGGGCAGTGCACTGGTGTTCGAGCAGTAAAGGGGGTCATGCTGGGGGTGGTGTTTCAGGGTTTAGGGCAGTGCAGTGGTGTTCGGGCAGTGTAGGGGGCGGTGCAGGGGGTGGTGTTTCAGGGTTTAGGGCAGTGCAGTGGTGTTCGGGCAGTGAAGGGGGTGGTGCAGGGGGTGGTGTTTCAGGGTTTAGGGCAGTGCAGTGGTGTTCGGGCAGTGTAGGGGGACGTGCAGGGGGTGGTGTTTCAGGGTTTAGTGCAGTGGTGTTCGGGCAGTGTAGGGGGCGGTGCAGGGGGTGGTGTTTCAGGGTTTAGGGCAGTACAGTGGTGTTCGGGCATTGTAGGGGGTGGTGCTGGGGCTGGTGTTTCAGGGTTTAGGGCAGTGCAGTGGTGTTCGGGCAGTGTAGGGGGTCGTGCTGGGGCTGGTGTTTCAGGGTTTAGGGCAGTGCAGTGGTGTTCAGGCAGTGTAGGGGGTCGTGCTGGGGCTGGTGTTTCAGGGTTTAGGGCAGTGCAGTGGTGTTCGGGCAGTGTAGGGGGTCATGCTGGGGCTGGTGTTTCAGGGTTTAGGGCAGTGCAGTGGTGTTCGGGCAGTGTAGGGGTCTTGCTGGGGCTGGTGTTTCAGAGTCTAGGGCAATGCAATGGTGTTCGGGCAGTGTAGGGGGTCTTGCTGGGGCTGGTGTTTCAGGGTTTAGGGCAGTGCAGTGGTGTTCGGGCAGTGTAGGAGGTCGTGCTGAGGGTGGTGTTTCAGGGTTTAGGGCAGTGCAGTGGTGTTCGGGCAGTGTAGGGGGTCGTGCTGGGGCTAGTGTTTCAGGGTTTAGGGCAGAGCAATGGTGCTCAGGCAGTGTAGGGGTTGTGCTGGGGGTGATGTTTCAGGGTTTAGGGCAGTGCAGTGGTGTTAGGGCAGTGTAGGGGGTCGTGCTGGGGGTGGTGTTTCAGGGTTTAGGGCAGTGCAGTGGTGTTCGGGCAGTGTAGGGGGTCGTGCTGGGGCTGGTGTTTCAGGGTTTTGGGCAGAGCAGTGGTGTTCGGGCAGTGTAGGGGGTCGTGCTGGGGGTGGTGTTTCAGGGTTTAGGGCAGTGCAGTGGTGTTCGGGCAGTGTAGGGGGTCTTGCTGGGGGTGGTGTTTCAGGGTTTAGGGCAGTGCAGTGGTGTTCAGGCAGTGTGGGGGTCTTGCTGGGGGTGGTGTTTCAGGGTTTAGGGCAGTGGTGTTCGGGCAGTGTAGGGGGTCTTGCTGGGGGTGATGTTTCAGGGTTTAGGGCAGTGCAGTGGTGTTCGGGCAGTGTAGGGGGTCTTGCTGGGGGTAGTGTTTCAGGGTTTAGGGCGGTGCAGTGGTGTTCGTGCAGTGTAGGGGGTCATGCTGGGGGTGGTGTTTCAGGGTTTAGGGCAGTGCAGTAGTGTTCGGGCAGTGTAGGGGGTCGTGCAGGGGGGTGTTTCAGGGTTTAGGGCAGTGCAGTGGTGTTCTGCCAGTGTAGGGGGTCATGCTGGGGGTGGGGTTTCAGCGTTTAGGGCAGTACAGTGGTGTTCGGGCAGTGTAGGGGGTCGTGCAGGGGGTGGTGTTTCAGGGTTTAGGGCAGTGCATTGGTGTTCGGGCAGTGTAGGGGGTCGTGCTGGGGCTGGTGTTTCAGGGTTTAGGGCAGTGCAGTGGTGTTCGGGCAGTGTAGGGGTCTTGCTGGGGGTGGTGTTTCAGGGTTTAGGGCAGTGGTGTTCGGGCAGTGTAGGGAGTCTTGCTGGGGGTGTTGTTTCAGGGTTTAGCGCAGTGCAGTGGTGTTCGGGCAGTGTAGGGGGTCTTGCTGGGGGTAGTGTTTCAGGGTTTAGGGCAGTGCAGTGGTGTTCGGGCAGTGTAGGGGGTCGTGCTGGGGCTGGTGTTTCAGGGTTTAGGGCAGTGCAGTGGTGTTCGGGCAGTGTAGGGGGTCTTGCTGGGGGTGGTGTTTCAGGGTTTAGGGCAGTGGTGTTCGGGCAGTGTAGGGAGTCTTGCTGGGGGTGATGTTTCAGGGTTTAGGGCAGTGCAGTGGTGTTCGGGCAGTGTAGGGGGTCGCACTGGGGGTGGTGTTTGAGGGTTTAGGGCAGTGCAGTGGTGTTCGGGCAGTGTAGGGGGTCATGCACAGGGTGGTGTTTCAGGGTTTAGGGCAGTGCAGTGGTGTTCGGGCAGTGTAGGGTGTTGTGCTGGGGCTGGTGTTTCAGGGTTCAGGGCAGTGCAGTGGTGTTCAGGCAGTGTAGGGGGTCGTGCTGAGGCTGGTGTTTCACGGTTTAGGGCAGTGCAGTGGTGTTCGGGCAGTGTAGGGGGTCGTGCTGGGGCTGGTGTTTCAGGGTTTAGGGCAGTGCAGTGGTGTTCGGGCAGTGTAGGCGGTCGTGCTGGGGCTGGTGTTTCAGGGTTTAGGGCAGTGCAGTGGTGCTCGGGCAGTGTAGGGGGTCGTGCTGGGGGTGATGTTTCAGGGTTTAGGGTAGTGCAGTGGTGTTCGGGCAGTGTAGGGGGTCGTGCAGGGGCTGGTGTTTCAAGGTTTAGGGCAGTGCAGTGGTGTTCGGGCAGTGTAGGGGGTCGTGCTGGGGCTGGTGTTTCAGGGTTTTGGGCAGAGCAGTGGTGTTCGGGCAGTGTAGGGGGTCATGCTGGGGGTAGTGTTTCAGGGTTTAGGGCAGTGCAGTGGTGTTCGGGCAGTGTAGGGGGTCGTGCTGGGGGTGGTGTTTCAGGGTTTAGGTCAGTGGTGTTCGGGCAGTGTAGGGGGTCTTGCTGGGGGTGATGTTTCAGGGTTTAGGGCAGTGCAGTGGTGTTCGGGCAGTGTAGGGGGTCTTGCTGGGGGTATTGTTTCAGGGTTTAGGGCAGTGCAGTGGTGTTCGGGCAGTGTAGGGGGTCATGCTGGGGGTTGTGTTTCAGGGTTTAGGGCAGTGCAGTGGTGTTCGGGCAGTGTAGGGGGTCGTGAAGGGGGTGGTGTTTCAGGGTTTAGGGCAGTGCAGTGGTGTTCGGGCAGTGTAAGGGTTCGTGCTAGGGGTGGTGTTTCAGGGTTTAGGGCAGTGCAGTGGTGTTGGGGCAGTGTAGGGGGTCATGCAGGGGCTGGTGTTTCAGGGTTTAGGGCAGTGCAGTGGTGTTCGGGCAGTGTAAGGGGTCGTGCTGGGGGTAGTGTTTTTAGGGTTTAGGGTAGTGCAGTGGTGCTTGTGTAGTGTAGGGGGTCGTGCTGGGGGTAGTGTTTTAGGGTTTAGGGTAGTGCAGTGGTGTTTGTGTAGTGTAGGGGGTCATGTTTTAGGGTAGTGCAGTGGTGTTTGGGTAGTGTAGGGGGTCGTGCTGGGGGTAGTGTTTTAGGATTTAGGTTAGTGCAGTGGTGTTTGGGTAGTGTAGGGGGTCGTGCTGGGGGTAGTGTTTTAGGGTTTAGGGTAGTGCAGTGGTGTTTGTGTAGTGTAGGGGGTCGTGCTGGGGGTAGTGTTTTAGGGTTTAGGGTAGTGCAGTGGTGCTTGTGTAGTGTAGGGGGTCGTGCTGGGGGTAGTGTTTTAGGGTTTAGGGTAGTGCAGTGGTGTTTGTGTAGTGTAGTCGGTCATGTTTTAGGGTAGTGCAGTGGTGTTTGGGTAGTGTAGGGGGTCGTGCTGGTGGTAGTGTTTTAGGATTTAGGTTAGTGCAGTGGTGTTTGGGTAGTGTAGGGGGTCGTGCTGGGAGTAGTGTTTTAGGATTTAGGATAGTGCAGTGGTGCTTGTGTAGTGTAGGGGGTCGTGCTGGGGGTAGTGTTTTAGGGTTTAAGGTAGTGCAGTGGTGTTTTTGTAGTGTAGGGGGTCATGTTTTAAGATGCAATGCTCCAATACCTGACCAGTCTGCACTACATAAAACTGCAAAAAAACTAAAAATAAAAAGTGTTTTGCACACTTTTGTCATTGGGCTATATGTGGGCTACATCTGGGTAATATTTGTGCTACATTTGGGCTCTTTTTTCACTGGTGGCCATCTTGGAAGACTTCTTTGTTATGAAGTTTCCTAATCTTCATTTACTGCAGTCTCCTCAGTAGGAAATGCTTTCAGTTTTTTACTTTGATTCCATCAAGAAGGCATTCAGATGTGTCTCACATCTGCCATAAATTCAGAATGTTAGCACTCTAGTTGCTCATTAGATCACTGGAGTAAAGCTACTGCTCACCAGGGAGTTAACTGGTAGTCTGCTGCTGGTATTGAAAGTGATTGTTTCAGTCTGCATGTCAGAATTTTCTAATGAAATAGAAGAGGATTTGAGATCTCACTTAAAACATGCCCTAATTTTTCTTTCTGCAGCACTAACCATAATTTCTATTTCAAAAAGAACCCCTCATTTTGTTCCTTTTTAAATTAAATGTTTTAAGTGTTACCAGTTTATTCCAATCAAGATGGCTTCAGGTGTGCCATACTTTTGTCATAAGTAAGGCTGTTAGTGCTCTAGTTGTTCTTTAGAACACTCTGGGAAGCTGCAGTAGAACACAAAGGCATCAACTGGCAGGCTGCTCCTGTTGAAATATAACAGGAAGATATTTGAGATCACACTTGAAATATGTCCTAATTTTTCTTTCTACAGCACTAACCATAATTTCTATGACAAAATGAACCCCATCATTTTGTTCCTTTTTAAATTAAATGTTTTAAGTGTTACCAGTTTATTCCAATCAAGATGGCTTCAGGTGTGCCATACTTTTGTCATAAGTAAGGCTGTTAGCGCTCTAGTTGTTCTTTAGAACACTCTGGGAAGCTGCAGTAGAACACAAAGGAATCAACTGACAGTCTCTGCCCTTGTTGGATGTACATGTTTTACTGAGAATGTCAGACTTCATTCTCACATGAGTGAGAAAGATAATGTGAATTTACAGAAAATATGCTCTCATTTTAGCTTCTGGAGCACCTTCCAAACCTCCATGGGACAAGCATGAGAAAATAGTGTTCTCTCAAACATGATTCATGATATCCCATCAGAAGGTTTTTCACATGGTAAAATCACCTTAGAATACACCACAATTCCTAAAATTAGTATGGTACCATCAACAAATAAATTCTAATGTAACTAAAGCCTGTTATCACCCTTTATAGTTCTCCTTTTGGTGACCCTCAAAATCTTCTATTCACTACAATGCATTTCAATGAGGTACTATCATTTATATTGGTCCCAAGATGGCTGCCAGCAATTCCAGGATGAAGTGCTGACAGCCAATCAGATCTCACGATGACATGTGTGGTTAGGCTCCGCCCAGATATATATGTGACTTTACTTTTGATTTTCTCAGGAACTACTGAACGGATTTACACCATTTAAGCAAAAGGCACGACACTGAACCAAGGGCTACCTCTTTGCCAAATTTGGTGTAATTCCGTTCAGCAGTTCGGGCTGTAGCTGCGACTAAAGGTTCCTATGGAAAAATGAATGGGGAAAACGTGTTTTGGGACCCCCTTTTTCTCGGCCCCCGCTTGACGTATCACCCCGAGACTTTCAGGATAGGAGCGGACCGGAGCGCCCCAACAAGTTGGAAACTTTCGCGAAGATTCGTCAACCGGCGCCAACGTTATTTCAAATAGAATGTCGCAGATTTCCTATGGATAATAGGTTTTAACTATAACTATCTACTGGCGACCGCCAGTAGATAATATATATATATATATATATATATATATATATATATATATATATATATATATATATCAAAAAAAGTTCGCCCTGTGGCAAGAATCACGCCGACAACAGGATGATTTGCATCATATATTACGGAAACCAGCAGACACAGTCCAATGTACATTCTCCACAATCCTAACGCGTTTCAGAGCATCTCTCGCTCCTTCATCAGAGGAAGTGCAGACAGAAACCAAACGGCTGCTTATTCAGGAACTTATACGCATGCGCCAATTAGCCCCAAAACTTACAGGTGAGTGTTCAGATCGGCATGCTGGTACCTGTAGTGCAATTCAAAGCGCCAGTATTCCCAAAGTGGGTTTGGTTATTCTGCTGCAGTTTTAAAAGTCAATAAATCACCCCAGTGGGCCATCAGACCGGGGTGCTGGTTTTTTAATTCCTGCCCTGTTGTGCCCGTGAGTACTCAGACTCCTGTCCAGTCCTGGGCCCCACATTAGTGAATAGCGTGGTGGCGTGCTCTCTGCGGCCAGGCTACCGCATTACATCCCCAAAAAAGTTCGCCCTGAGGCAAGAATCACGCCGACAACAGGATGATTTGCATCATATATTACGGAAACCAGCAGACACAGTCCAATGTACATTCTCCACAATCCTAACGCGTTTCAGAGCATCTCTTGCTCCTTCATCAGAGGAAGTGCAGACAGAAACCAAACGGCTGCTTATTCAGGAACTTATACGCCTGCGCCAATTAGCCCCAAAAACTTACAGGTGAGTGTTCAGATCGGCATGCTGGTACCTGTAGTGCAATTCAAAGCGCCAGTATTCCCCAAGTGGGTTTGGTTATTCTGCTGCAGTTTTAAAAGTCAATAAATCACCCCAGTGGGCCATCAGACCGGGGTGCTGGTTTTTGAATTCCTGCCCTGTTGTGCCCATGAGGACTCAGACTCCTGTCCAGTCCTGGGCCCCACATCAGTGAATAGCATGGTGGCGTGCTCTCTGCGGCCAGGCTACCGCATTACATCCCCAAAAAAGTTCGCCCTGAGGCAAGAATTACGCCGACAACAGGATGATTTGCATCATATATTACGGAAACCAGCAGACACAGTCCAATGTACATTCTCCACAATCCTAACACATTTCAGAGCATCTCTCGCTCCTTCATCAGAGGAAGTGCAGACAGAAACCAAACGGCTGCTTATTCAGGAACTTATACGCATGCGCCAATTAGCCCCAAAAACTTACAGGTGAGTGTTCAGATCGGTATGCTGGTACCTGTAGTGCAATTCAAAGCGCCAGTATTCCCCAAGTGGGTTTGGTTATTCTGCTGCAGTTTTAAAAGTCAATAAATCACCCCAGTGGGCCATCAGACCGGGGTGCTGGTTTTTCAATTCCTGCCCTGTTGTGCCCATGAGGACTCGGACTCCTGTCCAGTCCTGGGCCCCACATCAGTGAATAGCATGGTGGCGTGCTCTCTGCGGCCAGGCTACCACATTACATCCCAAAAAAGTTCGCCCTGAGCCAAGAATCACGCCGACAACAGGATGATTTGCATCATATATTACGGAAACCAGCAGACACAGTCCAATGTACATTCTCCACAATCCTAACACGTTTCAGAGCATCTCTCGCTCCTTCATCAGAGGAAGTGCAGACAGAAACCAAACGGCTGCTTATTCAGGAACTTATACGCATGCGCCAATTAGCCCCAAAAACTTACAGGTGAGTGTTCAGATCGGCATGCTGGTACCTGTAGTGCAATTCAAAGCGCCAGTATTCCCCAAGTGGGTTTGGTTATTCTGCTGCAGTTTTAAAAGTCAATAAATCACCCCAGTGGGCCATCAGACCGGGGTGCTGGTTTTTCAATTCCTGCCCTGTTGTGCCTGTGAGGACTTGGACTCCTGTCCAGTCCTGGGCCCCACATCAGTGAATAGCATGGTGGCGTGCTCTCTGCGGCCAGGCTACCACATTACATCCCAAAAAAAGTTCGCCCTGAGCCAAGAATCACGCCGACAACAGGATGATTTGCATCATATATTACGGAAACCAGCAGACACAGTCCAATGTACATTCTCCACAATCCTAACACGTTTCAGAGCATCTCTCGCTCCTTCATCAGAGGAAGTGCAGACAGAAACCAAACGGCTGCTTATTCAGGAACTTATACGCATGCGCCAATTAGCCCCAAAAACTTACAGGTGAGTGTTCAGATCGGCATGCTGGTACCTGTAGTGCAATTCAAAGCGCCAGTATTCCCCAAGTGGGTTTGGTTATTCTGCTGCAGTTTTAAAAGTCAATAAATCACCCCAGTGGGCCATCAGACCGGGGTGCTGGTTTTTCAATTCCTGATATATATCCACGACCAACTCCAGCATGCAGTTACAAACAGCCAGACACCGACACTGCCATTCCAGTCTTCTTCGTAAGGTTTCTACTTTATTTACGTCCTGTTACGTGTTTCGACAGGGTCCCCTGCCTTGTTCACACCATATATATATATATCCAAAACAAACACCAGTTCTCCTTTAGAAACCGGACACCGCAGATTCAGTTGAAATTTTCAAATTTTATTTACTTAGTTGCTGTGCTGTAACGTGTTTCGACAGGATCCCCTGCCTTGCTCACACACTGAGCTCCACTACTCTCATAAATATATATATATATATATCCAACTAAAAGATTGCCCACTGTGAGAACGTCCACCTGGAGATACAACCTCTTACAGCGAGGTCAGCAGCCTGCTCGGTGTGCAGCTATCAACCACGCTTCACTGGCTCAACGCATTTCGAAATTGCTTTCTTGTTCACGAGCCTCACAAAATTACACCAGCAGCTAAGTGAATACATCTGCTTTATTTATATAGAGTCCCGCCCATCATGGGCTTGTTCTCCCGCCTACAATGGCGTAAGCTGCTCCAGCAGCATTCTGGTATTAGCAGTCCTTTTGTATTACCCCAGTGGGTTACACTGTTGCTGGTAAGTTCATATTTGCATGATTAAAATCCCTAGTGGGTTGGTGACAGTAAACAAACAGAGGAGGCTGACTTGTCACAAAACACTCGCTTTTGAGAAAATCCATCCCAACACCGGCCCCTGGGGTTCCAAATGTCGTGGGTCCGCTGGAAGCGGCGGGTCGTTCTTGCGGCTCAGGCACAGCCGCTCATATCCAACTAAAAGATTGCCCACTGTGAGAACGTCCACCTGGAGATACAACCTCTTACAGCGAGGTCAGCAGCCTGCTCGGTGTGCAGCTATCAACCACGCTTCACTGGCTCAACGCGTTTCGAAATTGCTTTCTTGTTCACGAGCCTCACAAAATTACACCAGCAGCTAAGTGAATACATCTGCTTTATTTATATAGAGTCCCGCCCATCACGGGCTTGTTCTCCCGCCCACAATGGCGTAAGCTGCTCCAGCAGCATTCTGGTATTAGCAGTCCTTGTGAACAAGAAAGCAATTTCGAAATGCGTTGAGCCAATGAAGCGTGGTTGATAGCTGCACACCGAGCAGGCTGCTGACCTCGCTGTAAGAGGTTGTATCTCCAGGTGGACGTTCTCACAGTGGGCAATAATATATATATATATATATATATATATATATATATATATATATATCTGCTCCGACTCTCACATCAAAAGAAGCGAGGAGACCGCACACAGTCAAGGGGTAAACTCAGTTATTTTATTTTACCGAGAAATAAAACGGGACAGGACGTGTTTCGGCGTTGCACCTTTTTCCACTGTGAGTGGACACAGGGTGACAATGTTTAAATAAACAAAAAAGCAAAAAAGCAATCATTTCCGGTACGCGCTTCACAAGAGCAACAACATAATTGTAGGACTAACAAATCTGTATAGCCCTCATGCGCCATCTTAAAGTGAATAAAAATTTCAAAAGCAACACAGTGATTTATATACGGGCATAACAATGCGTGAGTGCAATACAGCTCTGTATGAGCAATTACTTAATCATTAACATGGCTGTGAAATATCATTGATCTTTGAACATGATTATAAGCATTAGGAATTCGAAATAAAGTTTTCCCTAAAATTGCCAATTAAATTAATCCAGGCAACATTATAAAAAAAAAAATTATGTGTAGAATGAAATAATCAAAACTGTTCTAATTCATCACAGTTAAAAAATTATTCATCTCTATATATATATATATATATATATAAATAAAGTACATTTGATACAATGGAAAAATGAAAATCTGATATCAACTGATGAGTACCAGTATTTGAACTGTGAATTTCCAAAGTTGCCAGCAATGTATATGTTGCCAAAAATCCACAAGGATAAGATCAATCCACCAGGGAGGCCGATTGTTTCATCTATGGGGAGCCTGTATGAAAATACTTCAAAGTATATTGATTATTTTTTAAGACCACTGGTGCAAACTTTGCCTTCATATGTGAAGGGCACAGACGATTTTTTACGTCTTATAAATAATATTGTCTGGGAAGAAGATTTACTGCTAATGACATTAGATGTAAATAGCTTGTACACGTGTATAACACATGACTTGGGTATGAAAGCAAGTCGATATTTCCTAAGAACCCGATCTGTGTCATACCTAATGCACACAGAGATGTTATTGGACATGATGTTTTCATGTTTAACTAACAATTTTTTCATCGTTAACCATGTGATCTATAGACAAACCCAGGGGACGGCAATGGGGACCTGCTTCGCCCCAATTATGCGGGATTGTACCTGGACTGGTAGGAGGAGCAGGTGGCAAATAACATCGAGGCCTTTACCCAACATGTCGTCCTCTGGGCTAGATATATAGATGATATATTTTGCATCTGGAGAGGAACTGAAAAAGAAGCCCTTGAACTAGTGGAGATCTTAAATTGTAATGAGTTGAATCTAAAATTCTCTAGCAATATACAGGCTAAAGAAATTGAATTTCTGGATGTAAAAGTATTAGCAGCTGATAATAAATTGGAGATCATGTTATTCCGCAAAACAACGGCGGGAAGCAGCTTATTACATGCTAGTGGTTGTCACCCAATGAATTTGATCAATAGTATACCTTATGGGGAACTCCTTAGAGCTCGGAGAAATTGTAGCTCGGAGATAACATTCAATGAGGAAGCTGAGGTGATGAAACTAAGATTTCGAGAAAGAGGCTACTCTGAAAAAGTAATAGAACAAGCAGGCAGGAAAGTAAGAACAGTGAAAAGGGATGAATTGCTAAAAATAAAAATCAGTGATGACAATGAGGTTCAACCCATTAGATTTGTGACATCTTTCAGTAACCAGGCTTGGGAGGTGAAAAGATGTTTAAAAAAGTTTTGGCATGTTCTAAGTACAGACGATACATTGAGAAAAGTGGTAGGAGAGGATCCCAAGATTACCTTTAGAAAATGTATCTCCCTGAAAGACATGTTGTACACAAGTACCGTACATTCCCCAACAGATTTAAACCAGATTGAGGGATTCTATATCTCTGGAGAGTGCAAAGCATGCAAAAATAGAACTATCAAAAAGTCTAAAGCCATTTGTTATCAAAAAACATTTAACATGCAATTCTGATTTTTGTGTTTATGCTTTGATATGTCCATGTACATTAATTTACATTGGAAGTGCAATTCATAAAGTTAAAAAGCGAATTTTAGAGCACATGCGAGCAATTACTAAAGAGGACAAGCAATATCCTATAGCGAGGCATTTTAAAGAAAATCATAACAAAGACGCAAAGTTGTTGAAATTTTGTGCCTTAGATAGAATAACGATTTCAGAAAGAGGGGGAAACAGGGTGCGAGAATTGCGTTGATTGGAATCTAAGATGATCTTAAAATATGAGACTATGCATCCAGAAGGTCTGAATAAAGATGAGGAATTGTCCGTTCACTTAGGCTGAAATGTTTACTGAATCATAAACTTTTTTCAATCTGAATGTATCTGTAATAATGTGGTAATCTCTTCATATCTTTTGTACAAGTTTGTAGATTTTAATAGTAATTGTGCATTTTTGTATTTTATTTTTATAGGAGACCGAGTCATCAACATATATGAAAGACAAAGGCAAAAGAGTTCAAATATCATGGTCATCTACTATAGTTGAAAGAATGTCATATAGTTTGGAATATAATTTTCACGTGATTTAATGCCCACTGGGGCGGTAATGATCTTAGACGTGTACATTGATTGAAGGCAGTTTTAGCCCACTTGGGCGGTATTTACAATGCGGCAACAATATTGTCAAAATTAAAGAATAGGTTGTTATTGCCCACTGGGGCAGCAAGGATCTTTGACATATATATGAGCCAAAAACAGTTTCAGCCCACTTGGGCAGAATAATGTGGTAATATTTTTTGTCTAAAATGAATAATGAGTTGTTAAAGCCCACTGGGGCAGCAATGATCTTAGACATGCACATTGGCTAAAGAATTATTAGTCCGCTTCGGCAGTACCAAAAATGTGAAACAATGTTGTCTAAATTGAATAATAATATGCAATTGACACGTTTTGAAACAACTTTATCAATTTAATGACATGTATAACGAAATATTTTGTGAGAAATGACCATTTCAAAATGGATGCCAGTTTTCAAAGTAATATGATGGACCTGGTAGTCCTATTTTTATGTTTATAATCATGTGCACTATATGGTGATGGTAGAAACAAACGCTGTTAACCCGTGAACAAGGAGCGGCTGCTCCGAAATGCGTCGGGCGTTTTCGCTGGTGTAAACTTAATAAATCACACGCTGAAAGGAACTGGGCCCCGGCTTTGTTTTTTCCAAGAAGAAAACGAAAGGACAGCTATATATATATATATATATATATATATATATATATATATATATATATATATATATATATATATAAATCCAAGTGCAAGATACTCCTTCTGGGAACCTCAGCCCATGGAAAGTGTTGCGCTCACGGGCGGAGTCGACCGTTCAATCATATGAACAAGTTCAAGACAATGCAGCTCGCACTCAGGCTGAGACGGTGAAATTTTCAACAAAGTTAGGATTTATTAACTTCATAAACCCTCCGTGACGCGTTTCGACCGGGATACGGTCTTGATCACACAACGAAGTGCAGCTCAAAAACATCATTACATACACAATAATCAAAACCAACATAGGACTTCAAACTGTGTACTGGCAATCAAAGGTAATGAAAAGGTGGCAGCCATTTTGAAACATGTTCCAAGTGTAGCTATACCATAAAGTTATATGCTGTCTATTATCAAATGCCTGCACAAAATACAGTGGTATGCCTTCAATACATCAGTGAATGTTGAATAGCGAGAGTATGCCCCCCACCTGAGGTTACAATATAATTGTCAAAGTGCATATTGGTGAAGGATACTGTTACAACTTGTCTGCATTGTAGTTGCCACAGAGCAGCGGGGGTTATTTTGGAGTCTGGAATTGACAAAGTGCCTGATAAACCCCCCGGCGCTTGGTAGCGTTACATAAATACTGTTATCAACATAGTGCCTGATAGACCCCCAGTGCTAAGTGCCACTGCATATCGATAAGCACATGCTAGAATCTAAACAGTGGCCATGTTGGCGTCAAATGACTTCTGAGGAAGGCAATGGATTATTAACGTAGCAAAAAAGGAGGCTGCTGTTGGGAACATGTTAGGAGGCCGCCAAGCGTTTTAACAGTGCAAGGTGATAAAAGTCCCTAAGAAACCCAGAATAGTGCATAAAAATACAATAAGACATAAAAAAGTAAAAGTGAGATCTCTTATCTGAAGGGAGAGATACACCTGATGGATGTCTCGAAGAAAAGGGAAGGTAGCCAAAACGTTGCATCGGATCTATTCCCGGGTCTCTTCCTTTCCTCCTGAAAAAGGTAGACATAATGACATGTAAGTTCTAGGATATAGACTTAATGATATGGTATACAGTCTGTACACGTTATTGGCATACGGCAAGTACTTATATATTGACTTCAAAACGCGTAATGGCATGGTATTCACACTATACATGTTATTGCCACAAGGTAATACCTGGACATGTCGTCCAGGTATTCCAGACTATCATGGTCGCAGTATCCTATAACTATTACAATACTTGAGAGGAACATAAAAACTGAGAGATCATGGATCCACATAATCAACTTGAAAAAAGCTTGAGAGAAATCTTGAAAAAGAAAGAAGAAGTAGGAGAAGAGATAGAAAGTGCGGGTAACCAAATATGGAAAACCAGTTGAAACCTAAGAAAGGCTTAGAAAAGAGGGTTGGTGGGCGTCGTGACACCTATTCTTCCTGGATATGTATGGCCATCTCTTCATCTATATTGTGGCCCCCTGGAAAGCGGGTCCCAAGGCTGATGATGTGCCGGCAGACGACCAGCACAACTCCAAAATACAAAAACAAACCCAAACAATCAATGCAGGCAGGCAGATGATGAGGAAGAGGCCAGGGTGCCAGCACAAGAGGACGAAAAGACTCAAACAGAGGAGAAAGAAGAGGGAGCGATGCGGAGCACATGGGAAACAGAACAACACACTCCAAGATGACATCTTAATGTATGAAAATATGGTAAATCGTACTATCATCAACTTCTCTGAGAGCCAGTTGAATAACTTGGAAAAAAGAACCGTGTGTCTGGGCCTATCCTTTTGCCCGGCAGAACCTATTAAGTATGTTGACACACGCATTGACCTTTTCAAATGTTGCTGCAAACTTAGACTCAAGAAATGGCATAAACTGAAACCCATCTCCAACAGGGAATCCAACAATGCAAGTAGGGTAATTGTTGGGAGCGAACTTAACATTGGAGCTATAAACACTCTGGTTACGCTGCATGAGTTAGAAGGGGGGTGGAGGCAATATGGTTGAGAATGTTTATCAAATGTTGGATGATTTAAATATATCGTATGACAAAGCTGCAACCACAAGTTTCAAACCCAAATCCACCTTCCTACCCAACATGTCAAATGACAACATTGACACTTTTCAAGACATGGTAAGCAACCAGTTACTCAAATTTAGACAAAAGAACTAGTCTTCTAAGGCTAGCAGGTTCCGACACAACCTTACCCTTGCCCAGAGGAATGCCATCAAAGACCCAGCAGGTGACAATAGTATAATTATAAGACCAGCTGACAAGGGTGGGAACATCGTCATCCACAGCAGAGAGATGTACATTGATGAGGCCATGCGCCAACTGAATGACCCTTCTGCTTATATAACCACCAGCAGAACTGAATACAGTGACAGCATAACAGGCATCTGGAGTCGACTAGTGGAACGAAAAGACAGAGGTCTTTTAGAATGGGAGGAGTACTGTTTCCTGAAAAAATACTTTCCCAAACTCCCAGGTACTGTACCTCATACCAAAAATACACAAAAACAAGTTTAATCCTTCAGGGCGACCTATCGTGTCCTCTAGAGGGAGTGCACTGGAGAATGTTTCCAGATACGTCGATCACTTCCTCAGAGACCAAGTCATCACTCTACCTTCATATGTCTGGGATACTAAGGAGTTTCTCAACAAGATCTGTAACTTAAAGTGGCAGGATCACTTCCTCCTGATTACCATGGATGTTAACTTCTTGTACACTGTCATCGAACAAGAACAGAGGGTATCTGCCTGTGCTAAGTCTCTGTCCAGGAGACCAATTTGGCACATGGAACACACCCATATGCTCCTGGACATAATCAGGTACTGCCTTCATAACAACTTTTTCATGTTCAATGGCAATGTATAAAAGCAAATCCTAGGTACCGCGATGGGAGCTTGTTTCGCACCGAGTTTTGCGAACTTGTTCCTAGGCGCCTGGGAGGAGGAAATCAGGATGGATACCACCTTTGTGAATGATTTCAGCAAAGTGGTTCTGTGGCTCCGGTATATCGACGACCTGTTTGTAGTCTGGAAAGGCAGTGAATACGAAGCCAAGGACTTAGTATGTATGCAGGTTTAATTCCAGCAAACACAATCTCAAACTTACCAGTATCGTGAGTAACAAGGAAGTGGAGTATCTTGATACCAAGGTGGAAATCATTAACAATGAGATCCACACATGATTATTTCGGAAGACCATCGCAGGCAATACTCTGCTACATGCCATGAGTAGCCATCCTGACAATCTCAAATGGAGTATCCCCTATGGGGAACTCCTGAGGGCCAAACGCAACTGTCGTTCTGATTCTGCCTTTGAGATTGAACAACAAACCATGGTCTCCAGGTTTTTTGAAATGGGATATCCCAAGTGGATACTCCGGAGGGCCATGGAGAAAGTGAGAGGGGTTAGCAGAAGTAAGACCTTAGAAGACAATGTCTCTGACACCATTATCCAGTGGGGATAATAACAAAACCAGGGTCATACTCACCTACAATAGGAACTCCAGAGATATCCAGAAATTCTTATCCAAGAACTGGGACATGCCCACCAAAGACCCCATTATAGGTAACACCATCCAGGAAAGGCCCAGAATCACCTACAGAAGAGGCCGCAGCTTAAGAGACCTCTTGGTACACAGTGACATTACCAACACAGACCAGAGGAGGGGTGTCAACTTACGGGGCTTTTTTTCCATGCGGCCACTGCAAGGCTTGTAGCAGCAGCCGGATGAAAAAAGAATATTTCAACCCGAGCACTGACACCATGATTTCCATCAAGCAGTTTCTGACTTGTAGTTCCACTTTTGTTGTGTACATTTTAGAATGCCCCTGCAATCTCAAGTACGTGGGCAGTACCAAACTCATGGCTAAAAAGAGGATACTGGAGCACATGAGGGTCATCACCAACAAAGATCAACATTACCCTATTGCCAGGCACTTTGAAAAACATCATTTATCAGATTGCTCCAAACTCAGCTACTATGCCATCGAACAAGTTAACATCAACATCAGAGGTGGCAATAGGGTACTCCAACTCAGGAAAAGGGAATCAAGGCACATCATCAGCCTTGGGACCCGCTTTCCAGGGGGCCACAATATAGATGAAGAGATGGCCATACATATCCAGGAAGAATAGGTGTCACGACGCCCACCAACCCTATTTTCTGAGCCCTTCTTAGGTTTCAACTGGTTTTCAATATTTGGTTACCCACAGTTTCTATCTCTCCTCCTACTTCTTCTTTCTTTTTCAAGCTTTCTCTCAAGCTTTTTTCAAGTTGATTATGTGGATCCATGATCTCTCAGTTTTTATGTTCCTCTCAAGTACTGTAATAGTTATAGACTATTGTGACTATGATAGTCTGCATACGACATGTCTAGGTATTACCTTGTGGCAATAACATGTATTGTGTGAATACCATCCATTACTCATTTTAAAGTCTATATCTAAGTACTTGCCGTATGCCAATAATGTGTATAGACTGTATACCATATCATTAAGTCTATATCCTAGAACTTACCTGTCGCTATGTCTATCTTTTTCAGGAGGAAAGGCAGGGACCCGGGTATTGATCCGATGCAATGTTTTGGGCTCCCTACCCTTTTCTTTGAGACATCCATCAGGTGTATCGCTCCCTTCAGAGAAGAAATCTCACTTTTTTACTTTTTATGTCTTAGTGTATTTTTATACACTATTCTGTGTTTCTTAGGGATTTTTATCACGTTGCACTCTTAAAACTCTTGGCGGCCTCCCAACATGTTCCCGTCAGCAGCCTCCTTTTTTGCTATGTTAATAATCCATTGCCTTCCTCACAGGTCATTGGACACCAACATGGCCACTGTTCAGATTCTAGCATGTGCTTATCAATTTGCAGCGATACCAAAGGGGATGATGGACGGAGCGCTTGAGCTAATCAAATACTCACCCCCAGTCAACTGATCTGGGTTTAATCCATCATCATTCTTTAGCTCACTACACCACCCCAGTTCAGACATGGCCATATGCAAATCAGTCTGACCCTGTGCCTCATTGGAACAGTTCAGCCCAAACTGTCAAGCCATGTCTTCCCTGGACCGGAAACAAGCATCCTGGGTCCGGTTTCTGGCTATTCAGCCGTCATCAGCCAGACTAGCTTGAATCCAGTGGCAAAGTGAGCAAGGGACCCACGTCTGGGCATACCCTGCCAACTTAGGGCGAACAAAGCGATACCAAAGGGGATGATGGACGGAGCGCTTGAGCTAATCAAACACTCACCCCCAGTCAACTGATCTGGGTTTAATCCATCATCATTCTTTAGCTCATTCCACCACCCCAGTTCAGACATGGCCATATGCAAATCAGTCTGACCCTGTGCCTCATGGGAACAGTCCAGCCCGAACTGCAAAGCCATGTCTTCCCTGGACCGGAAACCAGCATCCTGGGACCGGTTTCTGGCTATTCAGCTGTCATCAGCCAGGCTAGCTTGAATCCAGTGGCAAAGTGAGCAAGGGACCCACGTCTGGGCATACCCTGCCAACTTAGGGCGAACAAAGCGATACCAAAGGGGATGATGGACGGTGCGCTTGAGCTAATCAAACACTCACCCCCAGTCAACTGATCTGGGTTTAATCCATCATCATTCTTTAGCTCACTCCACCACCCCAGTTCAGACATGGCCATATGCAAATCAGTCTGACCCTATGCCTCATGGGAACAGTCCAGCCCGAACTGCCAAGCCATGTCTTCCCTGGACCGGAAACAAGCATCCTGGGACCGGTTTCTGGCTATTCAGCCGTCATCAGCCGGGCTAGCTTGAATCCAGTGGCAAAGTGAGCAAGGGACCCACGTCTGGGCATACCCTGCCAACTTAGGGCGAACAAAGCGATACCAAAGGGGATGATGGACGGAGCGCTTGAGCTAATCAAACACTCACCCCCAGTCAACTGATCTGGGTTTAATCCATCATCATTCTTTAGCTCACTCCACCACCCCAGTTCAGACATGGCCATATGCAAATCAGTCTGACCCTGTGCCTCATGGGAACAGTCCAGCCAGAACTGCCAAGCCATGTCTTCCCTGGACCGGAAACAAGCATCCTGGGACCGGTTTCTGGCTATTCAGCCGTCATCAGCCAGGCTAGCTTGAATCCAGTGGCAAAGTGAGCAAGGGACCAACGTCTGGGCATACCCTGCCAACTTAGGGCGAACAAAGCGATACCAAAGGGGATGATGGACGGAGCGCTTGAGCTAATCAAACACTCACCCCCAGTCAACTGATCTGGGTTTAATCCATCATCATTCTTTAGCTCGCTCCACCACCCCAGTTCAGACATGGCCATATGCAAATCAGTCTGACCATGTGCCTCATGGAAACAGTCCAGCCCGAACTGCCAAGCCATGTCTTCCCTGGACCGGAAACAAGCATCCTGGGACCGGTTTCTGGCTATTCAGCCGTCATCAGCCAGGCTAGCTTGAATCCAGTGGCAAAGTGAGCAAGGGACCCACGTCTGGGCATACCCTGCCAACTTAGGGCGAACAAAGCGATACCAAAGGGGATGATGGACGGAGCGCTTGAGCTAATCAAACACTCACCCCCAGTCAACTGATCTGGGTTTAATCCATCATCATTCTTTAGCTCACTCCACCACCCCAGTTCAGACATGGCCATATGCAAATCAGTCTGACCCTGTGCCTCATGGGAACAGTCCAGCCCGAACTGCCAAGCCATGTCTTCCCTGGACCGGAAACAAGCATCCTGGGACCGGTTTCTGGCTATTCAGCCGTCATCAGCCAGGCTAGCTTGAATCCAGTGGCAAAGTGAGCAAGGGACCCACGTCTGGGCATACCCTGCCAACTTAGGGCGAACAAAGCGATACCAAAGGGGATGATGGACAGAGCGCTTGAGCTAATCAAACACTCACCCCCAGTCAACTGATCTGGGTTTAATCCATCATCATTCTTTAGCTCACTCCACCACCCCAGTTCAGACATGGCCATATGCAAATCAGTCTGACCCTGTGCCTCATGGGAACAGTCCAGCCCGAACTGCCAAGCCATGTCTTCCCTGGACCGGAAACAAGCATCCTGGGACCGGTTTCTGGCTATTCAGCCGTCATCAGCCAGGCTAGCTTGAATCCAGTGGCAAAGTGAGCAAGGGACCCGCGTCTGGGCATACCCTGCCAACTTAGGGCGAACAAAGCGATACCAAAGGGGATGATGGACGGAGCGCTTGAGCTAATCAAACACTCACCCCCAGTCAACTGATCTGGGTTTAATCCATCATCATTCTTTAGCTCACTCCACCACCCCAGTTCAGACATGGCCATATGCAAATCAGTCTGACCCTGTGCCTCACAGGAACAGTCCAGCCCGAACTGCCAAGCCATGTCTTCCCTGGACCGGAAACAAGCATCCTGGGACCGGTTTCTGGCTATTCAGCCGTCATCAGCCAGGCTAGCTTGAATCCAGTGGCAAAGTGAGCAAGGGACCCACGTCTGGGCATACCCTGCCAACTTAGGGCGAACAAAGCGATACCAAAGGGGATGATGGACAGAGCGCTTGAGCTAATCAAACACTCACCCCCAGTCAACTGATCTGGGTTTAATCCATCATCATTCTTTAGCTCACTCCACCACCCCAGTTCAGACATGGCCATATGCAAATCAGTCTGACCCTGTGCCTCATGGGAACAGTCCAGCCCGAACTGCCAAGCCATGTCTTCCCTGGACCGGACACAAGCATCCTGGGACCGGTTTCTGGCTATTCAGCCGTCATCAGCCAGGCTAGCTTGAATCCAGTGGCAAAGTGAGCAAGGGACCCGCGTCTGGGCATACCCTGCCAGACTTAGGGCGAACAAAGCGATACCAAAGGGGATGATGGACGGAGCGCTTGAGCTAATCAAACACTCACCCCCAGTCAACTGATCTGGGTTTAATCCATCATCATTCTTTAGCTCACTCCACCACCCCAGTTCAGACATGGCCATATGCAAATCAGTCTGACCCTGTGCCTCATGGGAACAGTCCAGCCCGAACTGCCAAGCCATGTCTTCCCTGGACCGGAAACAAGCATCCTGGGACCGGTTTCTGGCTATTCAGCCGTCATCAGCCAGGCTAGCTTGAATCCAGTGGCAAAGTGAGCAAGGGACCCACGTCTGGGCATACCCTGCCAACTTAGGGCGAACAAAGCGATACCAAAGGGGATGATGGACGGAGCGCTTGAGCTAATCAAACACTCACCCCCAGTCAACTGATCTGGGTTTAATCCATCATCATTCTTTAGCTCACTCCACCACCCCAGTTCAGACATGGCCATATGCAAATCAGTCTGACCCTGTGCCTCATGGGAACAGTCCAGCCCGAACTGCCAAGCCATGTCTTCCCTGGACCGGAAACAAGCATCCTGGGACTGGTTTCTGGCTATTCAGCCGTCATCAGGCAGGCTAGCTTGAATCCAGTGGCAAAGTGAGCAAGGGACCCACGTCTGGGCATACCCTGCCAACTTAGGGCGAACAAAGCGATACCAAAGGGGATGATGGACGGAGCGCTTGAGCTAATCAAACACTCACCCCCAGTCAACTGATCTGGGTTTAATCCATCATCATTCTTTAGCTCACTCCACCACCCCAGTTCAGACATGGCCATATGCAAATCAGTCTGACCCTGTGCCTCATGGGAACAGTCCAGCCCGAACTGCCAAGCCATATTTTCCCTGGACCGGAAACAAGCATCCTGGGACTGGTTTCTGGCTATTCAGCCGTCATCAGGCAGGCTAGCTTGAATCCAGTGGCAAAGTGAGCAAGGGACCCACGTCTGGGCATACCCTGCCAACTTAGGGCGAACAAAGCGATACCAAAGGGGATGATGGACGGAGCGCTTGAGCTAATCAAACACTCACCCCCAGTCAACTGATCTGGGTTTAATCCATCATCATTCTTTAGCTCACTCCACCACCCCAGTTCAGACATGGCCATATGCAAATCAGTCTGAGCCTGTGCCTCATGGGAACAGTCCAGCCCGAACTGCCAAGCCATGTCTTCCCTGGATCCGGAAACAAGCATCCTGGGACCGGTTTCTGGCTATTCAGCCGTCATCAGCCAGGCTAGCTTGAATCCAGTGGCAAAGTGAGCAAGGGACCCACGTCTGGCCATACCCTGTCAACTTAGGGCGAACAAAGCGATACCAAAGGGGATGATGGACGGAGGGCTTGAGCTAATCAAACACTCACCCCCAGTCAACTGATCTGGGTTTAATCCATCATCATTCTTTAGCTCACTCCACCACCCCAGTTCAGACATGGCCATATGCAAATCAGTCTGACCCTGTGCCTCATGGGAACAGTCCAGCCCGAACTGCCACGCCATGTCTTCCCTGGACCGGAAACAAGCATCCTGGGACCGGTTTCTGTCTATTCAGCCGTCATCAGCCAGGCTAGCTTGAATCCAGTGGCAAAGTGAGCAAGGGACCCACGTCTGGGCATACCCTGCCAACTTAGGACGAACAAAGCGATACCAAAGGGGATGATGGACGGAGCGCTTGAGGTAATCAAACACTCACCCCCAGTCAACTGATCTGGGTTTAATCCATCATCATTATTTAGCTCACTCCACCACCCCAGTTCAGACATGGCCATATGCAAATCAGTCTGACCCTGTGCCTCATGGGAACAGTCCAGCCCGAACTGCCAAGCCATGTCTTCCCTGGACCGGAAACACGCATCCTGGGACCGGTTTCTGGCTATTCAGCCGTCATCAGCCAGGCTAGCTTGAATCCAGTGGCAAAGTGAGCAAGGGACCCAGGTCTGGGCATACGCTGCCAACTTAGGGCGAACAAAGCGATACCAAAGGGGATGATGGACGGAGCGCTTGAGCTAATCAAACACTCACCCCCAGTCAACTGATCTGGGTTTAATCCATCATCATTTTTTAGCTCACTCCACCACCCCAGTTCAGACATGGCCATATGCAAATCAGTCTGACCCTGTGCCTCATGGGAACAGTCCAGCCCGAACTGCCAAGCCATGTCTTCCCTGGACCGGAAACAAGCATCCTGAGACCGGTTTCTGGCAATTCAGCCGTCATCAGCCAGGCTAGCTTGAATCCAGTGGCAAAGTGAGCAAGGGACCCACGTCTGGGCATACCCTGCCAACTTAGGGCGAACAAAGCGATACCAAAGGGGATGATGGACGGAGCGCTTGAGGTAATCAAACACTCACCCCCAGTCAACTGATCTGGGTTTAATCCATCATCATTCTTTAGCTCACTCCACCACCCCAGTTCAGACATGGCCATATGAAAATCAGTCTGACCCTGTGCCTCATGGGAACAGTCCAGCCCGAACTGCCAAGCCATGTCTTCCCTGGACCGGAAACAAGCATCCTGGGACCGGTTTCTGGCTATTCAGCCGTCATCATCCAGGCTAGCTTGAATCCAGTGGCAAAGTGAGCAAGGGACCCACGTCTGGGCATACCCTGCCAACTTAGGGCGAACAAAGCGATACCAAAGGGGATGATGGACGGAGCTCTTGAGCTAATCAAACACTCACCCCCAGTCAACTGATCTGGGTTTAATCCATCATCATTCTTTAGCTCACTCCACCACCCCAATTCAGACATGGCCATATGCAAATCAGTGTGACCCTGTGCCTCATGGGAACAGTCCAGCCCGAACTGCCAAGCCATGTCTTCCCTGGACCGGAAACAAGCATCCTGGGACCGGTTTCTGGCTATTCAGCCATCATCAGCCAGGCTAGCTTGAATCCAGTGGCAAAGTGAGCAAAGGACCCACGTCTGGGCATACCCTGCCAACTTAGGGCGAACAAAGCGATACCAAAGGGGATGATGGACGGAGCGCTTGAGCTAATCAAACACTCACCCCCAGTCAACTGATCTGGGTTTAATCCATCATCATTCTTTAGCTCACTCCACCACCCCAGTTCAGACATGGCCATATGAAAATGAGTCTGACCCTGTGCCTCATGGGAACAGTCCAGCCCGAACTGCCAAGCCATGTCTTCCCTGGACCGGAAACAAGCATCCTGGGACCGGTTTCTGGCTATTCAGCCGTCATCATCCAGGCTAGCTTGAATCCAGTGGCAAAGTGAGCAAGGGACCCACGTCTGGGCATACCCTGCCAACTTAGGGCGAACAAAGCGATACCAAAGGGGATGATGGACGGAGCGCTTGAGCTAATCAAACACTCACCCCCAGTCAACTGATCTGGGTTTAATCCATCATCATTCTTTAGCTCACTCCACCACCCCAGTTCAGACATGGCCATATGAAAATGAGTCTGACCCTGTGCCTCATGGGAACAGTCCAGCCCAAACTGCCAAGCCATGTCTTCCCTGGACCGGAAACAAGCATCCTGGGGCCGGTTTCTGGCTATTCAGCCGTCATCAGCCAGGCTAGCTTGAATCCAGTGGCAAAGTGAGCAAGGGACCCACGTCTGGGCATACCCTGCCAACTTAGGGCGAACAAAGAGATACCAAAGGGGATGATGGACGGAGCGCTTGAGCTAATCAAACACTCACCCCCAGTCAACTGATCTGGGTTTAATCCATAATCATTCTTTAGCTCACTCCACCACCCCAGTTCAGACATGGCCATATGCAAATCAGTCTGACCCTGTGCCTCATGGGAACAGTCCAGCCCGAACTGCCAAGCCATGTCTTCCCTGGACCGGAAACAAGCATCCTGGGACCGGTTTCTGGCTATTCAGCCGTCATCAGCCAGGCTAGCTTGAATCCAGTGGCAAAGTGAGCAAGGGACCCACGTCTGGGCATACCCTGCCAACTTAGGGCGAACACAGCGATACCAAAGGGGATGATGGACGGAGCGCTTGAGCTAATCAAACACTCACCCCCAGTCAACTGATCTGGGTTTAATCCATCATCATTCTTTAGCTCACTCCACCACCCCAGTTCAGACATGGCCATATGCAAATCAGTCTGACCCTGTGCCTCATGGGAACAGTCCAGCCCGAACTGCCAAGCCATGTCTTCCCTGGACCGGAAACACGCATCCTGGGACCGGTTTCTGGCTATTCAGCCGTCATCAGCCAGGCTAGCTTGAATCCAGTGGCAAAGTGAGCAAGGGACCCAGGTCTGGGCATACGCTGCCAACTTAGGGCGAACAAAGCGATACCAAAGGGGATGATGGACGGAGCGCTTGAGCTAATCAAACACTCACCCCCAGTCAACTGATCTGGGTTTAATCCATCATCATTCTTTAGCTCACTCCACCACCCCAGTTCAGACATGGCCATATGCAAATCAGTCTGACCCTGTGCCTCATGGGAACAGTCCAGCCCGAACTGCCAAGCCATGTCTTCCCTGGACCGGAAACAAGCATCCTGGGACCGGTTTCTGGCAATTCAGCCGTCATCAGCCAGGCTAGCTTGAATCCAGTGGCAAAGTGAGCAAGGGACCCACGTCTGGGCATACCCTGCCAACTTAGGGCGAACAAAGCGATACCAAAGGGGATGATGGACGGAGCGCTTGAGCTAATCAAACACTCACCCCCAGTCAACTGATCTGGGTTTAATCCATCATCATTCTTTAGCTCACTCCACCACCCCAGTTCAGACATGGCCATATGCAAATCAGTCTGACCCTGTGCCTCATGGGAACAGTCCAGCCCGAACTGCCAAGCCATGTCTTCCCTGGACCGGAAACAAGCATCCTGGGACCGGTTTCTGGCTATTCAGCCGTCATCAGCCAGGCTAGCTTGAATCCAGTGGCAAAGTGAGCAAGGGACCCACGTCTGGGCATACCCTGCCAACTTAGGGCGAACAAAGCGATACCAAAGGGGATGATGGACGGAGCGCTTGAGCTAATCAAACACTCACCCCCAGTCAACTGATCTGGGTTTAATCCATCATCATTCTTTAGC